>JAQPZY010001678.1:3855000-4455000 GCA_029931535.1 Margaritifera margaritifera
ACACCAAAACGCCGTTTCGTACTGATTGACTTAGCCACGCGAACGTCTTTAGCTACTGTGAGCAGTGTACACAATGAAATATTGTCAAATGAACGCAGTAATAATTTCCAAAAACCTATGGTTTGCCTCAAACAGGGAGAAGGTTACCCTTTCTACGAGTTTCTGAAGACAAGGGTAAATTCTGTGATAGAAATGTTCATTGGCAAAGTTTTTTTCATTCATCTCTTTTCAAAAAAGTAGTGTTATATTTCTTGTCGAATGACTGTAGTAGCATTTGTTGTATGTCTCTCAAATATTTAAGATAGGTTATGTTTTGCTGCACACCCCTTGCGGCTACAAACAATGTTACAACATTTCAAAAAAACCGAAGACGGGAGAACAGTAAAAAAACACGTCTTGTTTTATCGACAGTCTAAAATGGACTGACTGAAAATAGTGCATACCTTGTTACAGTTTTACTGAACGCATGTTTGGGCTCAAGAATGATAGTGTAGAATAGGACGGGTTATAGAGTGCAGAATTAGATGGGTCATACTCGAGTCATTCTTACACCGTAAAGCTATGTGCTTGTTTTTTTTTTTTGTTTCCTTCGGAAAACGGTAGATCTAGAATTTTTTTCGTGACACATTGCAGTGCCAAAATAGGACCAAAGCTAAGATACCGGACATGCACAAGAACAACTAAACTCAAGATTTTATATAATCCAACGATTTACCTATGGAAGAAAAATCGTTGTACAATTTTTAAGGGATGCAAGTTTTTTGAAAAAATTACAAAACTAACGTCACATTTCACATAATCATTGTGACTACTGCCAACATTAATGGAGAGGCATCTTAAAAACGGGAACAGATACCATTATCATTTTAATCGAAATCATTGTATAAGAAACTTAATGTGTGTTTGTGAAACAGAGAGAATTGACATTACGACGGAGAGAGAGAGAGAGAGAGAGAATATTTTATTCCTACTTTTAAAAATATCACGACACTTACGTTTTTTATGGTATATTTTCCTTAAGAAATTTCAAAAACACATTCCATTTAAAAAATCACATCGATAGGAAAAAAAATCCTCTTTTTTTCGGTAAAATATCACAAGATTGAATTGGAAACATGGTCTACTAAAATCCTTCTTTTGAAAACGTAGATGTAAAATTCTCACAAAATATTACATCCAAACGTTCCGTGATGTATTTTGACTTAAGGCTGATACAATTTCCATTGATCTCACAAATTATACAATGGGGTTGTGCGTTAGCTTTTATTTGTAAAGAGACAAACGGTCAGGCACAGAAAAAAAAACACGTCTATTCTTCTCACTGTGTCAATAGCAACTGAGGGCGATTCAAAGCGAACGCGGTAAGAAAATATTTGTAGCCAATGAAATTACTTATAATGAGTGACGAAGTGTCTTGTTATAGATTCCAGACAGGCAGTGTATCAAAATAATGCCTATGACCTGGTTTTTTACGATTGCGGTGCAGACAGACTGGAGGGAATTTGCAATCATGTTAAGAATTCATGTCCTGTAACATTTTTTCTCGTCACGCTAAATACTGAACTGTAACATTGGCTCGGGTTTTGAAACTGAAAAAAAAATGTTGTCACTGAGTCATTTTGACATACACACATAGGTAGAGAGAGAGTGAGAGAAGGACTACACTATTTACGGGGCCGTTTTTTTCAAACTAGTGAATTTGGAGGCTTGTATGAAGTTACGATTTCTGGTACAGTTACAAGTTTGAGTGTTTGGAAAACGGCAATCATCGGATAGACATTTGTGTCGTGACACATGTAAAGCTGAGAGTCTGTGCTAGTTTCAAAATTAACGTCACATAGCTTTCTATTGCTCCTAGACATTTTCATTTTGGCAAATTGAAAGTTAAGCAAGGCATTTGTTTCGCGGTCCTAACACTCTGTCCGAGTTTGCTGAATGGATTTTAGACCCCATCGACGATACTTGGAGCGAAGAGGACATTCAACGTTACGGAGACTGTCATCGCCATGCGACCGTCATGGCTCACAAATTCTCGGGATACAATGGACAGTTTTTGTTAAAATATTATTCGCAACAAGGTACCGAATGTCCCATGGTCACCATGAACGGAGCCAAACTCATCTACATGAAAGTGGGACAAGTACAGCTCAAAGATTCCATGAGTTATTTGGCCATGCCTTTGAGTCGAATGCCAAAAACATTTGGCATGACAGAAATGGCCAAAGGATACTTTCCTCACTTCTTCAATACGGAAGCCAATCAACACGCCGTACTACCACATTTGCCTGACGTCGACTGTTACGGCCCTGACAAAATGAGCCCCGAACACCGACAAGCCTTTCACGCTTGGTACCGTGCTCACCAGTCAGAACCGTTTGACTTCCAAGAAGAAATGCTCAAGTACTGTCGATCCGATGTGGACATTTTGCGCCGTTGCTGTGGAAAGTTTCGACAGTTATTTCTAGATCACGGAGACGTCGATCCTTTGAAAGAAGCGTCCACCATACCCAAAGCCTGTACCTTAGTCTACACCAAAAACTTCATGCCCAAGAACGAACTAGCCATCATAGACTCCAACACGCCTCTCTTTGCCAGTCGTCAATACTCAGCCAAAGCCTTGAGTTGGTTCCATTACTTGTGCCAAAAGGAAGACAAATGGATACAACATGCTAGAAACGAAGGGGGAGAAAAGAAGATTGGATCTTATTCCGTGGATGGATTTGATTTAGAAAACCCTAACACGGTGTACGAATTTCAGGGTTGCTTGTTTCACGGATGCCCTACCTGTTTTCCTGAACGAGACATGAAAAGTCATTTTTCAAATTTCACCATGGAACAGTTGTACGAACGGACTTACCAAGGAAGACTCATGTTAGAAAGTCAAGGATACCAAGTGGTAGAAATGTGGGAGCACGAGTACGATCAACGTGTGCAAACCGATCCTGAATTTAAGAGCATCACTGAAAGTTACAACGTGACCACCATCGAGCCTTTGGATCCACGCCACAGTTTATTTGGAGGACAAACCAGTGCCACTCGCTTGCTGTACGACGTAGACGAATCAAAAGGAGAAGAAATCAAGTACATCGACGTGTGTTCGTTATATCCTTGGGTGTGCAAATATGCTCGTTTTCCTACTGGACACCCTAAAATCTTGACAGAACACATCGACGTGGAACACTTTCGTCAATACGAAGGATTGATCAAATGTAAAGTCTTACCCCCGACCAACTTGTACCATCCTATCTTACCTCATCATTGTAAAGGAAAACTGATGTTTCTTTTATGCCGTACGTGTGCCGAAACATGCAACCAAGATCACCCTTGTCACCACACGGAGGAAGAACGCTCTTTGACAGGAACGTGGGTCAGCGCTAAATTGTTTCGGGCACTGGATCGAGGATACCGTTTGTTGAAAGTGTACGAAATCTGGCACTTTCCAACCACAGCACAATACCAAAAGGACGACGCCTCGAATCCAGGCATTTTCTCGGGGTACGTCAACCAATTTCTCAAACTGAAACAAGAAGCCAGCGGCTATCCCTCGTGGTGTCAGACTCCCGAAGACCAAGTCCGATTCAAAGAAGAGTACAGTGACGTCGAAGGGATAACTTTGGAAGACGTAGAAAAAAAAAACGAAGGAAAAAGATCGTTTGCCAAAGTCATGCTCAATTGCTTGTGGGGAAAAATGGCACAACGTACGATCTTACCCATGACGGAATATGTGACCGATCCTTCTCGCTACTTTAAATTGGTGGACAACAAAAGTATACTGATGAAACACGTCGAAATCGTCCGTGATGATCTGATCTTAGTCAATTTCGAAGAAGAAAGGAAATTTGTAAAACCCGACAAGTTTAGCAACGTGGTCATTGCAGCTTACGTGACAGCTCGTGCTCGCTTGAAATTGTACGACGAAGCTTTAGAAGTCTTGGGAGATCGTGTCCTGTACTTTGACACCGACAGTTGTATCTACATTCATCGCCCCGGTTACCCACACCCTACCATCCAAGGAGATCGTTTAGGATCCTGGACGGACGAGCACCCTCAAGACACCATCCTGAGTTTTGCCAGGGGCGGTCCTAAAAATTACGGCTACCGATACCGAGACCCGCAAAGACAACTTCACACCCCATGCAAAGTCAAAGGATTGACTCTAAACTATCGAAACAGCCGCGTGGTCAACTTTAAGGTTTTGAAAAATGCTTTGGTGTCTGGACAAGTGGAAGACTTTCGAGTGCACACGTTAGAACCTCACAAGATCGTACGGTTACCCAATCACCAAGTCGTCACTCCACCTGTTGGAAAAGTTTATCGAATCGTGTACCAGAAACGAGTGAGACTTCCAGACCACACCACTTTGCCGTACGGACACACCGATCTGCAGTATAAAAATGGGACCACTTCCAAGCCTAACCATTCATTAGGACTTCCAACGTTGACCGAGCAAGAAGAAAAAAGATGATGACGAAGAATACTTATGCCACCCACCCACCGAGTGAAAAATCTAGTGTGAACTCCAAGAGCAATCACGACTTGGAGTGCGATGCGGTGCCATGCGACGAGACGGATGCCGTACGCTTTGACATCAGCGATGATGCTGGGCGTGTGCCTCACCATACATCTAGAGATGCAGGACGCCCTGTCTTCTTTTTTGGAAATACTAAACGTGTCTGTGAATGTCTTCCCTACAGGGGTAAAGAATTGACGATGCCTGTGCCTTTGACTGGCTATTCCAAGTTTGAAAAGCGACTCCAGACATTCCAAGACAAGTGGCCTAAATATCTAAAAGGACATACTCCCAAAGCTTTAGCCAATTCTGGATTTATCTACTTGGGAGAAGGAGATAAAGTTCAGTGTTTCAGTTGCGGTGTGAGACTTCACCAATGGGAGCCTACCGACTCAGCTTACATCGAACATGCTAGATGGTCTCCGCATTGTCAGTACTTGCCTTTAGTTGCCTTAGAAGAGTACGGGTACGATGAGACAGATGCTCCCATTTCCAAGAAGTAACATGTCGGATGATAGTTTACAAGAATACATTAGTGGTTTGCCTTTGGAGCTGCGAGAACGTATTTACAGAGAATTGGTTCAGATACAAGTGAAACGTAAAGAACAGTTACTTCCTTTACAATACAAACGTTTTAACTTGTGGTATCTGAATGCTATAAGAAGTTTAATTGCTATGAAAAGGCTCAAATGGTCAGACATTGATCGAATAGAAAATTGGGCTTGTAAGGAATTGGATGGCACCACTTACCATGTGGGAGTGATCCAGCAAATTCTATGGAACGAAGTGGAGGAAAAAAATGTGACCAACTTACAAGAATACCAGAAAAAAAAAACGTTTACAAGAAGTGTCACCTCAAGACGAAATGCCTTTAAGTCGTCTGACGTGGAAGGTCATCACTAAACATCTTGGATTTCATTTACCCACCGATTCCATTTGGGAAGTGTATGAGTGTTTTGTTACCAAGAAGACTAGTTTAGAAGAGCGCATTCGTGGCTTGCCTTCGAAGCTGCGAGAACGCATTTACAGAGAGTTGGTTCAGATACAAGTGAAACGCAAACTCAAATTCATTCCTCGATTTGCGCACTATCGCGACTTCCACCGTATCAGAAGTCTAATTCTTGGGAGAAACCTCACAGCTATTGTAAACAAAACAAAAGATAGTCACTTCTTTCCAAATCAGATACTTCAGTAGAACACATTCGTGGTTTGCCTTTGGAGCTGCGAGAACGCATTTACAGAGAGTTTGTCCCGATACAAGTGAAACGCAAACTCAAAGTCATTACTCGATTTTTAAACCATTGCTACTTCCAAAGTATCAGAAGACTAATTTTGGGAAGATTCTATCGCTGGCACCTTGGAGTAGACTTTCACAAAAGATACCAACCTTGGGAACCTGGATATAAAAACCCACCACAAAAGATACCAACCTTGGGAACCTAGATATAAAAACTCACCATGCCAGGACTGTGGTCTACACTCGTGAAACGTATTCCGTGGAAGGAAGTCAACGATCGTGTTCAGACCTTAGAGGATTATAAACACTTGATACAAGAACTGTTTCCCCATTAAATTTTGGACGCTATACCTTGTGTGTCTTGGTGACTGCCTTTCTAGGATTTCGTCTTCCAGGACATTCGTTGTGGACTATTTTTGAGGAACAGTGTTGTTGGCGGACTAACCAAAACAAAAAAGACATAACCATTCATGCTTTATCGGCACACGAAAGACAAATTGTACTCAAAGTGTTGAGACTGGTGATGAAGACGAGTGGTGTACCTCCGTGTGAAGAAGACATTTGTCATACTTTATCTACCCTTGACACGTTTCAAGTAGTGTGTATTGCTAGTTGGTTACACCAAAGCCTTTACAATTTGAAAGATGTACGTGACTGGAAAAGTATTGGTTTCGATGATTGGTTACAAGAAGTGTCACAGTTTGCCAAAGACCTGGTGTGTCACTAAGTTTCCAAAAGTGAACCACTTGAAATCCCAGTAAAAAAAATGACCTTAGAAACAATCCTGGAAGAACCTGACACAGAGAAAGACGACCACACCGTTGTTGTCGTCCACATGAAAACATCACAAGAACACCCCCCCTCCTTTCCGTCAGAGACATTTCATTCTACCACCAAAAACAGAGACCAGAAGAATACCACCACCAGTGCCTGTGCACTCCATTCCTAGGACAGTGTTTTGTTCTTGTTGTACATTGACTTGTTTATACAGAACTTTAATTCTTTTAGTGGTAGCCTTAATATTGTACCTGACCATTTTTGCTGTATGCATTTTTGTCCTTCATGACTTGTAAAAAAAAAATATGTTTTTGTTTGTTGTGTTGGTTGTTTTTTTTTATACCAAAAAAAAACAATAAACGTGTACGAAACTTTTAAACTGTCTTGTGTCTTGTGTCTTTTGTCTTCTTCTCAAAATTCTTCCTACCTGAGTCATGGCTACATCATCTTCTTCCTCTGCCTCGTCTGCCTCTTCTACTTCATCTGTGGTCAAAGTGATCGACGAAAAGTTAGATAGTCAAAGTTGGGAAGCTTTGTATCTGCGCCATCCATTTAACATGTTGATAGCTGGCCCGAGTGGTTCAGGTAAAGCCGAATTTGTCAAACGTTTGATCGAACACAAATCGCATCGTGTGGTGTTACAAAGAGTGGCAATCGTCTTACACCTTACTTCGTGAAAGTCAAGGAGAAGCCATTTCGTTTGTGGAAGGCATTCCTCACGAAGACGATGGGATCGTGTCTGACGTGAGTCAAACACATCTGGTCATCTTCGACGACATGTTAGGAGAAGACGAAGATGAAATTAAACTTTGGTTTACACGAAAAGGACATCATCGAAATGCCAGCATCATTTACATTACTCAAAATTTATTTCAACAAAGTAAAGCCCATCGTACCATCAGTCTCAACGCTCATTACGTGGTGTTGTTTAAAAGCCCCAGAGACAAATCTCAAGTGCAAGTGTTAGCCAAACAGTTAGGCACTCCTTGGCTGAATTATGCGTACGACGATGCCACTCAAACACCTCATGAGTATTTACTCATCGACTTAAAACCTACCACTCCCGACTATTTGAGATTTCGTGCTCAATTGTTTGACCACTGGTGCCAAGAAGGAGGCCCCGTCATTTACACGTCCCCTTCGGCCACTCTCTGAAAAAAACTATAAAAACATCCACTACGTCATTTCTGTCTCACAGTCTTCGAGATGACTTCCTTTCAAGCTCATCCTTCTGCCAAATTGATTCGTGCCTTGTATGGCATCAGTCGCGAAAAAGATGCACAAGTCCGTGCCCATTTGTTAGAATCTAGTCTCAAAGAAGTGTTACGATGGTTTACTTTGACACCACGTCAATTACTGCAAGGCATCATTCACATCCCTCATCAAACTCAACGTTTTTTTCAAAAACATAAAGTGGCGTTGTCACAACTAGCTGATCCTAGAATCGATCCACGGACTAAGAAACAAATCATTTTAAACCCCTGGAGGTAGCTGTTCTTTAGGAGGGGTCATGATTCGTTCACTTTTGAAATGGAATCCTAATGCCTCAGCCAAAAAACCAAAAACCAAAAAGAAAAGCCTCAAGAAGAAGAAAAGCCATAAAAAGAAGAAAACAACCCACCAGAAAAAGAAAAGTCCTGCCAAGAAAAAAAAACAGCCACCACTACGAGCCGCAAGAGAGGTACTGCTGCGAGGACGCAAACGTACACCCGCATGCCACGACCACCAGCAGTGACGAGGTCTCCGTCTCCTGGGTCCACTTCTTCTTCACCACCCTTCGTGATGATGCCTACCAAACCGGACTTAAGACAAGTGTTTCCTAATTTCATGCAAAAATGGAAACCTATTTCGAAAGTCACCACTTCGGGACCCTTGACTTCGGCTGATCTGGCCACGGCAGCGGCCGGTAAAAACGTACCGTCCCCTAAAACCAAAGTCCAAGAGAGAACCGGCATGTTACAAAGTTTAGTGGATTTATCCAAGGAAGAACTGAGACGATTTAGTCCATTGAAAACACCTCAACGTCGAGTGACGCCTGTCATGAAGTTGGTACGTCGTGCAGACAATAATGAGTGGAGACGCTTTCCAGTATAAAATAGAAGTGTGACCTGCCAGAGACCTCAGACTTGATTCTGACATCTAAGATGACCCCCAAAAGTGTACACCCCCACCAAAAGAAGAAAAAAGGACTTCCACCTCGTCTGGCGAAACATTGGGACGTCTTGTCTGTCCTGACCAAATCCAATACTCCCACGCGAAAACAGCTCATTCAAACAGCCCCCAAAGAAATCATCGATACCGTGTGTGAATGTTGTTTGAACGTTTCTAAAGGAACGGTACCTTTGTCCAAGATACAGAAAGAGAAATTAGGCAAACATCGGAACGTTCTTCGCTAAATTTTCAAAAAGAAAATACCTCTCCAGCAAAAGAAAAAAATGTTGGTGCAACGAGGAGGATTTCTACCCATGCTGTTAGGACCGTTGTTAAAAATAGCGGCTCCTTTGTTAGGAACGATTTCTGGACCACTTTTAGGAGGAGTCATGCGATAAAAAAAATATAAAAAGGACACCCTTCTCTGGAAAGACGATACATTTGTACCTTTGGATGAAATGGAAGGACGAAAACTGACTTTAGTGCCTTACAAACGATGGATGGAATTCCATCGTTGGAACGAACAACGGATACCTCATTTACCTCCCAATCCCAATCTCCAAGAGATGTCACAATTACAACAAGAATTACAATCGCTGATGGATCGAAGCGATTTGTCAGAAACAGAAAAATCCCAACGGTACGGTCAACTTTTACAACGTCTGCAACTCTTTCAACAGAAAGCTGTAGACGAAACAGCTCCACCCACTCTGTGAGATTTCAAAGCCCTGATGAAAAGCGAACCTAAAGTCACCACCACCACGAAAACAGACACCGCCACGGGGATGACAGAAGAAGACGAGCCCCCGAAAAGTGTTTCAAACTCCGTCTGCTGGTATACCTAGTCAAATTGCAGCTTCCTTGTTGACACCCTCTCCTACCAGTCATCGAGAAGCGATGAAAGCTTGGGTTAAAAAGAAGATGTCCACTCCTTCTTCAGCAGAAGAAAAAAGAAAGACAGCAAGACTGAAGTGAAAAAAGACACCACCAAGAAGAAACCTGCAATCATTACCCCTTCTTCACTACCTATTCCTGTGGCTCTTCGAGCGCGTCAAGCCGCTTCGTCCAAACCTCACGACACCAAAAGTAGTAGCATCGAACAGTGGGTATCTTATTCAGGAGTCATGGAGAAACTTTTAGCCAGTCTTTACTACAATCCTGATCATGCTGCTGGTTACGGAGGAGTTCAAAAATTGTATCGAGCTGCCAAAAGTATATTAAAAAGTGTACGTTTGCCCGAAGTACGACGATGGTTACAAGAACAATCGACGTACACGTTACACAAACCCATTCGACGAAAATTTTCTAGAAGTCCAACCAAAGTGGAGGGCATCGATCATCAATGGCAAGCCGATTTAGCCGACGTCTCTCATTTGGCAACCTACAATCGTGGTCACAAATATTTGTTTTGTGTCATCGACGTGTTTTCCAAATTTGCTTGGGTCGTGCCTTTGTCTTCTAAAAGCAGTACCGAATTGGTACGTGCCTTAAAATTGGTCTTGAAACAAAGTGGCCATCACCCTTTACGATGGCAAACCGACAAAGGCACCGAATTTCTAAACCAAGCTTTTCAAAAAGAATTGAAACAAAGGCGCATTCATTGTTTTACTACCGAAAATCCTGAAACCAAAGCCAGTAGCGTGGAACGTTTTCAAAGAACTTTGAAAGAACGCATGTGGAAATATTTTACACATCAACACACGCAAAGTACATCGACGTGTCACCCCGTTTGGTCAAAGCGTGGAATCAATCGTACCATCGTAGCATCGGATGTGCCCTCGAAGAGGTCAGCCCTGAAAACGAAGTGACCGTGTTTGATCGATTGTTTGGTACACCCCAGAGGAGCCCTCAGAAGAAGAAACCCCTGGAGTTGAAGACGGGAGATTGGGTTCTCATCGGAAAAACCAAACGCACTTTTGACAAAGGTCCTTTACCCAACTGGACCACCGAATTGTTTCGTGTCACTACACCAGTCCGTGGACGCGATCCTCCCGTCTATAAATTGGAAGACATGCACGGTGAAGTACTCAAAGGAACATTTTACTTGCCTGAGTTACAACGAGTGACCAAAAAAGAAGACACCTTGTACGACATCGAAAGCATTCTCGAACAAAGAACACGCAAATTGGGCAAACGTCGAGTAGAAGAAGTCAAAGTACGTTGGAAAGGATATCCTCCTAGTTTTGATTCTTGGATTGCCGCTTCCCAAGTCGTCGACTATAAAAAGAAAAAGAAGTAACCCAACATGCCATTCAACACAACCACGACTTCGACTCCTTCGCAGAGTTCCTCTCTTCAAGACTTACAAAAACAATCGCTTTGGATGTGGTGCGGAGAACGTGTGCCTAAAAATCAAATCGTCTTTTTCTGCCAAATCTTTGTGGTTTATTGTGTCATCGGAGCAGCCATTGCCAATTTGAGTTTGCAACAATAGGACAAACAATTGTGGACCATTTTACTCAGCAGTTGCATCGGTTATCTTCTACCCAGTCCCTCCTTGAAATTTACGACGACGACGGACAAGAAAAGTGTCCAGATCAGTTACCATCCTGTGGCACGCCGTCTCTTGATTCAATTTTCGGAGGCCAACATATTAGCCATGACTTTTTCTCCTGGATTGTATACTATTTTGGGTGGGAATAAATTTTTAAAAAATCTAACAATCCAAAACAACTTGGGATTCTCCAAGGCTTTTCGCACCCCTATCGAACTGAACGAAGGATTGAATTTAATGTTTGTGTACTCAGATGTGGTGGAGTACAACGTGGTGGGAAACACAGCCGCTCCGTTACTGAGAGTCATTCCTTTCAAAGTGGATTCTGCCGTCCCCACGTACGAAGAAGGTGGAAACACGCATCACGTTCACCGTGAATTTGTACATCCTCATTATCTTCCAGTCAGTAAATCGTATTTTGACAGTTTCAACATTAGTATAAAAGGAGATTTGAGACAAAGTATACCATTCATTGACAAAGGAAAAGTCACGGTGAAACTACATTTTCGAAAACATTTCTCCAGCGAATTGTAACTGACCCAAAAATGTATCCTGTGTACCGAGGAGTGGCTCGACAACGAGGACACGGTTTAGGAGATATGCTAAGATCGGCTTTTCGGACGGTAGCCCCTATTTTGAAACCCATGGTGACTCGAGGATTGCATGCCTTAAAAGATGCCGCTTTGACGCAAGGAAAAGAATTTCTGCAAAACGTCCTCATAGACAAACAAAATCCAAAAGAAGCCTTTATGAGAGCAGGAAAAATGTGTTGATGCACACTGGCTAAGATCTTTTGGGTCTCCGAGAGACTCCTATAAATTCACTTCATGCTTCTGGTCCTGGCATTACTTCTTCCTCCACTCCACAGCAAGGACAAAGCAGAAAGAGACGACGTCCCTTCAGAGCTCATGAAACACACGGTGTTCCCAAAAAGAATAAGAAAAGAAGAACAGTCAGAGAATTAGACGTGTTTGATTACTAAGCCATTGAAAATGATGCACCGAGATTCTTGCGAGTGTACCAAGTCAGAACTGGACCTGTTTACCATGCCCCCCACCATATGACGATGCAAGAATCGAAATGGGTGGAATTTCATCCTGTATCATCGTTGACGGATTCAGCTCCTATCGAATTTGAAATCAAAGGACAAACCGAAGAGTACATCGATCTGAATAACAGTTACTTGTATCTGAAACTCAAAGTCCAAACAGCGGCCGGCGGTAATCCTGCGGTCGATGCCCCAATGGCACTCGTCAATAATTACATGCATTCCTTGTTCAGCGAAGTGAATTTGTACTTGAATAACAAACTGGTCAGCAGCAGCATGGATACTTACCCTTACTGTGCTTACTTGGAAAATCTCTTGATGTACGGAAAAGAACCCAAGAACATTCATCTGGATGCTTCCGTGGTCTGGAAACCTGACACCTCGGGAAAGTTCAACCACACAGCGTTGGCTGAAGCGGCGGCAGGTGATGATCCAGCAGACCACATAATGATGGATTTAACGACCGTCGAAAGAAAATCTTACAAGGGCGCACTTTAGAACTGATGGATCGTTTGCATTTTGGACATGTGGTTGCAAGACAAGTATTTGTTGAACGGAGTGGATGTACGCCTGAGACTGAATCTCAGTAGTGCCGCCTTCCATTTGATGGCTAATGGTCCCGACTACAAAACCCACATCGAAGAAGCGAGACTTTACGCGCGACGTGTAGAAGTCTTACCAAAAGTAGCCAACGACATCAGTCAAACGTTGAGCAGAACCTCTGCCAAGTATCCAGTGCGACGAGTGGAAGTGAAAACGTTTACCATTGCCACAGGACTCCGATCCAAAGTCGAAGATCACGTCTTCCAAGGACAGCTCCCCAAACGTTTGCTGATTGGCATCGTTAGTAATGCAGCCCTCAACGGAACCCCAAATCAGAACCCATTCAACTTTCATCACTACAACGTCTCCAAGATAGAAGTCAGTCGAGATGGCAAGACATTGTGTACTAGACCTTTCGAACCTAATTTTGGCAACGCAAAAAATTACTTGCGATCTTACTTTACCCTGTTTGAAGCCACAGGACAGTTAGGTACCAACAGCAACCACGGCATTTCGTCCGAGGATTATGCAGGAGGATATGCGTTGTGGGGATTTGATTTCACTCCTGACCAAGGCAGCGACGAAGGACATTTCCACCCTATAAAATCAGGCCCACTTCGTGTGGAACTTCAGTTTAAAGAACCTCTACCCGAGACAGTGAACGTGGTCTTGTATGCAGAATTTGATAATACTCTAGAGATCAACAGTTTGAGAGAAGTGATTCTAGACTATTAGAAGAAATACCGCACGAAGAACCTATGGAGATAGAAGATGAGGGATGTTGTGAAGCACAGCAGCAGTCACAAACCACTGATGATGACGAAGTGATTCATTCAGAACCCAAAGAAAAAGAAGAAGAAGAAGACACTATAGTCATGTTGCCGAGATGGTCAGAACACGAACAACATTTAGTCTCCTGTTATGCTAAGAAGCTAGTTGAAGTAATCAAAGAAATGAACATAAATGATTATTTTTATATGGGTGATAAAAATACCAAAATTTTAATGATGAGTGTAGAAGAAAAGTTGGACGCATATTTGGACGACGCATGGGATAGAATTTCAGAAAGACATCTTTTGAGAAAGTGGTATAAAGACTTGCAGGATTCTTCTTCACCTCCACTCACTTCTCTGGAGACCGAACGCCTCGAAGCTTTCCTGCAACAGAACACAGTGGCCCGCCGTAGTACATTGTACTACTTGACAGATCTATTCAAGCATAAAGTACTGTGTGAATTGATAACTTACCTGTGAAGAAAAAAATGGATACCCGGGAACTTCGTTACCTGTTGACTCGCAGTTCCAACACTTCTTCTTGGAATCCTGAGGTGTGTGCTAAAGATGAACTACCTCATCGCAAACCTAAAGACGTTCATGCCTATGTCATCAATACCGACGACAGTCATCGACCAGGAACCCATTGGGTGGCCGTGCACTTTCCTAACGATCACTGTGTGGAATATTTTGATTCTTATGGATTACCTCCTTTGGAAGACGACATCATCGACTTTATGAGAAGAAATGCTGTCTCCACTCGATTCAATAATACCCAACTAAAAGGATCGCATTCTATGGTGTGCGGACAATATTGTGTACATTTTCTTCATCAACACAGTCTCGGATATTCATTAGAACATTTAGTGACTTGTTTTGATAGGGAATATGCTCGAAACGATGCTAAAGTAGAACGATGGTTTTGTGAACGTTATGGATGTCTCTTGTCTTTAGCTCAGAAACGTAATGTGCATCAGAATGATGTAGATGTAGAAAAGTGGAAGTTTAGTTTGCCTTCCCAACGTTGTCAACCCTGTAAATACGTTCCTGTATAATCTTGTTCGTTTGCATTTTTATGTTTAGAGAAGCTTCTTGTTGATTAAAAAATGTTTATTTTTGAAAAAAAAAAGTTTTGTTGTGTGGTTTATTGAATTTGAAAAAAATGAAAAATGGATATGCTCTATCTCTTTCTATCGATCTGAAGTCACCCACTCTATCCATTTCTCACTATTGATCTGAACCATGTTTTCCTTCACGTCCGCGCTTAAAGCATATAAAGCAAATGGATGGTGTGGTGAATGTGTTGGATAAAAAATAAAAATAAAATAAAAAAGGGTTGTGATGTGTGTGTGTGTGTGTGATAAAAATAAAAACGTTCAAAAAATGGATTGTGTGGTGTATGTATTGGATAAAAAATAAACATAAAAATAAGAAAGGGTTGTGATGTGTGTGTGTTTGATAAAAATAATAAAAAAAAATTTGGGATAGTATTCAAAAAGCGGGTGTTGATAGTATATCAAAAAGTGTGTGTGTTGGATAGTAATCAAAAAGTGTGTGTTGGATAGTAATAAAAAAATGTGTGTTGGATAGTATGTTGGCGTGATTTCATTCCTTCGTCATACCCTTTCGTCCGATATTAGGTTTGGGGTTTTTAGACAGCACACAAGGCGTTTGGGATAGTGTGTATGGGGTATTGGATAGTAGATAACTAAGTACTGGATAGTAGATAACTAAGTAATTGAATAGTAGATAACAATTCCCATGTTAAGTTCTCGTAGACCCATCTGCGGGTGCTCCTCTAGTCCGTAGAAGTTTAAGGAAAAGAAGACCCTCCAGGAGATGTCTTCTCTGTTAACCCCCCCCCAAAACAACTCCAATGACCCTTTTCAGGACCACCCATTTTTCGAAAAAAGATTAATTTTCCATGATTGCCATCCCCGACAGGACCCACCCTGTCCCATTCCCGTTGGTACCCCGATAGACCCCGACATGTTCCATTCCCGTTGGTCCAACCAACTGTCCCGCCATGCTCCATTCCCGTTGGTACCCCAAGTGCCACCCCTTGGAACCACAAGTGCCCCAATGCTAAATTTCCGTTGGTACCCGTAGAGTCCCCCACGACCTATTCACTCCCCCTATACTACTCACATATCACCGAAAAATGATGATATAAAGCCGCTGGTATAGGCATTCGTGCATAGCAGACACACCCGCATATCGACCCAGTAATTAATTCTCATCTAAGTACGCTGTCACTCCGGATTCCAAGGACAGAAATCAAGGTAGTGATTTATTAATGTTAAATTTCCATAAATTATCACAGCAATCCATCAACATTTGATTTCCACGGGTGTCTTTTTCTATAAGAGTGGATGCTTGTTTTTCGATTCGTGTGTTTCTCCATCCATGTAATATTTTTCTTTGGCTCTTCAGAGTTCCATCAATGTTCAATTGCGGTAGCCCCATAGAGTCCCATCCATTTTAAATTCCCATAAGCTCCATAGTGACCCATCGACGTTAAATTTCCAGACATCCCCATAGTGACCAATCTATATACAATTTTCATAAGCCACATACTGTCCCTCCCATCCATGTCAGTTTCTCATAAGCCACATAGTGTCCCGTCCATGTTAGATTCCCATAAACCCAACAGTGACCTATCAAAGTTACATTTCCATAAATCCCAATAGCAACACATCAGTGTTCAGTTTCCATCCATAAGTCCCAAAGTGTGCCATTCATGTTAAATTATCATAAACCCCACAGTGACCCATCCATGTCAAATTCTCATAAGCCCAATAGTTACCAATCCATGTTCAATTTTCATAAACCCCATAGTATCCCATCCATATTAAATTATCAAAAGACCCATACAGTCCCATCCATGTTCAGTTCTCATAAGGCCCCGAGTTAAATCCATGTTAAATTTCCATACATGTTCATAGTGGACCATCCATATTAAATGTCCATATATATCCGTATTGTCACATTCATATTAAATTTCCATGCATGTCCATAGTCCCATCCATGTTCAATTCCTATAGATCCCAAAAGTTCATGGAGTCGTTTGTTATATGATGTACGTAAAGAAGATTACCAGCCATTATATATATATATATATATATATATATATATATATATATATATATATATATATATATATATATACACATCACCTGATCTGGGGGAATTTTCGTTAAAGAACCTTTTCTGTAGGACAAAAAAAAAAATGACGGGGCATACAACATGATCCACTTTAAAACAACTCACTCAGCATCAGGCAACTTGTCCCTAACATAAAGAATAATTTGTACATATATCAGTCGAAGATCGAATATATATATATATATATATATATATATATATATATATATATATATATATATATATATATAGTGTAATCGCTGTTGCCTCCCTTAGACCTGCAAGCGTATTGATTGTTTATTTGTTTTTGTGGGTTTAACACCATTTTTCAGCATTTGACAGGCTATACATGGCGGCCAGTGTATTTGGTGGAGACTGAACTTGGGAAAACCCCGGCAAGAACCACCGACCCACGGGAAACTACTGGCAAGCTTTCTCACATACCCACGTCGGCTGAGCCCGA
Source organism: Margaritifera margaritifera (assembly GCA_029931535.1). Lineage (NCBI taxonomy): Eukaryota > Metazoa > Mollusca > Bivalvia > Unionida > Margaritiferidae > Margaritifera > Margaritifera margaritifera. The sequence goes on from JAQPZY010001678.1 coordinate 3,872,141, forward strand.
GACTCGGACGATGGCGGTGAAACTAATGACGGTAACAATTACAGCATGAAGCTAGCTGATCGATTTCAACCATCCGCGTCAAGCTTTTCATCCTGGCATTCCAACAGCTGAGAACCAGTACATCCGCGCTCAGCGCCACATAACATCCGCGCTAGGGTCTCACTGGAGAGTTTTTTTGTGTTAATTTCCATCCGACTACGACAGATTGCAGAAAAATGACAATAATTCTACATTAAAGATGCAAATAAAAACCAACCAATGATTTTTGCGGAAAGCATGCTTGTAAGATTTTATTTAAGGTATTTAAGCTAATTCCTTGTACAATTGATTGTTTTACACTGAAGCAACACTATCCCCAATCCTTCTTTTTTTGACAGTAAAAAGCTATTTTGAATATTTTCCTGTGACAAGGTGGGTCAAACAATCAGTATAAGCCTTACGCATGATTAAAGTCCATTGGTGTTATAACAAATTAGCATGCTTCTCATCACCCCTTAACCATCTCGATTTTGAGATATTTACCTGTGTAGCAGATATACATAAATACGTAAACCAAGTCAGCTATTCATTTGCAGCCCAAGTTACGCATTTTATCTCCAATGCTGATCTAACTGTGATAGGCAGTTGTCAAACAAGCCAACCCATTTTCAATCCTAACTCAAAGTAAATGTAAACTAAATTAAAGATTTAGTTTCTGTGTGCATTTATAAACTCAAGGCTCATGCTGATTAGGATGATGCCCTCTACCTTACAAATTAGGTGGAAAGGGGTGGGGGTGGGGTCAAAACGTGAAACTATTCAGTGAGACCTGAGAAATAATAGTCATACCTAATATTTGCGCCGAAGCAATAGAGAGTCCGGTATGTGTTGCTTCATTCCTGAACGTACAAGTGTTATTATTGTTGTTATTATTATTGTTATTATTAGTTGTAGTGGTAGTATTAATATTATTATTGACTAAACTGATAATTGTTGTGCCTGTCGAATGCCTTGGTATTAGAACGTAGAACTATTTTATAAGGTAAATTTTGAATAATAGTAAAAATAGAAGGAGCTTTTTCTTTTTTTTTTTCTATGTGGATCCTTTTTGATGTCAGTCGTAGCCCTATTGGTAGGCTATTGGCTGAGAATCGCAACACAATATAGCAAAACACATAAAAAAGAAGAACATGAAACAGGCGACTTTAAAATAAGTACGGTGGAATTATAATTGCTAACAAATTATGATATGTTTTCAATGATTACATTTGGAATCTGAGAACGAATGTGTATCATACCTAATAAAATATGCTATAGCAAGTTATGAATATTATAACGATAAAAAAACAAGTAAGAGAAGCGAACAAGTTCTGAATGTTTGATAACTGCTTAAAAAAAACTGACATGTAAATAAAGGATATATATATATATATATATATATATATATATATATATATATATATATATATATATATATATAAATTGTAAAAGGTTATCATTCTGCCAGTAAAGCTTAATTAGGTTAGGTTATCATTATGACATCAAAGCCGACTCAAATGACGGTTTTGTTTTGAATTACGGACTCTATTTTGTCTGATTTACTGGAGAAAATAGGGCATCTGGCTAGCTGGAGAAAAAGTTCTTCAGATCGAATAGTAACTCATGAATTTATATATATATATATATATATATATATATATATATATATATATATATATATATATATATAAGTGTAGATTTTTTATACTAAATTATAATGGGGTTCTCGTATTTTTAAAAAAATTGAGAGAGGTGGCTTAGGGTTTTGTAAAAAAAATTGATGGTTGGTGATCTGGGGAGTTTAAAAGATTTTGAGGTTTGGTGGTCTAGTGTTTATTTTTTAAAATTCGATGGTTGATAGTCTAGGTGTTTTACACTTTGAGGGTTAGTCGCCTAGGTCTAGTGTTTATTTTAAATTTTTGGGGTGTGTAGGTAGCCTAGTGTTTTTTTTTTCTTCTTCTTTAAAAAACAGAAAATATTGGTGGATAGCAAGATGGGTGGACTAGCTTTTTAATCTTGATGGGTAGTAGCCTCGCGTTTTAAAACATGTGCAGGGTTAGTCGTCTAATGTTTATTTAATAATTTGGGGGGTTTATGGACTAGTATTTTTTGTTGCTTTGTTTTTCGTTTCTTTTCGTGACGTTTTCCCTAGAAAATTTTGATTGTTGTTGGTCTTCTTTTTTAAAAAGTTGAGGGTTGGTGTTCTATGTGTTTTAAAAATGTTGAGAGATGATGGCCTAGTTATTTTCTTTTAATAAATTCAAAGGGTTCATGGTCTCTTTTAAAATTTGAGAGTTGGTGACCTAGTATTTTGTTTTTCTTAGGCGATTGGTGGTGGTGTGGATAGGCGGGTGGTGTCGAGACTTTTAAAGAAAAATGGAGGATAGGAGGATGAGTGGCTTAGGAAATAAAATAAAAAGAATAGGAGGGTGGCTACCTCAGGATGCACCATAGTCTAACTACTTATACTATTTCTTGCAATGAAAATGATTGTTATTTCGTAAATTTCCCAGCATCTCAAAATGCCAAGATGAAGAGGGGAGAGTATATAAATAATAAAAAAGTACAATCAGTTATGTCTTTGATGACTCTCGACCAGACCGTCGAGTACTGAAAATTATTAATTCTTTCTGAGTCTCTCTCTTACCAAATTTTTTCTTTATTCAATCCTCTCTCTCTCTCTCTCTCTCTCTCTCTCTCTCTCTCTCTCTCTCTCTCTCTCTCTCTCTCTCACGCACACATACACTCACACATTAATACATGTACATATGCAAGTGTATATAGTCTTGTCAGAAAACTAAGTCATCACACATGTACGTCAATGTTGATAGCTCTGCAAAATGTAGCTCTTTCTAACATTACATTGCTCAGAACACATTAACTGATAATCAGACTTAAGTGAAGTTTAGGTCAGTTCTTAAGCAAAACCAGTTCAAAAACAGTCGTGCACATATTAACAGTATATAATTTATTACGTATCCAGTCGTTATGAGAAAACAAAAAATTGCAAGCCTCAAAGACATCAAAACATTATTGAAAATATCAGTTGAAATCACTGATGGCAGTCTTAAAAAAAAATATTGATTTCAAACATAACATAAGAAAGCCGGTAAAATACAAGCTAATAGAAACGTACGTAAGGCAGGTATAAGACATTATTTATCGCCAGCTTAATAAAGTGGAAGTGCATTAGTGCATTGCAATTACTTATGACCTGTTAAAGGTGGTGGAAAAAGATATCTGCAAACGTTTGTACATTCTAGATGGAAAATGCTATAAATCCCAAAATAATGTCAGTTAGTGAGGAGTTTCATTATCTAACAATTTTGGGCTGAATTTCATGCATCTGTAAAAAAAATCTAACAAAGTTACCAACATGAGTCAGAATGTATTGAGGTACAATCACCTTATATAGTGTTAGTCACTTCGTAAGTGAAACATTTAAAAGTTATTTTTAAAGGTTGATAAGATGAACGATTACAACCCTAATTAGAATATAAATTTGATTAATGATGTTTCATGATAGAATAATGATAATATTGTGTTATTGATTTTCAATTGAAGGTGAACGTAAAATCTTGATAACTTTCCTAACATACTCACAAATCTGCCCTTATCTTCCTTTTTCTGTATTTATTTTAAAAGAATCTTTAAATAAAAAGTAAACCAAAGGAAATTGGTATCTATAATGAAAAGAGTCAAGTATAAGTGTATGTGACAACAAGTTTTACCTTTGATCCACTAGACCTTCAAGAAAGAGGCAGCAGGGAAAAATCGTCTCAAAATTCTTTTTGTGTGTGTGTTTTCTTATTCGTTTTACCGTGTAAAATTTGGGCGACTTACATTAAGCTGTCACTGTACAACAATGATTTGCAGTAGTCCGGGTTAGATGGGATAGGGAATTGTTGTCGCCTGAAATATGGTAGGATAAGCAGTGTTTTCAGATGATGCAAACATAGATCTTAATCTGTGTCCATTTCAAGCTATGTAAGCCATAATGCTGTTTTTTTATATCAAGATACAACATTCTTTATCTGGTAATCAAGGCCACAGGCAGAAAATATAATACTGTGTACCAAGATACACAAAAATCCGTTGACCGGAGCGCACATGTATATATTATGTCAGGGCCAGATCATGTAATTTCCGAAGCGGGGGAGTGGGGGGGTGGTAGCAACTAATATACTAATATATAGATATTGTGGGAGTAGGGGACGGGTGGGAAGTGGGGTTAGGTGTGTGTGTGACGGTTTGCAATACTCAGAGCAAGAATATTTTTTCAAGTTATTTTGAGTGAGCAAACACTGATAAAAATAGGAACAATACCAGCATATTAAGAAGGGCGAAAGGGCGATTCTCCGAGTCACATGTAATATGAAAATCTTTATATTTACACCCGTCTCAAATTAATCAGACTTAAGGTAAATACAGGTGTGTGCATGAGAGAGAGAGAGAGAGAGAGAGAGAGAGAGAGAGAGAGAGAGAGAGAGAGAGAGAGAGAGAGAGAGATGGGGGAAAGGACAGGTACTATAACTTGGACTTGGGTTCTAAGTTATAATCCAGGTGGGCGGGAAATTATTAAGCTCTAACATGTTTCACTTCGATAATGAGTTTTCTTCTAAAGAAAGAAGAAAAAAATTTCATATTGTAAACGTCATTACAATTTAATGCATTTAATAACTGTGTAATACATATTTATGAGTTCAATTTCATAGCCAACGATTTGGAAGGAAGGAAGTTGGTCAAGGATTTTAAAAATAGTTGGTGTGTGCATGATCTGTGCACTATATCAGAAATGTGGGAAAATATATTATTAAGTTTTTTTGATTCTATATGATAATGTTGGAGACAAAAGCATGATGGATGGATGCAATGGCAAATTGAGGGCAGATGGATGGAGGAACGGAGGTTTTCAAACTAACCTTGTACTCCTCAAGAAATAATCAATAATCACGATAAACAGCATAATAATTACTCCTTAATTAGAGATAATAATTCCATTGAAAGAACGTCAGAAAGAGGCAGCAGTGAAAATGGTCTCAAAATTCTGTTTGTTTTCTTTTCTTTTTTTTTGTTGTTGAGGGGATTATTGCTATAAATAGGAGAAAGAATATTTTTGTTTGGCTATTTAAGAACTCGAATTTGTTTTAAATAAAAAATCTCAGGTCCACCCCCTTCCCGAGCACTAATGGTCGGTCCCTTAATACTAGATATTTTTGTATTTTTTTAACGTACACACGCAGCAAATAGTAAATAAATAGTGCAACTCTGTGAAACCCAAAAGTATTTTATGTTGACACAAAACCATATACTTTTTCCCATAGCCATGCGAAATAGAGCTTATATTTTGCATCATAGTTTTGGAAATAATTGGTCCATTCTGATAAATTCATGTTAAAAAACAAATACTATGTTGGAAAACGCTGGCAATGTATACTGTTGGTACGTTCATTTGAAAACAAAGCTCAAATATATAGTTTCTTGCATTTTAAATAATTACAATGTATATTAAGTGAACAAATGACCAAAAGTTCTTCTCTTTGCTTGCTATATGCTTTAGAAGTAACAATTATTCTTCTTTCAAATATGATAATTTTTTAACTGCAAAGATATGCTGGGGAAGTATGCAACTACTACTAGTACATGTAGCGGATTCAAAGAGGGAAGGGAGAGGAGAGTACCAGTCGAAACTTCCTCCCTTGTTCAGTTGAAGTAGTACAATCTGGAATGAAAATCTTGAACGCTACGTTTCTTGAGTAGATACAAGGAAATATTTCACGAGTGAAGTGAAAATATTGTATTGTCACGAGTGCCGAAGCTACGAGTGACAATACAGCATGTTTCGTTTTCACGAGTAGAATATTTCTTTATATCTACTCAAAAAATGTAGATTTTCTTTTATCATATATTTTTTTTAGGGCAAAAACCTTCGATTTCATGGATTTGTTTCTCCATTCTGTGCCAATGCGACTAACGGCTGCATTACTACATCGATAAAAAGAAGTTCCAAAATTTTACAATAATTTTAGGACAGCGACCTTTTTCAAAATTTGATTGTACATATAATGCTTCAAATTGTGTATTTTGTCAAAGTAATGAATGTTTTAATGCGAAAATGAAGAGATGTTATTTTCATGAACACATTTTTCGCGCGGATTGATACAGTGAACATTGCAAAAAACATTGCTGGAGTGGGGTACTATAGCAACATGATAACGCTCCAACAGGCTTCAGTGCGTAGCATCATTAAACAACAAATTTTAGTGATTTGGAGTTTACTTGGAAGGATTTTCGCTGCTGTTTTTGTTTATTTCTGCATTCAGACTTGAGTGTTTGTGTTTTGGCAGGCTTGCAGTCTATTTTTATTAGAGACGCTGTACCCTAATTTCGATTGTCACTTAATTTTGGTTTGCAATCGACACAAATCAATGCCTTAATTCTCCATCGTTTTCAGACACGATTGTGATTGTGACGACAGTTAAAATCGCTTCAGTAACAATTTTGTTACTATGTGTAATCAAGACTTTTTCTTAAAAATGTGTACCATTTGTCGTTGAGTGTAACATGTAAACGATACTGTATGGGTGACACAGAATATCGCATGGCAACAGGTCATGTAAGTTCTATCGCTGACAATTTGCATGATTCATGCGGAAAACTAATTATAAAAAGTTTATACCTGAAGCCTGATTTTTGTTGTTTGGGGTTCATTTTTATGCATTCTTGACGGTGCATTTTCATTGATTACACAAATGTATACTTGAGGGTCAACAGTGTTGACACATTTTAAGATCTGTTCATTCTGATGGAGAGAGAGAGAGAGAGAGAGAGAAGGAATAGAAAAAGAAAAAATGAAATAGGCCTAAATATGGAAATACAGGTCTGAAGTACATACATAATATCCGATATACCTCCTAAATGGAAAAAAGAAAGTAGTTCCAAAAGTGGCGATATCATTTTTCTTCCACTGATATATTTCAATATCTCATTACGAAATATATAGTAAAAGTAATTCCATCAATTTTTTATCAGAAAAAAAGAAAGAAAGAAAAGGAATTCCCCCGCCCCAAATACTACTTAAAGAATCGCAGATAACCCCTGAAAACTACTACTACTATTGATGATGATGATGATGATGATGATTATCGTTTGCCATAGTTTTCTCCCTTATTTTTCAATTGTCAACGAAGTAATTACTCTTATTATACAAGCAATCCAATTAAAACGTTCCCATAATTTTTTTGACAGATATGTATAGCGGCCTATGATCAAAATTATTTTATTTTAAGATATGACATATGCTTTTTTGCTAAAAGAGGGACCAAAATTATGAGAAAAAAAAAAAAAAAACAACAAAAAAACATTCAAAGTTGGCTTTATTATGAATTTAGTAATGTAGGCCCTTCCCACTGAGGTCATTTGTATACGATATTCTGTTCATTTTACCTGGATGTTGGAACTAATGGCAGTGAATCCTATACAGGTTGACAATAAAGTTGCCAGTTTCATTAAGACAAACTCAGTACACAAATAACTAATATAGAAGCTTACAGTAGCCTATTTTGTGTTCTTCTTACTTATGTGGTTTGCTATATTTTCTTGAGATTCAAGAATATATTAAAACTACAACTTCCTTTGTGAATGACTTCCCAAAAGTTTAATTAAAATGAATAAATTATGCAATAGCCTTTTTTTATGAAACCCTCTTTAAGCACAATATTTCAAATGTCCGTTTTTTATAAAACAACATTTTACAACAGCCAGGACAAGTAGAAACGAGCTGTTATGAGCTTCCACTGACTTGCCAGGTCAAGTGAATGATATTCCTATGTTTTGTTTTCTTATAACTATCCACAAATATAGACCTGTATGACCTCACATTTATGTATTTTGTTTTATGAATTTTGTATATTAGGCAGGTTGATGCGGCATCAAATCTGTCCCATGAGTTTCAACGCGTCGAAGTCATTTCTCAGTGCCTTTTTGAGACGCCTCGTTAATCGTCACCGACTGTATGTCCAAAATCGCTATCAAAGATCTGTGCACATTCTCTCTATATTTGTTTACGCATTGCCAATGATGCAATCAGTCCGTCACTCTTTGTGAAAGCTAGCATAACCTGCCCATTAGATAAAATTATGCACATTCTTATTTCAATATAAAGTTCCCATTACGTACTTTGTGGTCCCGATTTAGTGCCAAGATTCGGCTTTGGAGACATCACCCGTTACTAACACAAATATTCAATAGACTGGAGGGTGTCTTTGTTTAGCTCTAGCTCAATGTGAAGGAGATTTTAGCTACAGGTGTATCAAATTATCAGCAAATTTATTTTCCTCGATTAATAACATTTGGAGTAAAGAAAGTTGGTTGTAAATTTTAATTGTAGATATGTATAAACCGCTAAAAAGAGCGTTGATTGAAATTGCTTAAAGTTTTGCATTATTAGTAACAGAGCCGGGAAATAAGAACTTTGTTTGCGATAGAATCCTCAAAACACTGCAGAATTGTACAATCTCTCCATATTTAATAATAATTAAAACGATATTCTGAAAAGGACACTGCTTGTCTTATGTACCTGTACCATCACTTTAAATCATTTTGTAGGCTAAGTTGTTGCCAGGGATACGCATGCATATCGAACTCCAGATTATATGTATAAGTTTAATTAGCCTTCTCTAATGGTTTAGATAAAAGAAACTTGTGTACACAACTTTGAACATGTTCTTCACGGAGTCAACATTATTTTACATTTGAAGTCAGGAAAAATATCATATATTTATTTACAATTAATTAACAATTATGGACATGACATCTTATGTATATGGAGATGAAATACAGAAAATACTCTCTCTCTCTCTCTCTCTCTCTCTCTCTCTCAGCCCAAATGTATTACAGATGCAAATTTTAATTGATATTAAAAAGTCTCATCAGACATTCAGTGAAGAATTCACTTTTGACACACAACATGTTATTCTCAGCCAACAAACATTTGTATCGCTTGGTGTAATTCTAGATCAAGTGTTTTTTTATGAAACATATTTTTATCTTTCTTTCTTCTTCCATTTATTAAGTTGAACGAGCGCTGAATATATGTTTGTTGCAGGATTGTGACATTTAATTCTTCCAGTAAAGTGTACAATACTACAACATCGAACTAAAATAAGATCTTATTATTAGAGCAGTTAATTGGGGGTAATTTCAGCAAATACATTCGACTTGTACACGGATAGGCGAGTTGCGACTGGTTTTACACGCTTGTGATTTCTTCACACATGTTTAATTTCAAAGTGTTTCAACAACATTGCGGTATCAAATTCCAAAATCACTGCTATTTTTTGTTTTACAGAAGCAATGAGGTGTAAAGGCCATCTCATATTACAGATCTATAGTGAAATCAGCACAAATATTTGCCATAAAACTGTGATTGCGGCTATGTATGATAAATGGCAAGCAGATCGTAAAGATACCAGGCTATGAGGATAAATGGAGGGTATTACTGCAGCTATTATATAATTATTATAAAATAAATCTTGGCACGGTTACCTTTAAATAAAAATAAACAGTACTGGTAAAAAAGCATAGCAAACTAACTCTTTTGATTTTACACCTTTGCAATCTTGCTTTCTTATTGGTATAGTATTGTCGTTCTATGCATATACATTTCTGAGTAGGCGGCGCATGCATGAATTAGAAATTGAGTTGGGATGGTGAGATAGAAACTGCTCCCTCTCCCCCGTCACCTCAACCACCACAATCATCGCCTATTTTGTCAGTCTTGAATTTTGTCAGTCTTGAATTTTGAAAGATGGAATAAGTTTGATAATCAAAATATCTTTGAAATCCGATTAATTTTTGTGTCATCCGAACGGCAAACATGGCTTATAAGCATGGGTGAAAATTTTAGTTATGCTCATAAATAAATTCTTTTTCAGAGAGAGAGAGAGAGAGAGAGAGAGAGAGAGAGAGAGAGAGAGAGAGAGAGTTTAAATAATTTATTTAATTTAGTGCATGTGTGCACCCCATCCCCGCCCCCTGCCTGGACTATATCTCTGTGGCATTTTGTGCATCCTCAGACCCAGATGGTTCAGATAGTGATACGTCCCAGTTGCGTCCCAGTTAGACATTTAAAATTATGTTTCATGTGTAATTAAAGTGCTTACATTACCCAGAACATACTTGTTAACATTAATACACAAAAGTGCTGACGTAAAATGTGTTTTGTACTGATAGGATCCAATGCGGAACATTGCAAACAAATGCATAAAGGGCGTGAATTTGAAAACAAAATGTAGTATGGGTAAAAACACAAATTCACGTCTGATGCACATGTACTAGGTATTTTTCAAACATTCCTGCGGCCAAATGGGTTCAGATATTTGGATGGTGTTTGTTGTTATGGAAAGAGGAAATGTGCAAATATATTGCCCATGTGCACAAAAGCCACTGGTTATAACAAAAAAGGATTCCAGTAGTGACAATGTCAAACTACTGTTTCATTGTGTACCGTAAACGAGCCGCTTTGGATTCCCTTAAATATTCAGCCAGCTGCTAGTGCGTCCCAAAACTTACAATGATAACATCTTTTTTATTGTTTGGAATGCCCTAAAGCAAAAACATTCCGAAGAGATAGAGTCCCCGTGAGGAGGGAGGGGCACGGTATGCCTACATAATCCATGGACTATATTATGCATCCACCAAACGCTTAAATCTTAAATTTTAACTCGTACTTTACCTTTTGATAAACAAGAACATTATGCTGTAAAAAAAAAGTTCAGAAGGTTAACACCCCTTCCCAATTAAATAAATTAAGAAACAGAAACAGACTTTTGTTGAATTCCTTGTTATAATGCCATTTTTGTTCGAAAACAAAATTGATGTTACAAAATTGTATTCAATGCATCATTATGTAGTTCTTACTTATTCATATATTATATTATTTCTGAACGAACATTGAGTTTCAGTGGATCCATTTTTTAGATAAAAAAGGCTTTAACGTACAGTGTCTATCGCCAAAGCTGGAACAAGTTTTGAAGTAATAATACATAAATGTCTATAACTAGCTCATATTCATGACACAAATATTTTCTTTGGTTCCTAGGGGCTTAATAAATACTAGTTGTCACAACGCCCTTTATGACACGGCAACATTGCTAAAAATTGAACTTTAATATCTTTCACCACAATCATGAAACAGCTTTCTTAATAAATTTTATCTTGAAAACAAAGAAACTCTTAAGAGGAAGATGACTATAAAAATGGGGGTGGTTGACAAATCAATTACATTTTTGAGAAAAGAAACAAAACAAATCTTTAACATTTTTGTGTCAAATTAAACATTCTTCATAATTTACCAAATCCAAGTCCATTTTAAATTTAGATGTTATGCGCAATGTCATATGGAATATAATAATCTGATAATTGAAAAAACAAGTCTTCATGAACAACTACCAACCTTCGTACACGACGTCTCTAACAAGGATAGGGCATAATGACGGGACATAGTGCCCAGCAACAACCCAGAATGTTTTCATCTTTTGATTGGAGTAAAATCCCGATTGTCTCCCTAAGTTTAATGGCAATCATTAACCAGCCTGCTTGTGAAATACCGTATATACTTATTTGTTTGTGCGGTCATTGTGTTGAACTATTGTATCATGCAATGATTGCTATTCACTATAAGGCTGTGAATTCGAGAGAACTTTCATACTAAAACTTTTTGCCACTATGATTTTTTTCTTCTTTCTTTCTTTTAACTTTGAATTTAAGAAATATACAGACATTGCCGCAGTTTGTGGCGTCTTATACTCAAATTTGCTAATGTAGTCATAGCCGTAAGTAAAAAGTTAAAAAGAATTGGGGCTAAGCTTAAATGTCAGCATAATCTCAGAGCCTGAAACTTCAGTGGAAAACCCTTTGGAAAAAAAAAAAACACAGAGTGTTTGAGCGGGGCGATTCTTGATACGCGAAGAATGTTCTCGCGTAACCGGAAACACATCGTTCGCAACCACTGTCCTCGGGCTGAGAACTGACACCACCTCTAAGGCAGGAGTGAAGGAGAACATAGAAGGGAGAACATGCAGAACCTAATCCACCATGTTTCGTGTTCTAATTTCATTTTATTTTATTGCATACACATATTTTCCTCCTCTTTTATTGTTGCTAATTAATGGTATCACCCTCTACCCTCAGTTTTATGCGGAGGATGACGATATTTAACATATGTATATAGGTATATAGTTTGTATACATTTTGATAAAGGACCAAATGGGAGATTAGCTTTAATGCTAAATATGTAGCCCTCTTTAAAAAGACATTAGTAGTTGAAGTTGTACAAGTAGTAGTAGTAGTAATTCTAAGCGTTAAGGCGATTCCAAACGCGAACTACAGTATGTATATACAGAATTCAAATGCACAACAGTACAATCATGGCAATAAAGTGTCTATTAAATGTAATGTTCCAAAAATGCAAAGGTAAAAGCTGCGAAACTTTAGGAAGATAAATCCTTCGGAATAAACGTAAAGAGAGAGAGAGTTCAACATGATAAATGTTAAAAATGGTAAAATTCAAAACAACAAGAATAAAAAAAAGGAAACATAAATAAAAGAAGAAAAAACCCAGATTGGTGCACAGAACGAAAATTTATAACGAATAATTCATTTTCGAACCTAGATATGAGAGCACTTAGAATTTAGTAGCAAGAAAATAAGCATAAAAGACACCATAAAGTTTGAAATTTATCATCTCGTGTGCGATGTCTGTCCCCTCTGACTTTGAATCTCCGGTAAATGCGATGCATATAGGTGATAAAAGAGACCATGAAAAAGAAATAAACTTGACCAGACGTCGACGTCGGATTATCGGACAATAGACTGGGAGCATCTAACATTGTGACAGCTGTATATCACCTTTTACTACACTAATATTAGAAAAGATAGGAATAAAAAGAAATGTTAAAACATTTGTGACTCATAATACGGCGTAGTGTGTTATGGCGTTGTTCGTCCGTCCATTAACATTAGCTCGCTTGACCCATAACTATGTAGCGGTTGGAGGAATTTTCATGAAACTTTGCCCAACTATATATCATGATGAAGACGGTGTGTCGCGTACCATATTCACACTCTTTTCTCAGGGCCATGGTCAAGGCGAAGGAAAATGTAACTATGAGACTTGTATCCTTGTCTGGAGGTTAAGTTTTGAACCAATGAAGACACTTTACTGGAAATGTAGGTAACTATATAACAGGTATAGTCAGTGTGTCGCATACCACAGTCATGTCCCTGCCACAAGGTCAGATAACAGCAAGGAAAACAATACCTCTGACTTGCATCCTTGTCTGTTGTATAACGTTTGAACCATTCAAGATGTTGTAATGAAACTTTAACTAAAGTGTATGTCAACGTGGTCATGTAGGCGCATTTACTCAAATTAAATTAAATATTGAGTGTTGTTCTAAAATTTAATGCTAATACAGTTTAAGCAAAGTCGATTCAATCCCGATTGTCGAAAGCTCTGCACCTTAAATGTCATTATGAAGCTTCCAGATAAAAATTATTGATCGCTGTAAACGTTTACAACAGTGGTCAGGTACTAAACTGGATCAAGAAAAGAGGACGTCAGGAGTAAGGGTCTATCATAACAAATCACAGTGTAGTACGAACCTTTTTCAACACGCGCTGCTTTCATTTTGACATCGCAGAACGCAACATTCAGTCCTGTTTGTAATGAATCACACAATTAGGCTGACCTCGTCCAAACATGTCCACGTACGTTAACATTGATTTTTGCCGTATGTATTTCTCGGGGCATGTAAATAATGGCATTCCAAAGGAATATGGATGTATGAGGATCAATGGCGGCGCGAGGGTTTGAGGCGCCAGGGGGCAATGTTTTTTAGTGGCTCCCCCCTCGCCCGGCTCCTAAAGGCAATTACCCCCCCAACCCATTCCCCCTCGAACCGCCACTGATGAGGATCCAAATAAAGTGAATAATCGCCATTTAAAGGCATGTGTAATCAAATTCTAAAAAAGACACCCACTACTGACATAGTTAATACTGAACGGATACATATCCTCTATGACTAGTACAATAATTGTATATCGTGACACGTGTATAACGACAATGAAAAATATGAAACAGTAACCTCTTTTTCATGTACGGTATGACTTTTGAATCAATAAGATATTATGTTGAAACTTTTACCTTTTATATATCTTGACCTGACAGTGTCTCATGTATTCTTCCCATGCCTCAATGTCATTGTCACACAAAAGGATAATGTAAGTCACAGGCCTCTGTTCTTATCCAGGCTGTCACTTTTTAACCCTACATACATTTTTATGACACTTTATTCAGGTCCACATCTTATAAAATTGTCAAGATGATCACTAGGTGAAGCGTCACGAGATGGGCGTAGTGTGTACCGTTTGTGGTACTCTTGTTTTGTTTATATAATGTCCTTAAATAACCATTTCCTCTCTGATTTAAAATAAATGAGATGATATCTGAAATAACGGATCCGAAAATAGGATCTCAGTATCAGCACTTAAATTAACATTCTTTTTGTTTTGGCAATAATGCATAGAGTTGTAGCTCATTCATCACCATAAATATTAAAAGGTATTCAAACATAATACATGTTTGCTTTGTGCTATGAAGACTGCAGTGTGTATTGAATCATTATTTTGTCGTGTTTTTGTTGAAAGAGTAACACGTTTTTGTTTGTTTTTTGTTGTTGTTATAATCGATTACCCTATTTTTGTGCTATATTATATAATAGGACATCGCAGATGATACTCCATTGCCTTGTCATGGTAAAAAAAAAAAAATTTCAAGGAAACCTATGTTGTACTGACATAAAACAAATTAGCATGCAATATAGATTGATTTATTGGCGGTTAAGAAAGACCTTTATTGCGTTGCTATGTGGACTTATGATTATTTTCCCCTGATCTTCGTGCGTGCGTGCGTGAGTGTATAATGTCGCGCAACTCTTTCTATACGGTTTAAGAGAGATATTTCAATACATAGGTATAATGGTGCTCTGCTCAAAACGTTTACTTAACTAGATAAATCTTTATTTTATATATGTCATTTTTGTCCGCATTGCAAGTAGGATTACTAATTTTAACTTATATATATATATATATATATATATATATATATATATATATATATATATATATATATATATATATATATACGTAAGTAGTTTCTATAGATTTTTATGAGGACCATATAGGAGAAGAGCTTTAAGGATAAATATGTTTTCCTGTTAAAATAAAGACATTGTTATTATTATTATTATTATTATTATTATTTTTATTATTATTATTGCATGATTTAGGTAGTATACAAAGTTTAAATTATATACATCAATTGGAGAGAGAGAGAGAGCGAGGGTGGGTCCTATTTGTTTAATTAAAGAAAATTGAAGTCCTACTGAGAGCATGTAGTAGTAATGGACAATTATTTGGAAGAGCTAAGTTGTCTTTGCCTGTATACTATTTGGTAGTGGTATTATTTATGATGGTAGGATGCTAATGTTAAATGAGGTAGTCAAATGGTAACTTCTGCCTGTCACCTACCCCCACCCACCCCCATCCCATTACCTATATTGGTAATCTTGATATATGGTGGAGGGAATAATAAGTTTGATAATTAAAATATCTTTGAAAATTCAGTTGTTTCCCTATCATACTAAATGGCATAGACAGACTCATAAGGAAGGGTACACATCCTAATGGAATTGATAGACTCATGAGGAAGGCTGCACATCCTAATGCCATAGATAGACTCGTGAGGAAGGGTACACATCCTAATGGCATAGATAGACTCATGAGGAAGATGCAGATGCTTATGCTAATAAATAAATGCTTATCAGAAACCAAACTCTGGGAGCTGTGTTTGTATCCTTTTAGAGAGAGAGAGAGAGAGAGAGAGAGAGAGAGAGAGAGAGAGAGAGCGAGAATAACGTCAAATATTTATTTAATTGATTTCTGCCATACATTGGCTATTGACATTACACATTCTCCAAATACTTAAATGTAACCTCAAGTCTGCTTCTTTTTTTAAAAACAATAAGTAGAGTAAACATTTGTTCAATTCTCTGTTATTATTTCATCTTCTTTTAAAGATGGAAAATTGTATCCTATGAGGCGGAGAATCTGTGTAGTGTTACGGAATTATGTATTATTTCGTTTTTAAATAATGGTATAGGTTTATGATCTCTGCCTATTAGTCTAACAGCTGTTGTCTTGCAGAAAGTACATATACGGTATTTCAATGTGACTCTGTACATTGGACTTGGGAAAATTGTCGCTTGTAGCATTATTATATCACGTGATTTAGCGCGCGAGGGTTGAACTTCTGACCTAGATTCTATGATTCATTTTAGAGTCAATACTTTATTGACTGGTAAAAACGTTAGTGCAAAGGTACTTTAGCGGTGTCACGCATAACCTAGTTTCTGATTGGCTCGAAGAGGGTTGTAATCTAGAAGGATTAAATTGTTTTTAAGTCGCAATACAGTTTAAATTGGTTTTTCCTTAATCTGTTTTGCGCAGCCAGAAGCTATATAATAGGATGTATTGCTGTGTTTGGGATTCGTTCATAGTTCGTTCAGCCCGAGAGGTCATAAAACGAGATTGGTTTATTTTGTGTGTGGATATTCTACTTCAGTGATATATATTATAAGACAGTACATTTAGGATTTAGTACTGTTTCTTTAACTTTAAGAATTATACAGCTCCGTGGAATTATCGGAAACATTTCTAGAACTTGTGATATTCCATATTCACAAGGACTATTTGGAATTTACAACACTTGGATATAACTGATTCTTGTTAGTACATCAGTACAGTGAAGGTTTCGTTCGGAACCTACTTCATTAGGACTATTGGGATTAACTTCCGGATCAGTGAACTTTAGAACAATTTAGGACTTTTAAGGATATTCTACACTGTAAGTTATTTTTAATTCTTTCACTTTGATTGTTTGTTGAAATATTTTAATATTTTAGGAAATTAAATATTTGTATTTTAAATCTTGAAAGCTTGTTTGAGTCTTTTCTTTTGTTACATTACCCCAAGTCGTAACAGTAGACATACAAAACGGTTCCAGACATTTGATCCATTCATGGGCTGACTTTTGGGGTGGGGACGCTTCTACATATTGTTTTCTAGGTAGGTGAGTATTTGGAGTCGGGTGGGTGTGCGGAGTAGGGTATGTGTGCGGGGTAGGGTGGGTGTAGTGGGGAGTGATAACCTGAGAAAAGCGTGCGAATAATGCTGCTTTGCTGAAGACGTTTAGTTAACTAGCTAAGTATTTGTACGGTTGAGGGTGTATATAAAGTTGAAATTACATTCATCTATTGGAGAGAGAGAGAGAGAGAGAGAGAGAGAGAGAGAGAGAGCATCTTAATAGTAATGGTCAATTGTTTTGAAGATCTTAGTTGTCTTTCCTGTATCCTATTTACTAGTAGTATTTAGCCCAAATAAAACGAGGTTGCTCTCAACGTCCGTGGCTGGGTCCCCATTGAGCTGCTGAGATTTATGGTTGAAATAGGCGTGCTCACGCACCTTGAGGTGACTGAGGCCATCGTTTCCTACAAGAAACAGACTAAAGTCTGGATGCCGGAAGACAAGGAAATGGGCCGCAATGTTATCTGCAAATTTACAGCCAGAAGTGCAAACGGCTGCAAGCGCATGACGCGCCGGCTGGTTACTGACCAGATCGTGCTGGACTTTCTTATGCTCACTTGTCGCGAAACCAGCTCTTTGACATACTACGACGGCTCGTAGCCACAATACTCGTACCTACGGGCTTCCATGTTTAGCTAAGTAGGTATTAACCTTATCAGCATGTTTCAAAGGTTTCCTACTAAGGTCATGCTGGTGGCGACATACTCTGTTTACGTCAAGTAGGAGCACCTGACGAAGCTAAACTACATGCCCAAGCCCGAGTACTGAACTGAGGGAAAGGAAATACAACAAATGCTAGACTCACCAGCTTCCAGAGCCGACAAGTGCAATCGCCGTCTTTTTTAACCACAGCTCGCTCATTCTAACCACGACCCACTGCCTCTCAAAAGAGGTGCCTGGTCAGAACGGCGGAAATATACGCGCACAAACATACCACAGATTTATTTGCTGGAACGATCAAAATCAATGGAGGTCAGAACGTAGGGGTACCCCGCCACATTTTCGAGGCCTTTCTCGACTGGCTACAGATGTAGGGCGTTCAAGTTGTCTGCTGCTGTGACCACGGCGAACCTACATGCATAGCCGGAGAGTTGTCAAATTATTTGCTATGTGAATATGTTTGACTCTAAAAAGAGGCTGAGGAAGACCTCCCTGCCCTTAGAGACTTTAAAAGGAGTATGCACCTCATATCTGACCATGACTAGTGCCAGGTGATGTGCAAGGCGCATACCGCCACCGGCCGAGGGCGCCGAGGTTAAACAGTCGGAACTCGACCTACCTAGCAGTAAATCCACAAGGCCATCAAAAAGAAGCTCATTGCATATGAGCACCAAGACCAAGCAAATGGTTTCCACTGTGCCGTGGGAACGACAAGTACACTTAATGTTGCAGCAAATTAACGATGTGCCTCCTGCAACATGGAAATATGCTCTGGGCATACGAGCCCACCTTCCAGATCTCCCGGTGCATATAGGTACCGCTCCAAGGGATTTGAGGGCATGCGTTTCTCTTCCAGACCGACCGGCTGCGTCATTTATGTTGCAGGCGTAGCCTGCACCGCCGTTTCACTAATGATATCAATATGTCTCTTGCTTGTAAGTTGCGCTTTCTTGCCGTTTAGGGCTGACACAAGAGCTGGAGCCGCCAAACCCACTCAGTGCTAAGCGTGCTTGTAGTCATTTCGACGCAGAAGGCAGCATTTTCTAGGCGTACTGGCGCCCCAAGAGCCACTCGACTAGAATACGGTTGAACCGCTCCACAAAAATTCCCGGCCGAGGTCAACCTGCAGCAGGTTGGGCCACTTTAGCGGCCCCTGCTTGTAGATACGTGCCGAGACGTCGGCATCTTTGGAATCCTCCTTTGTGGGCAGGGGCTCGGCCTCCTTGTAAGAATTGGAGATATCAACCACGTTCAATGCATACTTGTACTTGTGGCGCCTAACCTTGTCATGCGGTACAAACAAGAAGTCGGCCTCTTTGACCTTGTTAAGGGTTGGAACATCAATCTGCGGCCAGGAGATTTTGCTTGGTACTGGCAGGTAAATCTGTCACGTGGCCTGCATCTTGATCCATGTCCTGGTAACATCTTGTGAAACTTTTGCTGCTTCTGCCAGTCGTTTGTTTTTGTTTTTTATCGCTGCCACGCCCTTTCAGTAAGCTGGCGGGCTGTAGTATATTGCCACGAGCTTAGTATCCATTGCATTTTTGTGGTTTTGACATGTTTAGCAGTTTGCCGTGCGTTGTCGTACCAAGAGCTATTGAGCAACAAACGAGCAATGTCTCTCTAACTCTACAGCACTGCACTTGCTAGGTTACTTATAGGCCACATAGCCGACGACGGCGAGGCTGCACTTCATCCTGTACTGACACATCTCGTATTTTTGCTGCTCGGGTGAGGGCATGTAAAAGTCAGATAGCTAGGGCTCGTCGCCGATCTGTGGACCATCGTCTGTTTTGTTTTCGTCAGTCACCAGGTAGTACTCTCTTGGTAAGTCATTTCGGCATGCTCTTCGTCTTCCTTTCTTTCATTGAGGTAATCCAGACGCTCGTTGCACTTACTTTGTTACTTGGCCCTTGCAGCTTGGAGTTCTTCATTGTCTTGTTGTTGCGGATGCGTTCAGCTTGGGCTGCATCTGGTTGAAATTAAACGAAAAGGAAGTAGCAGCCAGTGAATGCGACGGCGTTAACAATCGCTCCGCCGATAGATCATGCGACATACTTGATGATATTAGCAGGAATTATGCCTTCTTTAATTAATATGTCCTGCTACTTGAGGCTCAGCGCTGTAACCGTTACGGTCTTTGCTGCGTCTTCCAAGTCGAGGCGACTAAGGTTGGCCGGTTTTATTTTTAACAAGCGTTTGCCAGTTGTAGAATGCCCACCTACAAGACATCCGAGTACTGCTCCATGGTAAAAGAGGTTTCAGAGGTCCTTGGCGTATGGTTGTGTAGAGATCTTGCACCTGCGTTCCGCGATTAACAACTTCATGTTATTTTGTTTTAACAACAACTGCAACACACACTAATATTCCATTTGAAATAGCTCAGGCGTATGTCTAAGAGATGCTGCTGGCACCTGCGATACTTTTCGTTCTGACAGATCCCAGACTTTGCTTTTCGCACTTGTGACGGTTGCTCGCGGGATGAGGTTTAAGAAGGCCTGCTACCAAAGCTAGTCCTTCGCAGAGAACATAAGATGGCATCTCCTGCTCTTTTTCTTAAGCAGCGAGAGCGGCGTAGGTGTCGGCATTATTCACTTTTTTCTCAGCCTGGCGTTCGCGGTTATCTATACACAGAAAATGGCTTACAATTGCTGTGTACACTCAGAGGAGAGACGACTCCAGTTTAGTCTCGTATATGGCATAGGTCTTTGCTAACTCATCGTTGCTCATCGCCTAAGACTCGCAAAGGGAAGAGGTCGGCCTATGTATTTTTCCCTGCCTCAGAAGCCATCGAAACAGGTGATCACGCTGATGTGCTGGTGTTACTTCGTCGCATGCAGGAATCTCGGCTTAAGTGGAAGCGGTTGCCACTACCGGGTTGTCCGTTTGTTGCTCTTGGGCTGTCAATTCACATAGTTTTCATGTTAATATCCGTGTCACTTACCGCAACCGTTATGGTTCTTATCAAGTTCTGGATATTGTTCTTGAGCGCTTAATTCAATGTAGCTTATTGATAATATAGGTTAAGGTCCAAGTATTATGGCGTAGCTGGCGGCTTACAGGATATGAAGCCACCTCATTATGCTAGCTAGCACAAGTGCAGAGCGGTTACGTCAAACTGGTAGAGCACTACTGGGCCTGTGCGCATAAGAAGCTTACCAAATATTCCTTACTGACAAACTCATATTCCTATGCTTGACGCTCGGTTTCAATGATATTTTATTCTATTAGCGTGAGGGATATCCACGAGGTCTGTTCCCAAAAGTCACAGGCAACGGCGTTTCACTTTTGTGTTATGATCCATACGCTACTGCTGGCATGACGGCTTAGTAAGGGTTGTTTCCATATGGTAAATACCAGAAAGAAAGGCGCAATCGTCAGTTCGAAGTTGAGTTGGACTGAAAGGCCGAACTGGTACTATGGCATATGATTAGTTAGCAGCTCTTAGGCATATGGCAGAAAGAAGCGGTTCCCAAACTCGGCAGCGATAGACGCATCGGCGTGGGTAGCAGCGACAGCATTGCCAGCGCCAACACTTACAGAGGCAGCGTTAGCCCGCTCTTACTCCGTCAGCCAGAGATCATTGTACACCCTCCCCCGCCCCAAACATCGGTATCGTCAATCCAGGCGCGTTCTCTTCTTTCAAACTTTACTTTTTTCTGTTTTTTAAAAAAAAATCATTTTGACAATGACGAGGCTCAGGTTTTTTTACAACTGTAAGGTTAGCGTCCGAGACTGGTGATCCGCCGTTCAAAGCAATCGTGAATGGCTGCCTAGTGGTGCTGGGCACAATGACATCGTTGTTGATCAGGTTTAGAAATCTGACAATAGGCTGCTGGTTTTGGTCTATGGTGTTCGGGTTATTAGTTCAGGCGTCCTTCCTTTGATATGTGAAGATTTGTTGTTGTGTATCTCGAGTGCTTTCCTTTAAAAGCTAAACATGGCTGAGGGTGGAAACTTTGAAATGAAAGAATCTGGAGGTCGTGAAGATGTTCTACCCGAGTAAAATCAAACCACATTTACCACCGAAGCCGATGCCGATGAGGCAGAAGAGCTACATACGAAAACCGCTTTTTAGACCGGCTTTTTGGACCGGCGACGATGAAATGCCAGTTGGGTGGAAGCAACAAGATATGTTCGCAATAAGGGGACTAGAGCAAAGCATAGCTGAGTTTGTTGTTGGGCTTTATTAAAGAACGCATGTACAGACTCAGTTTTAAAACAAATACGTCCGGCGCCTTCATAGTAAAGTCGAGGCAAAACTAGATTTCGCTAACATAAAAACGACCCTAGCAAATTCTTGGCCCAATCTACACTAGGGATCGTGGACTCTCAGTTTGACCACTCAATAGGGTTCAAAGAGGATAAGCTACCAGCCGAATCGCGCAGAAAGATCGCCATGGCGCGAGAAGAAATTCCAATCGAGGCAAGCAAGCTGACAGATATTGAGCTGCTCGCTCTGTCGGGATCTGAAGACACAGTGCTGAAAGAAGCGTCGACACATGAACCTCGCAGCAACCCGATGCAAGAGATACGGGACTCAAGACAATATTCAGATATTCAGACGTACCGCACTGTGCTTTCCCCTACCACAGACAAGACCGTAGAGCTCGATAAACGTCTAGCCGCAGAGAGGAAAAAGCTGACTGAGATATAAGACAATATTGCAGATATGGAGTTGGCACGCGAGGATCAGGTAACATTAGCCAACGATTTACGAGGGGAACTCTTCGCTATTTGCTGACGATCAACAAAATTATTCGCGAGGATACAACCGTCACCGAGCGGCCGCAATCACTCTTCCATGAACAGGGTATCACTATAGCCTCGATTCTAACAGAGTTTACCATAAGTACAATTGTGCTCGCGATCACAGGCGACACAGGCGCACTGATGCCACCTCCCGTCGTCCCGACACCGAAACCTGACCCCAGAAGAACAAAAGAGAAGACTTTGGCGGTGCTTCCCGGCATTATTGGCACTATTCGGCAATTTCTCCTAAAATTAGCTGGCAATACCATTTGGCTGGAGGGCTGAAAATTTTGTGATACTTTTCATCACGATAGCGGCCGCATTCTTTGCCGTTGTTTGGTCTCATATTAACACGCACAGACATAAAAGTGAACGCTAAGACAGCGCAGGACATTATCCTCGTTGTTCAAGAGAGGAGCAACCAAATGACTGTAAGTTCCACTCTGATACTAACCATTACCAGAATTGTTTTGTCGGCATCGTGGTCTTCGGCTTCTTTTGATGCCTGCATTTTGCATGGTGCTGGTTTGTGCTGTTGACACGTCTTGTGTGGCGGGTCAAAGCCGACATCTTCATGCTTCGTGGGCTGCTTTGCACTTGTGCGGGCATCCTTATTGAATTGATATTGACGTTGGTGGCTATCATCATGTTGACGTCAGCTATAATAAATTTGTTGTTATACCCATCATAAGTGCCAACTTTAAACTCCATATCAGTTTGTATATTGTAAAGGCACTCCCATTGCCACCACCAAGGGCTCAATCAAGCTTGCTTCTGGTAGTGTCCGAGCATATCCTGGTATTTATTTAACAACTCAGGGGCGCTATGTGACCGGTGGACATCTGTTATACGTTTTGCAAGAAACTGCTTTTGTAAACTAAAGGCCTTTCCTGATCCACCTATCGAGCTAAGCAGTTATATTTGTGCTCCCAGGATTAACCAAACGTACTGCTCCAGCTCCAGTAAAGACTCTCGAGTTGTTCAGCATAAAATACACAAAGTCGTTTTTACCCCTGCTACCCGGGCTGTCATGTGCGAAGTAGTCAACTTTGTGCTTTTTTGAGAGGTCAAACTCATACGTGTTTTGGTTCCATGTATCACGGATAGGCTGATAGCCTCTGTTGACACTATAGTGATACATTGTACCCAAGCCTTGGTTTTCGCTGTGCTTCTGCCGCCAGTCCGAGTTTTTATCCACATTAAACTCATTGGAAAAGCGTTAGTAGGCAACCATCTCTATGCTGTTTTCAGGCGCGTTCCATCATGTTTGGCCTCAAAGTGGACATCACTTCTGAGTGAGAATGTTTTGCACTAGGTAACAAACACAAAACCGATAAAAGCTGGGCACAAACTCTAGCAGTCTGGTCCCTGCTATTCCAACAGACAACAGGTGGTCGCAAAAGGTGACACCACAACTGGTGGTCGCGCACCAAACGACAAAGTTCACCGTCTGCATTTCCGGAGTACCAATTGTCCACAATATTCTTCCACGAAAGGTAGCACGTACTTATCGGATATGTTAATGAATCTGCTTTGGAACGAAACGCCATCAGCTACATGCACGTCAAGGTTGAGCAACAGTTCGTAAATCCATTCTCTCTTTGCATCACTATACTTAAGGATTCCGTCCACATTATATTTCGCATCGTTATTAAAGCAAAATACTTGTGGCAATACCATCGCTCCCGTACTAGTGCTGATTCTGACAATGAATGTCGCATTAACCGATCATCTAGCTGGATCGGTGGCTCTAAAACAGGTGATCCGCACCAGTGCAGGTACCCAAACAGCGCTTCAAAAGAGATTTTGTTTATCCCATGATAGTACAACGTTTCGGTTGCGCTTGGTAATAATTTCTTTCGCGTGCACGATTACCTGTCCCATAACATACCGACAACCATAACCGTCCCCAATGGATATTACAATACAAATACACTGGGAAATGTAATTCAGGCTGCCATTTCTGGAATGTATGTGGCCTATAACGTAGCGACTGAGCGAGCCAGCATCACACTTCCTGAACCGAACCGACGCTCGATCTCAGATTGCTCGTTCCCATTTTGGAGTTTGCCCCAAATGTGGTTTTCGGACCAGGCACACACATAGCACATAATGTCCCAGCGTTTATAAATGTCCCGTGGCTTTATGTCCATCTCGAACAAATAAACTCAGCTGGGAATATTAGTGATGGGAAATAAGCAGCACCGTGTAAAAAGTTATTCGTGAGTCCTTTTGGGAGTCGCGTACTGTCTCGTATGGAATGCAACGTTGGTGTAGACCGCATTACGGCAACATCAAGGAGCTATCCACACGCATCTTAGAAGAAAGACATTCGCCCGTTCATATCCTGAAGTGCACTATCATCTTTGAAATTAAAGAAAAGGGAGCGCTAGCACAGGCAACCGAATGCTAACACACTATGAGCCTATCGGATCCTGACTTCTTTAGTAACCGCGCTGCAAGCGCCTTCGGACCATCGCCCCAGTTTAATGCCGCCCCAGATGCTGAAACTCTCCGCCACGATGCTGGCAATTCTAGGACAGCCAGCGCAAGTGCAGACACTGGATTTAACTTAAAACTTTCAGAACGTTTTTGGTTGTGCCCTCAGCAACAATAACGACTCTATCACTGCCCCAGGCACCGGTTTCTTCTTGATTATCTTCCATGACAGTCATAGTAACGGAACGTGGGCAACGCTTTCAATCCGTGTAAATAAAGTCGTACGGGCACATAATTACAGCAGTAATCAGTCTGCCGTTCCCCCGGTTTCGTTCACGTCTCACACTAAATCCTTACAAATAGCTTGGCGTCTTTCTATGTTTGATGCTGGAGACATCATCCGGCGATAGGCCTCAAAGTCAACGCACAATCATCGGCCTTTTCAGCTACTCTAACCATCTTCGCTTTCAGAATTAAAACAAGCACTATACCTTGCTTAAACAATACCACGGAGAGCGACCAGACATAGGCAAGGAAAGCGAATCATTGGTGCAGCCTGCCAGTTCTGAAATCGACGAGAAAGATTGAGTATTTGTCCAACTCGCACAAAAAGTACTTGAGGCTAGTCCCTAACCCCACCCTATTGATCAATGAAACTGTCATATCACGCTTCTTATAGAGGAATTATTAATGCCACTATACCACAAATACAGGACTCACAATATTTTCGCGTGAAAAAGATATGGGCACCGTTTCACAAAACAAAGTACGCCCAAGATTTTCGTAAGTTTTCACGTAGGACTTTCGTATGTGATTACGGGTGTTTCGCTAACGAGAATTACGTTTTTTTGTAAGTTTCCCTTACACTTTTACGTAACTTTACGGCAAGTCTCAGGCAAGCGTAAGTGCAAGGTTTTCTCGTGAGTATGTTTGTGGAGAGCGAGAGTCACAGAGAGGGTTATTTTGAGATGCTCCCTTACATTGATATATATATATATATATATATATATATATATATATATATATATATATATATATATAACGTATAGTGGATCTTTCTCTAACAAAGCTATTTTTTGTAACATATTTACAAACGTTCTCTGTAAAAGAATAACATGTGAACATTAATATGCGTATGATACATTTTACTTTGTTGATTAGCCCGAAAATATAAACAAGTGAGACATTAAATCACCAATTTTAATGAAATTCCTTCAAAAATCACGGCGGAAATTACCCTTTTATATACGGTATTTCAGGACCAGGAAGTGCTGACATTCAGAGGGGTATTCCATCCAATGTGATATAGAATATATTGCTGTTAGTAAAAAGATAAATTAAGATGCGGAAAAATCTAAAGAAATAGACTAAGTACTTTTCCATAGGTACTTTTCATTACGTAAAACATTTTTTTTCTGTGCATTTACATGTGACGATATCAACATTTCTAATCCTTATGGTAATGGCAGCTGTCTTTAATAAATCAAACGAAACAAATCAAACAGTCCTAACTGTAAACGATTATCATCATTATCATAATCATTATCACCATAATCAGACAGTCATATCCTCAAGAAAATGGAATACAAAATGTCTTAATAATGGTTGACTTTGTGATCCTTGATAAAAAAAAGAAACACGTGTCAGCTAAAACAAGAAAGTAATATAAAAGGGACATCTGTGTTGTTGAAGAATATTTAAAATAAAAAGTTTTTAAAAAATCTTGCTTGGTATTACCCACAATATCTGTACAATATTTTAGTTTCAAATGGATATTGCACAAAATTTCATTTCGACACAATGATTCGATAGAGAGAATAACATACTATTCCCAACCGTTTGTTATGATTCCATTGTAAAGATTAATAAGATATTCCCACTTGTTTATGTACCTATTTCCATTTAAATTGCATATTTGTACAATGATTCCTCAAAGCTACAAATATTGTGATTAAAAAGCATTGCTGCATCTATGTGAACCTACGCCAACTATTATAATAACAAATTATAAGCTTTCTCTGTATACATAAGTAAAATTTGACCATAGGGTGCACAGTGCATGGTACCAAAATTTGACTGAAATAATTTCAACCGAACATTAAAATAACAGTGTCCAACTTTACGCAGATGCCTACTCGAGTACACATAATTCTGGTAATACTCATTATCAAACAGCGGGACAATCACTCGAATAGCGGCGGACATTAGCAGCCAAGCGAACAGATAAGACATACAATTTTAGCAGCCAAGCGAACATATAAGATATGCAATTTAAAAAACTTTAATTATATTTGATTGACGTATTAACTGAACAGATTTGAAAGTAGCAAAAAGTTTTAAAAATGTGTACCAAATAAATAATAATAAACAAACAAATTCATGGAATTTTCAAAAAATGTAACCAGGTCATCAACATACGAATAAAAATATGACTAATCAATTTAATTTTTCTGCCTCAAGCGGTTTATGCTTAATCTTGCTGACAATGCTTTATTATTTTTTTAAATGACCAATTCCAAACAGTTTTAACCTGTGTACAACAATTAAAGATTGCTGTAATGACCTGAAAATCTAATCAGGTAATCTACGTATGCATAAAAATATTATCAAACATTCATTTGTATACGTTGAATGGTTCTTGCCCACTGCTGCTAAAAATCTTCTCGAGACAGGCAGACTTACAGTCGTACGGACGTACGTATGGACCGGACCAAATCAATATGCCCTCGCTGATTGACACAGGCAAGTGAAGGTCGGTTGACTTGTTTATATACATATCTACCTGATTCGTCTAGACTTCATTGTCATTTAGCTATTTTGATAACTTTCATCAGTGGATGGCATACGTGTTTTGCAAACACAAATATAGTTTCTAAAGTTTAAGTCATGAAGTAAACTGTACATAACTTGTAGAGCATAGTGGATACAATAGATAGGAAGATAAAGTGACTCATGGTTTATATGGATCTGAATCTAATATTTGTATACTTGAACCTAATAGTTTATCGAATTTAATTTCTTTGCATTAATGTATTATTATGTAAATAAAATAACTTTTTATAGTTAAAATATTAGTCAGATATAGTGATTAACTTAACTTAACCTTGTGTTGAGAGAATTTATGAAGAGTGTGTGTGTGTGTGTGTCTGAGAGAGAGAGAGAGAGAGAGATAGAGAGAGAGATCATTTTGAGACGATCCCCGATCTAACGAAATACATTTATACCACGTCCTACTGAATACGATGCAATTTTATTCCAAGGTTTGACGAGCCTATAAACAGGGAGGGGGTGTTAAGGTACGAATAAATGGTGCATGTTTTCAGATTTTGGTCTTACAATGCAAACGATTGAAGCAAAGGTTAAATTAAACCCAATTAAAACTTTGTTATTGGTATTGCAATGAACATTAAATAAGTCGGAAGGTTGTAGATGACGCAAAGGATTGCATAAACGTCGCAGTTACCTCCCCATATATAATGGTGGAATCCGCTGGTTTGTCGTTGGAAACTACAGCCTGAGAACCTCCAAGTACGTTCATATATTTGAAGGAAATACAAATCGATAAATATAGTGAAGTGATTAGATAACCATTTTGATATAGATAAATATAGCTTAGCCGTTTCCTTCAACAAGTAAGTTAAATTATGTATATTCATCGACTTGTAGCTCGACAATCTCTCTCTCTCTCTCTCTCTCTCTCTCTCTCTCTCTCTCTCTCTCTCTCTCTCTCTCTCTCTCTCTCTCACACACACACACACACACAGTGATGGCTTTCCCATTAGGCAGACAAGGCAGTTACCTAGGGCGGCAGAATTCAGGGGGCGGCAGAGTTTAAAGTATGAAAATCTGGCTTTGTTAACAAATGCATTTATTTTGTAAAACAGAACAAAACAATCTCTACTTAAAATTTTCCATTATTTAAAGGCGTAATGGTCTTTAAAGACTCTGGTTTTTTAAGACTTTGTTTTGGGCAGGGGGAGGGAGTGCGGCAACTCTGACAGTGTCTAGAGGTGGCAAAATCATAAATCCGTCACTGCACACGCATACAGGCACACTATCTTTTTTAATCAGAAACAATACATATATTTCATTCAGTATGGCCAATAGGTCAAGGCATTTCGCATGATATATTTTGGATCATTGTGTTGTTATTGTTGTTCTTGTCAACTTTGTCGCCGTCCTTTGTAAGTATCTTGCAGGTATCCTATTACATTTTACCAAGTTGTTAACTACCTCCCATAGAAAATAGTGACTTATGCAAAAGTTTTTCTTAGACGTGCGAGGCTGTAATCTCCTTACGGGAAGAGGCTGAACAGCGGCGCTCTGTACAAAAATACAAACGCTCAGTAAACGCGGTGGATGGTGTTGACACCACACTGACGGTTGTTTCTGGTCACCAGTGTGACAGAGATTAGAATATTGTCAACAATCACTACTACCATCATTGCGATTGTCCTTGAGATTATAGCTTCAAGCTGTGGTCTGATTTCTAGCTGGGAATTTATCAGCCGTCGACTATCCATGAAAGCCAAAAGGACGACGAAACAAAACTCAACACAATCGCAGACGACATATCTAAGTGGCTACGCGACAACGCCATCTCCGAGGAAGAGTTCAAGCTTATGCTCGATTAAGTCGACAAATACACAATCATGAACAATGAAATAAAGTGCTGCGCGCACAAGGCATACACTTCGGTTGTAATCAACGCAATGGTAAAACGCGAACGAAAACGACATAACTGTGTGAACGACTGCTTGCTCACTCCTCAAGGCCTATTTAGAGTCCACCTCCAGCATACGAAGCGGTTTTTCAATAACCCGCCAACACTGCAATAATTTCGGGCCATATAAATAGCCATTTTTGTTTTCTAATTGCTCTCCATACGCAAAGGATCTGCGCAGTGGATATATAATTGTGATGAGTATGACAAAAAGAATATGTAACTCTGAGTGATGAGTATGACAAAAAGAATATGTAACTCTGAAACTTATGGGCTTTACAATTTAGCCAAGACCAAACCAATGACTATTCGTTTATAAAAATGATTATGCGCGCGATCAAGGCAAAGCGGCACTAAATCGCAGGCAAAAACATAAGTTCAAGCTTTGACACAGATACCATTAAAACATTAACGGTTTATATGAAACATTCAAACTTGACAACTTGACAATTTTTATATTCAGAGCCTTGCTAATGTTTGTGATGCACTACTTCATGGCACCTGCACCTATGGAAAGTTCAAATGTGCATTAAAACACATAAACAAATTTCCTAATGGATGTATGGATTAAAAGTTAATGACGACAGCAACTAATTCATATTACTGGCTTCAAAGTATGTGCCTCAATGGGCAATATGTTTTCTTTTTTTTTCTTTAATCAAAGGTAGAGGCTGGAAAAGAGACCCGGGCCGGCGATGGGGTGGGAGGTCTCTTACAGCTCTAGGGCAGCTACCCCAGAGTTAAACATAAACATACCTTATATATATATATATATATATATATATATATATATATATATATATATATATATATATGTGTGTGTGTGTATGTGTGTGTGTGTATTTGATGTAAATCGAGGACATTCATGAGATTACACACCAACGTACTGAGGACACACCTCCAACCGAGGACGTCCTCGGTTGGAAAAAAGGGTACAATCTTGCTTCTACGAACAATTTTAGCTCAGAACAATGTAAAAACATGATTTGTAGGTAGGTCCCCGTTTACACGCTTGGTGCGTGTTCGCGATTTTGGAATGTATCTTTCCTCCAAAGCTGGCGATACACACGCCGGAAACTATGTCCTCGATTGCCCGGTGGAAAACTTGTAGAGAGATCTGCGCTATAAAATTACACTTTTCCAAAAATATTATCTCCCTTTAGATCCAGAAACATCAAATACCAATAACGTAGCTAAACTAGAAGAAGAAAAGCTGGTGCATATAACAGTCCCTGGTAGTTTTCAATAATATTGTATATATGTGAGTCGATAGAGATGGGAAGATCAAGGTACAATCGTGATGTACATGTCCAATAAAAGCAAATACATCCATGACACTTCATACATAAGAAGTACATTAACCTGATATTGAAAATAAGTATAAATTCCTTGTAGAGCTGTACCAAAGTTGCGTTATTATCCTACCTGAATGTAAAGTCAAAATACCCTGTTTGCGGTGAGGTTTCACACATATAAAGCTATTGAAAAGAAGCCCTTGATATGCAACATTTGTATTATTCAATGAGCTATATTCGCCCCTATTACATCATTTGCTTACTCAGTGTTCAAAACAGGAGAGAATGGTTGTGCATCTCATGACAGATCCTATTATAGTGACATCGAATTACGACAAACCGACTTTGGAAGTTACGTGCATATAATTTTAGTAGATAGATAGATAGAAGTCAAACATTTATCATCAAGATCATCAGTGCCAACAAGAAACATTTTATTACAGAAATATGTCTTTCATCATCGCACTCTTTAGACTTGTAACAATATGTGTAAGCAATTCATAATCTGATGTATGCATTCAATGTGTTTTTATACGCATATGCCTGCTTCAGTTAGTGATTTAATGACTTTGATTTACAGATCATCGATTCTGCTTGTATCCATAGTTCTGTTGTGAAGGATGTCTCATTAAAACAATACACAATATATAAACACCAAACACTAATCTGTACACGAGTACAGTGGTACCAATAAGGTATTGTTACATTTTATTTGCTTTTCCAAAGGACTATATTGAATGCGGGCCGTTTTTCTGCCCCCACTCCAATTTTCTTTATTTGACATATATTACAATTATGAGGTGGTTTGTTTTATTTTGTGACATAAGTTGTGTGTTCTCATGCTGGTTGCCATGGAAACTGTGTTAACATATATCAAAGAAGATAGGCACATTTTTTATCTTTTCCATATATTTCTCATTGATACTGTATATAAATAAACTAGTGACTAAATTTAACATTACATTATGTATTTGTATTTTTATTATGGTATAAAGTTGCATAAAATAAGGTTTTAATTTGTTTTTTTAAATAACCGAAATAAATGCTAGTAACCCATGACAAATAAATCTAACTTACAAGTCAATATGAAACTGTTCTAAGTTCCGTTGCAGAAATAAGACAGTCATTGATCAAATAAAAAACGGTGTCGGTTTGAAATATTGTTTAATATTGTTGACTGATATGATTGATAAAGAAGTCTTTAAAGGCTTCTGATTTCTCATGTTCACCGAAAATATTGGTGTTTGTCCTCTTGTTCCAGGAAACTAAAGGTGTTCTGTTTACAATATTTTTACTTAATTTCGTGGCAATGCACACACACACACACACACACACACACACACACACACACACACACACACACACACACACGCATGCACGCACGCAGACACATTTTCACGAAAAAATTTCATGGTTGCTCTGTCTCCTCGATCTTAAAAATGAATGCCAATATTCATTAGGTTGTTTCAAGAAATATCCCTGGGCTGGTCTCTCCAGTATTAAAAAGTTTTTACAAAACTCTTTCAAAAAGTATGTTTGTCGGGACATGAATATAATACCAAAACATATGTAAGATTTGTTGTAACTATACATTAGTATTGTTTGCTTAAATTAGTTAAAAGCATATCAAGAAAATGCAAAGTTTAAAGATTTAAATTACCCATTCCATAACTTAGATTGTTTGTCTTATTACACAATCGCAGAAAACTAAATAAATGGTCACTGTTCATTCAAATGGCCTGTCGCTGTTATAATCCCTTCAAAATCTAGACATTTGATCATAACAATTGCTGTCATGATTCATCCACTTAGTCCATACATCACAAGTTATTTTTTAATTTTTTTTCTTCCATGTTCAGTTTCACTTTTATTCAACTGTTTTTCTTGTTATACATATTGCTTTGTCAAGTGTGATTTCACCGAATTTACTCAATTGTTATCAGTGGTATGTATGGCAGTAAGTGCTATTGAATTCAGCTTTGACCCTGCCTGTAAAAAAAGATAATGATAAGGAAATAAACGGCCACTGGATGTGGTATACAGAAGAAAAATATATATTCACATCATAAATGGCATGTATTATGTATCTCTCTTTCTCTCTCTCATGATTACACATACACACACACAGATGCACACGCTCAATGCTATTACCTGTAACAATGTCAAAGCCACATCGGACAAATATACGCATGGCACTGAAAATGTCCATGTATAACTCATCATTTTATTCATTCTGTAGGTGATTCATATTGATTTCGAAGAAACACTCTCTCTAACTGGTGAAACATAGCACGACAGTGAAACATTCAATAACACATTCAAAATCTACGTTATATATGCAGATTTACACACACACACACACATCTCGCTCTCAATATATATATATATATATATATATATATATATATATATATATATATATATATATATAACCGACTCTCCAACAGCTGGTCGTAGTGAGTAAAATCTCGTCAAATAACAGATATTAAGTCGCAAGTGCGAGATGACACTTTATTCCAATATCCGAATTCGAATCTTGTGAATAGTAAATTACACAATAATTATACAGATAGAACAGAAATATGTTAATTTTGAACAATATAAGAAATATATATTTTTTCTAGGACCCAATGACTTCGACCTAACATAACTGAGGATATACAGTGTCGTCTTACTAAAAATCTGTATCTTGGGCGAATTGTTAATTTCAGCAGAAGATCGTTATTTCTACACACTTTAGGCAAGATACTCAACATATGAAGCTGATGTATTCCAAGAAAACAGATCACATGGTTTCGCTATGGTAACATCTGCCATGATATGTAAGCAAGGCCACTTCCTGTACAATTTAGAATAAAATCTGTTGTTTTAAGTTGATATATCGTCGCACAAACAACGTTGTTAAAATAAGTTTGTTTTCGTTAGTTCTCTCGAAGGAGCTAGTCGATGGTCTATTGAACACTTTTTCCAAAAAGTCTGATGCTATACTTAGTCCTACAATGTACAACATGAACCCTAATATTTATGACAGAGGCGAATCAAGGTCCTACTTCCAGCACAAGCGGCGATGTGTAGCGTGTTCCCTTGTCGACTGACCGGGCAACTAGAGGCAAAATATCTCACATACTTGGCAGCCCATATTGACACTCTTGCACAGATCTCTTTTTCCTGACGGAATAAAATCCTAGAACAATGAAGTGGATGCGTTTTCAGGACTCATGGTATTAATTATTATTATTTTTATTCTGGTATAAAGTTGCATAAAATAAGGTTTTAATTTGTGTTTTTAAATAACCGAAATAAATGCTAGTAACCCATGACAAATAAATCTAACTTACAAGTCAACATGAAACTGTTCTAAGTTCCGTTGCAGAAATAAGACAGTCATTGATCAAATAAAAAACGGTGTCGGTTTGAAATATTGTTTAATATTGTTGACTGATATGATTGATAAAGAAGTCTTTAAAGGCTTCTGATTTCTCATGTTCACCGAAAATATTGGTGTTTGTCCCCATGTTCCAGGAAACTAAAGGTGTTCTGTTTACAATATTTTTACTTAATTTCGTGGCAATGCACACACACACACACACACACACACACACACACACACACACACACACACACACACACACACACATTTTCACGAAAAAATTCATGGTTGCTCTGTCTCCTCGATCTTAAAAATGAATGCCAATATTCATTAGGTTGTTTCAAGAAATATCCCTGGGCTGGTCTCTCCAGTATTAAAAAGTTTTTACAAAACTCTTTCAAAAAGTATGTTTGTCGGGACATGAATATAATACCAAAACATATGTAAGATTTGTTGTAACTATACATTAGTATTGTTTGCTTTAATTAGTTAAAAGCATATCAAGAAAATGCAAAGTTTAAAGATTTAAATTACCCATTCCATAACTTAGATTGTTTGTCTTATTACACAATCGCAGAAAACTAAATAAATGGTCACTGTTCATTCAAATGGCCTGTCGCTGTTATAATCCCTTCAAAATCTAGACATTTGATCATAACAATTGCTGTCATGATTCATCCACTTAGTCCATACATCACAAGTTATTTTTTAATTTTTTTCTTCCATGTTCAGTTTCACTTTTATTCAACTGTTTTTCTTGTTATACATATTGCTTTGTCAAGTGTGATTTCACCGAATTTACTCAATTGTTATCAGTGGTATATATGGCAGTAAGTGCTATTGAATTCAGCTTTGACCCTGCCTGTAAAAAAAGATAATGATAAGGAAATAAACGGCCACTGGATGTGGTATACAGAAGAAAAATATATATTCACATCATAAATGGCATGTATTATGTATCTCTCTTTCTCTCTCTCATGATTACACATACACACACACAGATGCACACGCTCAATGCTATTACCTGTAACAATGTCAAAGCCACATCGGACAAATATACGCATGGCACTGAAAATGTCCATGTATAACTCATCATTTTATTCATTCTGTAGGTGATTCATATTGATTTCGAAGAAACACTCTCTCTAACTGGTGAAACATAGCACGACAGTGAAACATTCAATAACACATTCAAAATCTACGTTATATATGCAGATTTACACACACACACACACATCACGCTCTCAATATATATATATATATATATATATACATATATATATATATATATATATATATATATATATATATATATATATATATATATAACCGACTCTCCAACAGCTGGTCGAAGTGAGTAAAATCTCGTCAAATAACAGATATTAAGTCGCAAGTGCGAGATGACACTTTATTCCAATATCCGAATTCGAATCTTGTGAATAGCAAATTACACAATAATTATACAGATAGAACAGAAATATGTTAATTTTGAACAATATAAGAAATATATATTTTTTCTAGGACCCAATGACTTCGACCTAACATAACTGAGGATATACAGTGTCGTCTTACTAAAAATCTGTATCTTGGGCGAATTGTTAATTTCAGCAAAAGATCGTTATTTCTACACACTTTAGGCAAGATACTCAACATATGAAGCTGATGTATTCCAAGAAAACAGATCACATGGTTTCGCTATGGTAACATCTGCCATGATATGTAAGCAAGGCCACTTCCTGTACAATTTAGAATAAAATCTGTTGTTTTAAGTTGATATATCGTCGCACAAACAACGTTGTTAAAACAAGTTTGTTTTCGTTAGTTCTCTCGAAGGAGCTAGTCGATGGTCTATTGAACACTTTTTCCAAAAAGTCTGGTGCTATACTTAGTCCTACAATGTACAACATGAACCCTAATATTTATGACAGAGGCGAATCAAGGTCCTACTTCCAGCACAAGCGGCGATGTGTAGCGTGTTCCCTTGTCGACTGACCGGGCAACTAGAGGCAAAATATCTCACATACTTGGCAGCCCATATTGACACTTTTGCACAGATCTCTTTTTCCTGACGGAATAAAATCCTAGAACAATGAAGTGGATGCGTTTTCAGGACTCATGGTATTAATTATTATTATTTTTATTCTGGTATAAAGTTGCATAAAATAAGGTTTTAATTTGTTTTTTTAAATAACCGAAATAAATGCTAGTAACCCATGACAAATAAATCTAACTTACAAGTCAACATGAAACTGTTCTAAGTTCCGTTGCAGAAATAAGACAGTCATTGATCAAATAAAAAACGGTGTCGGTTTGAAATATTGTTTAATATTGTTGACTGATATGATTGATAAAGAAGTCTTTAAAGGCTTCTGATTTCTCATGTTCACCGAAAATATTGGTGTTTGTCCTCTTGTTCCAGGAAACTAAAGGTGTTCTGTTTACAATATTTTTACTTAATTTCGTGGCAATGCACACACACACACACACACACACACACACACACACACACACACGCATGCACGCACGCAGACACATTTTCACGAAAAAATTCATGGTTGCTCTGTCTCCTCGATCTTAAAAATGAATGCCAATATTCATTAGGTTGTTTCAAGAAATATCCCTGGGCTGGTCTCTCCAGTATTAAAAAGTTTTTACAAAACTCTTTCAAAAAGTATGTTTGTCGGGACATGAATATAATACCAAAACATATGTAAGATTTGTTGTAACTATACATTAGTATTGTTTGCTTAAATTAGTTAAAAGCATATCAAGAAAATGCAAAGTTTAAAGATTTAAATTAC
The DNA here is from genome assembly GCA_029931535.1 of Margaritifera margaritifera. Taxonomy (NCBI): domain Eukaryota; kingdom Metazoa; phylum Mollusca; class Bivalvia; order Unionida; family Margaritiferidae; genus Margaritifera; species Margaritifera margaritifera. The sequence goes on from JAQPZY010001678.1 coordinate 3,909,404, forward strand.
CCATTCCATAACTTAAATTGTTTGTCTTATTACACAATCGCAGAAAACTAAATAAATGGTCACTGTTCATTCAAATGGCCTGTCGCTGTTATAATCCCTTCAAAATCTAGACATTTGATCATAACAATTGCTGTCATGATTCATCCACTTAGTCCATACATCACAAGTTATTTTTTAATTTTTTTCTTCCATGTTCAGTTTCACTTTTATTCAACTGTTTTTCTTGTTATACATATTGCTTTGTCAAGTGTGATTTCACCGAATTTACTCAATTGTTATCAGTGGTATATATGGCAGTAAGTGCTATTGAATTCAGCTTTGACCCTGCCTGTAAAAAAAGATAATGATAAGGAAATAAACGGCCACTGGATGTGGTATACAGAAGAAAAATATATATTCACATCATAAATGGCATGTATTATGTATCTCTCTTTCTCTCTCTCATGATTACACATACACACACACAGATGCACACGCTCAATGCTATTACCTGTAACAATGTCAAAGCCACATCGGACAAATATACGCATGGCACTGAAAATGTCCATGTATAACTCATCATTTTATTCATTCTGTAGGTGATTCATATTGATTTCGAAGAAACACTCTCTCTAACTGGTGAAACATAGCACGACAGTGAAACATTCAATAACACATTCAAAATCTACGTTATATATGCAGATTTACACACACACACACACATCTCGCTCTCAATATATATATATATATATATATATATATATATATATATATATATATATATATATAACCGACTCTCCAACAGCTGGTCGAAGTGAGTAAAATCTCGTCAAATAACAGATATTAAGTCGCAAGTGCGAGATGACACTTTATTCCAATATCCGAATTCGAATCTTGTGAATAGTAAATTACACAATAATTATACAGATAGAACAGAAATATGTTAATTTTGAACAATATAAGAAATATATATTTTTTCTAGGACCCAATGACTTCGACCTAACATAACTGAGGATATACAGTGTCGTCTTACTAAAAATCTGTATCTTGGGCGAATTGTTAATTTCAGCAGAAGATCGTTATTTCTACACACTTTAGGCAAGATACTCAACATATGAAGCTGATGTATTCCAAGAAAACAGATCACATGGTTTCGCTATGGTAACATCTGCCATGATATGTAAGCAAGGCCACTTCCTGTACAATTTAGAATAAAATCTGTTGTTTTAAGTTGATATATCGTCGCACAAACAACGTTGTTAAAATAAGTTTGTTTTCGTTAGTTCTCTCGAAGGAGCTAGTCGATGGTCTATTGAACACTTTTTCCAAAAAGTCTGGTGCTATACTTAGTCCTACAATGTACAACATGAACCCTAATATTTATGACAGAGGCGAATCAAGGTCCTACTTCCAGCACAAGCGGCGATGTGTAGCGTGTTCCCTTGTCGACTGACCGGGCAACTAGAGGCAAAATATCTCACATACTTGGCAGCCCATATTGACACTCTTGCACAGATCTCTTTTTCCTGACGGAATAAAATCCTAGAACAATGAAGTGGATGCGTTTTCAGGACTCATGGTATTAATTATTATTATTTTTATTCTGGTATAAAGTTGCATAAAATAAGGTTTTAATTTGTGTTTTTAAATAACCGAAATAAATGCTAGTAACCCATGACAAATAAATCTAACTTACAAGTCAACATGAAACTGTTCTAAGTTCCGTTGCAGAAATAAGACAGTCATTGATCAAATAAAAAACGGTGTCGGTTTGAAATATTGTTTAATATTGTTGACTGATATGATTGATAAAGAAGTCTTTAAAGGCTTCTGATTTCTCATGTTCACCGAAAATATTGGTGTTTGTCCCCATGTTCCAGGAAACTAAAGGTGTTCTGTTTACAATATTTTTACTTAATTTCGTGGCAATGCACACACACACACACACACACACACACACACACACACACACACACACACACACACACACACACACACACACACGCATGCACGCACGCAGACACATTTTCACGAAAAAATTTCATGGTTGCTCTGTCTCCTCGATCTTAAAAATGAATGCCAATATTCATTAGGTTGTTTCAAGAAATATCCCTGGGCTGGTCTCTCCAGTATTAAAAAGTTTTTACAAAACTCTTTCAAAAAGTATGTTTGTCGGGACATGAATATAATACCAAAACATATGTAAGATTTGTTGTAACTATACATTAGTATTGTTTGCTTAAATTAGTTAAAAGCATATCAAGAAAATGCAAAGTTTAAAGATTTAAATTACCCATTCCATAACTTAAATTGTTTGTCTTATTACACAATCGCAGAAAACTAAATAAATGGTCACTGTTCATTCAAATGGCCTGTCGCTGTTATAATCCCTTCAAAATCTAGACATTTGATCATAACAATTGCTGTCATGATTCATCCACTTAGTCCATACATCACAAGTTATTTTTTAATTTTTTTCTTCCATGTTCAGTTTCACTTTTATTCAACTGTTTTTCTTGTTATACATATTACTTTGTCAAGTGTGATTTCACCGAATTTACTCAATTGTTATCAGTGGTATGTATGGCAGTAAGTGCTATTGAATTCAGCTTTGACCCTGCCTGTAAAAAAAGATAATGATAAGGAAATAAACGGCCACTGGATGTGGTATACAGAAGAAAAATATATATTCACATCATAAATGGCATGTATTATGTATCTCTCTTTCTCTCTCTCATGATTACACATACACACACACAGATGCACACGCTCAATGCTATTACCTGTAACAATGTCAAAGCCACATCGGACAAATATACGCATGGCACTGAAAATGTCCATGTATAACTCATCATTTTATTCATTCTGTAGGTGATTCATATTGATTTCGAAGAAACACTCTCTCTAACTGGTGAAACATAGCAAGACAGTGAAACATTCAATAACACATTCAAAATCTACGTTATATATGCAGATTTACACACACACACACACATCTCGCTCTCAATATATATATATATATATATATATATATATATATATATATATATATATATATATATATATAACCGACTCTCCAACAGCTGGTCGAAGTGAGTAAAATCTCGTCAAATAACAGATATTAAGTCGCAAGTGCGAGATGACACTTTATTCCAATATCCGAATTCGAATCTTGTGAATAGCAAATTACACAATAATTATACAGATAGAACAGAAATATGTTAATTTTGAACAATATAAGAAATATATATTTTTTCTAGGACCCAATGACTTCGACCTAACATAACTGAGGATATACAGTGTCGTCTTACTAAAAATCTGTATCTTGGGCGAATTGTTAATTTCAGCAAAAGATCGTTATTTCTACACACTTTAGGCAAGATACTCAACATATGAAGCTGATGTATTCCAAGAAAACAGATCACATGGTTTCGCTATGGTAACATCTGCCATGATATGTAAGCAAGGCCACTTCCTGTACAATTTAGAATAAAATCTGTTGTTTTAAGTTGATATATCGTCGCACAAACAACGTTGTTAAAACAAGTTTGTTTTCGTTAGTTCTCTCGAAGGAGCTAGTCGATGGTCTATTGAACACTTTTTCCAAAAAGTCTGGTGCTATACTTAGTCCTACAATGTACAACATGAACCCTAATATTTATGACAGAGGCGAATCAAGGTCCTACTTCCAGCACAAGCGGCGATGTGTAGCGTGTTCCCTTGTCGACTGACCGGGCAACTAGAGGCAAAATATCTCACATACTTGGCAGCCCATATTGACACTTTTGCACAGATCTCTTTTTCCTGACGGAATAAAATCCTAGAACAATGAAGTGGATGCGTTTTCAGGACTCATGGTATTAATTATTATTATTTTTATTCTGGTATAAAGTTGCATAAAATAAGGTTTTAATTTGTTTTTTTAAATAACCGAAATAAATGCTAGTAACCCATGACAAATAAATCTAACTTACAAGTCAACATGAAACTGTTCTAAGTTCCGTTGCAGAAATAAGACAGTCATTGATCAAATAAAAAACGGTGTCGGTTTGAAATATTGTTTAATATTGTTGACTGATATGATTGATAAAGAAGTCTTTAAAGGCTTCTGATTTCTCATGTTCACCGAAAATATTGGTGTTTGTCCTCTTGTTCCAGGAAACTAAAGGTGTTCTGTTTACAATATTTTTACTTAATTTCGTGGCAATGCACACACACACACACACACAAACACACAAACACACACACACACACACACACACACACACGCAGACACATTTTCACGAAAAAAATTCATGGTTGCTCTGTCTCCTCGATCTTAAAAATGAATGCCAATATTCATTAGGTTCTTTCAAGAAATATCCCTGGGCTGGTCTCTTCAGTATTAAAAAGTTTTTACAAAACTCTTTCAAAAAGTATGTTTGTCGGGACATGAATATAATACCAAAACATATGTAAGATTTGTTGTAACTATACATTAGTATTGTTTGCTTAAATTAGTTAAAAGCATATCAAGAAAATGCAAAGTTTAAAGATTTAAATTACCCATTCCATAACTTAGATTGTTTGTCTTATTACACAATCGCAGAAAACTAAATAAATGGTCACTGTTCATTCAAATGGCCTGTCGCTGTTATAATTCCTTCAAAATCTAGACATTTGATCATAACAATTGCTGTCATGATTCATCCACTTAGTCCATACACCACAAGTTATTTTTTAATTTTTTTTCTTCCATGTTCAGTTTCACTTTTATTCAACTGTTTTTCTTGTTATACATATTGCTTTGTCAAGTGTGATTTCACCGAATTTACTCAATTGTTATCAGTGGTATGTATGGCAGTAAGTGCTATTGAATTCAGCTTTGACCCTGCCTGTAAAAAAAGATAATGATAAGGGAATAAACGGCCACTGGATGTGGTATACAGAAGAAAAATATATATTCACATCATAAATGGCATGTATTATGTATCTCTCTTTCTCTCTCTCATGATTACACATACACACACACAGATGCACACGCTCAATGCTATTACCTGTAACAATGTCAAAGCCACATCGGACAAATATACGCATGGCACTGAAAATGTCCATGTATAACTCATCATTTTATTCATTCTGTAGGTGATTCATATTGATTTCGAAGAAACACTCTCTCTAACTGGTGAAACATAGCACGACAGTGAAACATTCAATAACACATTCAAAATCTACGTTATATATGCAGATTTACACACACACACACACACATCTCGCTCTCAATATATATATATATATATATAACCGACTCTCCAACAGCTGGTCGAAGTGAGTAAAATCTCGTCAAATAACAGATATTAAGTCGCAAGTGCGAGATGACACTTTATTCCAATATCCGAATTCGAATCTTGTGAATAGCAAATTACACAATAATTATACAGATAGAACAGAAATATGTTAATTTTGAACAATATAAGAAATATATATTTTTTCTAGGACCCAATGACTTCGACCTAACATAACTGAGGATATACAGTGTCGTCTTACTAAAAATCTGTATCTTGGGCGAATTGTTAATTTCAGCAAAAGATCGTTATTTCTACACACTTTAGGCAAGATACTCAACATATGAAGCTGATGTATTCCAAGAAAACAGATCACATGGTTTCGCTATGGTAACATCTGCCATGATATGTAAGCAAGGCCACTTCCTGTACAATTTAGAATAAAATCTGTTGTTTTAAGTTGATATATCGTCGCACAAACAACGTTGTTAAAATAAGTTTGTTTTCGTTAGTTCTCTCGAAGGAGCTAGTCGATGGTCTATTGAACACTTTTTCCAAAAAGTCTGGTGCTATACTTAGTCCTACAATGTACAACATGAACCCTAATATTTATGACAGAGGCGAATCAAGGTCCTACTTCCAGCACAAGCGGCGATGTGTAGCGTGTTCCCTTGTCGACTGACCGGGCAACTAGAGGCAAAATATCTCACATACTTGGCAGCCCATATTGACACTTTTGCACAGATCTCTTTTTCCTGACGGAATAAAATCCTAGAACAATGAAGTGAATGCGTTTTCAGGACTCATGGTATTAATTTTTATTATTTTTATTCTGGTATAAAGTTGCATAAAATAAGGTTTTAATTTGTTTTTTTAAATAACCGAAATAAATGCTAGTAACCCATGACAAATAAATCTAACTTACAAGTCAACATGAAACTGTTCTAAGTTCCGTTGCAGAAATAAGACAGTCATTGATCAAATAAAAAACGGTGTCGGTTTGAAATATTGTTTAATATTGTTGACTGATATGATTGATAAAGAAGTCTTTAAAGGCTTCTGATTTCTCATGTTCACCGAAAATATTGGTGTTTGTCCTCTTGTTCCAGGAAACTAAAGGTGTTCTGTTTACAATATTTTTACTTAATTTCGTGGCAATGCACACACACACACACACACACACACACAAACACACACACACACACACACACACACACACACACACACACGCAGACACATTTTCACGAAAAAAATTCATGGTTGCTCTGTCTCCTCGATCTTAAAAATGAATGCCAATATTCATTAGGTTCTTTCAAGAAATATCCCTGGGCTGGTCTCTCCAGTATTAAAAAGTTTTTACAAAACTCTTTCAAAAAGTATGTTTGTCGGGACATGAATATAATACCAAAACATATGTAAGATTTGTTGTAACTATACATTAGTATTGTTTGCTTAAATTAGTTAAAAGCATATCAAGAAAATGCAAAGTTTAAAGATTTAAATTACCCATTCCATAACTTAGATTGTTTGTCTTATTACACAATCGCAGAAAACTAAATAAATGGTCACTGTTCATTCAAATGGCCTGTCGCTGTTATAATTCCTTCAAAATCTAGACATTTGATCATAACAATTGCTGTCATGATTCATCCACTTAGTCCATACATCACAAGTTATTTTTTAATTTTTTTTCTTCCATGTTCAGTTTCACTTTTATTCAACTGTTTTTCTTGTTATACATATTGCTTTGTCAAGTGTGATTTCACCGAATTTACTCAATTGTTAACATTGGTATGTATGGCAGTAAGTGCTATTGAATTCAGCTTTGACCCTGCCTGTAAAAAAAGATAATGATAAGGGAATAAACGGCCACTGGATGTGGTATACAGAAGAAAAATATATATTCACATCATAAATGGCATGTATTATGTATCTCTCTTTCTCTCTCTCATGATTACACATACACACACACAGATGCACACGCTCAATGCTATTACCTGTAACAATGTCAAAGCCACATCGGACAAATATACGCATGGCACTGAAAATGTCCATGTATAACTCATCATTTTATTCATTCTGTAGGTGATTCATATTGATTTCGAAGAAACACTCTCTCTAACTGGTGAAACATAGCACGACAGTGAAACATTCAATAACACATTCAAAATCTACGTTATATATGCAGATTTACACACACACACACACACATCTCGCTCTCAATATATATATATATATATATATATATATAACCGACTCTCCAACAGCTGGTCGAAGTGAGTAAAATCTCGTCAAATAACAGATATTAAGTCGCAAGTGCGAGATGACACTTTATTCCAATATCCGAATTCGAATCTTGTGAATAGTAAATTACACAATAATTATACAGATAGAACAGAAATATGTTAATTTTGAACAATATAAGAAATATATATTTTTTCTAGGACCCAATGACTTCGACCTAACATAACTGAGGATATACAGTGTCGTCTTACTAAAAATCTGTATCTTGGGCGAATTGTTAATTTCAGCAGAAGATCGTTATTTCTACACACTTTAGGCAAGATACTCAACATATGAAGCTGATGTATTCCAAGAAAACAGATCACATGGTTTCGCTATGGTAACATCTGCCATGATATGTAAGCAAGGCCACTTCCTGTACAATTTAGAATAAAATCTGTTGTTTTAAGTTGATATATCGTCGCACAAACAACGTTGTTAAAATAAGTTTGTTTTCGTTAGTTCTCTCGAAGGAGCTAGTCGATGGTCTATTGAACACTTTTTCCAAAAAGTCTGGTGCTATACTTAGTCCTACAATGTACAACATGAACCCTAATATTTATGACAGAGGCGAATCAAGGTCCTACTTCCAGCACAAGCGGCGATGTGTAGCGTGTTCCCTTGTCGACTGACCGGGCAACTAGAGGCAAAATATCTCACATACTTGGCAGCCCATATTGACACTTTTGCACAGATCTCTTTTTCCTGACGGAATAAAATCCTAGAACAATGAAGTGGATGCGTTTTCAGGACTCATGGTATTAATTTTTATTATTTTTATTCTGGTATAAAGTTGCATAAAATAAGGTTTTAATTTGTTTTTTTAAATAACCGAAATAAATGCTAGTAACCCATGACAAATAAATCTAACTTACAAGTCAACATGAAACTGTTCTAAGTTCCGTTGCAGAAATAAGACAGTCATTGATCAAATAAAAAACGGTGTCGGTTTGAAATATTGTTTAATATTGTTGACTGATATGATTGATAAAGAAGTCTTTAAAGGCTTCTGATTTCTCATGTTCACCGAAAATATTGGTGTTTGTCCTCTTGTTCCAGGAAACTAAAGGTGTTCTGTTTACAATATTTTTACTTAATTTCGTGGCAATGCACACACACACACACACACACACACAAACACACAAACACACACACACACACACACACACACACACACACACACGCAGACACATTTTCACGAAAAAAATTCATGGTTGCTCTGTCTCCTCGATCTTAAAAATGAATGCCAATATTCATTAGGTTCTTTCAAGAAATATCCCTGGGCTGGTCTCTCCAGTATTAAAAAGTTTTTACAAAACTCTTTCAAAAAGTATGTTTGTCGGGACATGAATATAATACCAAAACATATGTAAGATTTGTTGTAACTATACATTAGTATTGTTTGCTTAAATTAGTTAAAAGCATATCAAGAAAATGCAAAGTTTAAAGATTTAAATTACCCATTCCATAACTTAGATTGTTTGTCTTATTACACAATCGCAGAAAACTAAATAAATGGTCACTGTTCATTCAAATGGCCTGTCGCTGTTATAATTCCTTCAAAATCTAGACATTTGATCATAACAATTGCTGTCATGATTCATCCACTTAGTCCATACATCACAAGTTATTTTTTAATTTTTTTTCTTCCATGTTCAGTTTCACTTTTATTCAACTGTTTTTCTTGTTATACATATTGCTTTGTCAAGTGTGATTTCACCGAATTTACTCAATTGTTAACATTGGTATGTATGGCAGTAAGTGCTATTGAATTCAGCTTTGACCCTGCCTGTAAAAAAAGATAATGATAAGGGAATAAACGGCCACTGGATGTGGTATACAGAAGAAAAATATATATTCACATCATAAATGGCATGTATTATGTATCTCTCTTTCTCTCTCTCATGATTACACATACACACACACAGATGCACACGCTCAATGCTATTACCTGTAACAATGTCAAAGCCACATCGGACAAATATACGCATGGCACTGAAAATGTCCATGTATAACTCATCATTTTATTCATTCTGTAGGTGATTCATATTGATTTCGAAGAAACACTCTCTCTAACTGGTGAAACATAGCACGACAGTGAAACATTCAATAACACATTCAAAATCTACGTTATATATGCAGATTTACACACACACACACACACATCTCGCTCTCAATATATATATATATATATATATATATATATATATAACCGACTCTCCAACAGCTGGTCGAAGTGAGTAAAATCTCGTCAAATAACAGATATTAAGTCGCAAGTGCGAGATGACACTTTATTCCAATATCCGAATTCGAATCTTGTGAATAGTAAATTACACAATAATTATACAGATAGAACAGAAATATGTTAATTTTGAACAATATAAGAAATATATATTTTTTCTAGGACCCAATGACTTCGACCTAACATAACTGAGGATATACAGTGTCGTCTTACTAAAAATCTGTATCTTGGGCGAATTGTTAATTTCAGCAGAAGATCGTTATTTCTACACACTTTAGGCAAGATACTCAACATATGAAGCTGATGTATTCCAAGAAAACAGATCACATGGTTTCGCTATGGTAACATCTGCCATGATATGTAAGCAAGGCCACTTCCTGTACAATTTAGAATAAAATCTGTTGTTTTAAGTTGATATATCGTCGCACAAACAACGTTGTTAAAATAAGTTTGTTTTCGTTAGTTCTCTCGAAGGAGCTAGTCGATGGTCTATTGAACACTTTTTCCAAAAAGTCTGGTGCTATACTTAGTCCTACAATGTACAACATGAACCCTAATATTTATGACAGAGGCGAATCAAGGTCCTACTTCCAGCACAAGCGGCGATGTGTAGCGTGTTCCCTTGTCGACTGACCGGGCAACTAGAGGCAAAATATCTCACATACTTGGCAGCCCATATTGACACTTTTGCACAGATCTCTTTTTCCTGACGGAATAAAATCCTAGAACAATGAAGTGGATGCGTTTTCAGGACTCATGGTATTAATTATTATTATTTTTATTCTGGTATAAAGTTGCATAAAATAAGGTTTTAATTTGTTTTTTTTTAAATAACCGAAATAAATGCTAGTAACCCATGACAAATAAATCTAACTTACAAGTCAACATGAAACTGTTCTAAGTTCCGTTGCAGAAATAAGACAGTCATTGATCAAATAAAAAACGGTGTCGGTTTGAAATATTGTTTAATATTGTTGACTGATATGATTGATAAAGAAGTCTTTAAAGGCTTCTGATTTCTCATGTTCACCGAAAATATTGGTGTTTGTCCTCTTGTTCCAGGAAACTAAAGGTGTTCTGTTTACAATATTTTTACTTAATTTCGTGGCAATGCATACACACACACACACACACACAAACACACACACACACACACACACACACACACACACACACACACACACACACGCAGACACATTTTCACGAAAAAAATTCATGGTTGCTCTGTCTCCTCGATCTTAAAAATGAATGCCAATATTCATTAGGTTCTTTCAAGAAATATCCCTGGGCTGGTCTCTTCAGTATTAAAAAGTTTTTACAAAACTCTTTCAAAAAGTATGTTTGTCGGGACATGAATATAATACCAAAACATATGTAAGATTTGTTGTAACTATACATTAGTATTGTTTGCTTAAATTAGTTAAAAGCATATCAAGAAAATGCAAAGTTTAAAGATTTAAATTACCCATTCCATAACTTAGATTGTTTGTCTTATTACACAATCGCAGAAAACTAAATAAATGGTCACTGTTCATTCAAATGGCCTGTCGCTGTTATAATTCCTTCAAAATCTAGACATTTGATCATAACAATTGCTGTCATGATTCATCCACTTAGTCCATACACCACAAGTTATTTTTTTAATTTTTTTTCTTCCATGTTCAGTTTCACTTTTATTCAACTGTTTTTCTTGTTATACATATTGCTTTGTCAAGTGTGATTTCACCGAATTTACTCAATTGTTATCAGTGGTATGTATGGCAGTAAGTGCTATTGAATTCAGCTTTGACCCTGCCTGTAAAAAAAGATAATGATAAGGGAATAAACGGCCACTGGATGTGGTATACAGAAGAAAAATATATATTCACATCATAAATGGCATGTATTATGTATCTCTCTTTCTCTCTCTCATGATTACACATACACACACACAGATGCACACGCTCAATGCTATTACCTGTAACAATGTCAAAGCCACATCGGACAAATATACGCATGGCACTGAAAATGTCCATGTATAACTCATCATTTTATTCATTCTGTAGGTGATTCATATTGATTTCGAAGAAACACTCTCTCTAACTGGTGAAACATAGCACGACAGTGAAACATTCAATAACACATTCAAAATCTACGTTATATATGCAGATTTACACACACACACACACACATCTCGCTCTCAATATATATATATATATATATATATATATATATATATATAACCGACTCTCCAACAGCTGGTCGAAGTGAGTAAAATCTCGTCAAATAACAGATATTAAGTCGCAAGTGCGAGATGACACTTTATTCCAATATCCGAATTCGAATCTTGTGAATAGTAAATTACACAATAATTATACAGATAGAACAGAAATATGTTAATTTTGAACAATATAAGAAATATATATTTTTTCTAGGACCCAATGACTTCGACCTAACATAACTGAGGATATACAGTGTCGTCTTACTAAAAATCTGTATCTTGGGCGAATTGTTAATTTCAGCAAAAGATCGTTATTTCTACACACTTTAGGCAAGATACTCAACATATGAAGCTGATGTATTCCAAGAAAACAGATCACATGGTTTCGCTATGGTAACATCTGCCATGATATGTAAGCAAGGCCACTTCCTGTACAATTTAGAATAAAATCTGTTGTTTTAAGTTGATATATCGTCGCACAAACAACGTTGTTAAAACAAGTTTGTTTTCGTTAGTTCTCTCGAAGGAGCTAGTCGATGGTCTATTGAACACTTTTTCCAAAAAGTCTGGTGCTATACTTAGTCCTACAATGTACAACATGAACCCTAATATTTATGACAGAGGCGAATCAAGGTCCTACTTCCAGCACAAGCGGCGATGTGTAGCGTGTTCCCTTGTCGACTGACCGGGCAACTAGAGGCAAAATATCTCACATACTTGGCAGCCCATATTGACACTTTTGCACAGATCTCTTTTTCCTGACGGAATAAAATCCTAGAACAATGAAGTGGATGCGTTTTCAGGACTCATGGTATTAATTATTATTATTTTTATTCTGGTATAAAGTTGCATAAAATAAGGTTTTAATTTGTTTTTTTAAATAACCGAAATAAATGCTAGTAACCCATGACAAATAAATCTAACTTACAAGTCAACATGAAACTGTTCTAAGTTCCGTTGCAGAAATAAGACAGTCATTGATCAAATAAAAAACGGTGTCGGTTTGAAATATTGTTTAATATTGTTGACTGATATGATTGATAAAGAAGTCTTTAAAGGCTTCTGATTTCTCATGTTCACCGAAAATATTGGTGTTTGTCCTCTTGTTCCAGGAAACTAAAGGTGTTCTGTTTACAATATTTTTACTTAATTTCGTGGCAATGCACACACACACACACACACACACACAAACACACAAACACACACACACACACACACACACACACACACGCAGACACATTTTCACGAAAAAAATTCATGGTTGCTCTGTCTCCTCGATCTTAAAAATGAATGCCAATATTCATTAGGTTGTTTCAAGAAATATCCCTGGGCTGGTCTCTCCAGTATTAAAAAGTTTTTACAAAACTCTTTCAAAAAGTATGTTTGTCGGGACATGAATATAATACCAAAACATATGTAAGATTTGTTGTAACTATACATTAGTATTGTTTGCTTAAATTAGTTAAAAGCATATCAAGAAAATGCAAAGTTAAAAGATTTAAATTACCCATTCCATAACTTAGATTGTTTGTCTTATTACACAATCGCAGAAAACTAAATAAATGGTCACTGTTCATTCAAATGGCCTGTCGCTGTTATAATTCCTTCAAAATCTAGACATTTGATCATAACAATTGCTGTCATGATTCATCCACTTAGTCCATACATCACAAGTTATTTTTTAATTTTTTTTCTTCCATGTTCAGTTTCACTTTTATTCAACTGTTTTTCTTGTTATACATATTGCTTTGTCAAGTGTGATTTCACCGAATTTACTCAATTGTTATCAGTGGTATGTATGGCAGTAAGTGCTATTGAATTCAGCTTTGACCCTGCCTGTAAAAAAAGATAATGATAAGGGAATAAACGGCCACTGGATGTGGTATACAGAAGAAAAATATATATTCACATCATAAATGGCATGTATTATGTATCTCTCTTTCTCTCTCTCATGATTACACATACACACACACAGATGCACACGCTCAATGCTATTACCTGTAACAATGTCAAAGCCACATCGGACAAATATACGCATGGCACTGAAAATGTCCATGTATAACTCATCATTTTATTCATTCTGTAGGTGATTCATATTGATTTCGAAGAAACACTCTCTCTAACTGGTGAAACATAGCACGACAGTGAAACATTCAATAACACATTCAAAATCTACGTTATATATGCAGATTTACACACACACACACACACATCTCGCTCTCAATATATATATATATATATAACCGACTCTCCAACAGCTGGTCGAAGTGAGTAAAATCTCGTCAAATAACAGATATTAAGTCGCAAGTGCGAGATGACACTTTATTCCAATATCCGAATTCGAATCTTGTGAATAGTAAATTACACAATAATTATACAGATAGAACAGAAATATGTTAATTTTGAACAATATAAGAAATATATATTTTTTCTAGGACCCAATGACTTCGACCTAACATAACTGAGGATATACAGTGTCGTCTTACTAAAAATCTGTATCTTGGGCGAATTGTTAATTTCAGCAGAAGATCGTTATTTCTACACACTTTAGGCAAGATACTCAACATATGAAGCTGATGTATTCCAAGAAAACAGATCACATGGTTTCGCTATGGTAACATCTGCCATGATATGTAAGCAAGGCCACTTCCTGTACAATTTAGAATAAAATCTGTTGTTTTAAGTTGATATATCGTCGCACAAACAACGTTGTTAAAATAAGTTTGTTTTCGTTAGTTCTCTCGAAGGAGCTAGTCGATGGTCTATTGAACACTTTTTCCAAAAAGTCTGGTGCTATACTTAGTCCTACAATGTACAACATGAACCCTAATATTTATGACAGAGGCGAATCAAGGTCCTACTTCCAGCACAAGCGGCGATGTGTAGCGTGTTCCCTTGTCGACTGACCGGGCAACTAGAGGCAAAATATCTCACATACTTGGCAGCCCATATTGACACTTTTGCACAGATCTCTTTTTCCTGACGGAATAAAATCCTAGAACAATGAAGTGGATGCGTTTTCAGGACTCATGGTATTAATTATTATTATTTTTATTCTGGTATAAAGTTGCATAAAATAAGGTTTTAATTTGTTTTTTTTAAATAACCGAAATAAATGCTAGTAACCCATGACAAATAAATCTAACTTACAAGTCAACATGAAACTGTTCTAAGTTCCGTTGCAGAAATAAGACAGTCATTGATCAAATAAAAAACGGTGTCGGTTTGAAATATTGTTTAATATTGTTGACTGATATGATTGATAAAGAAGTCTTTAAAGGCTTCTGATTTCTCATGTTCACCGAAAATATTGGTGTTTGTCCTCTTGTTCCAGGAAACTAAAGGTGTTCTGTTTACAATATTTTTACTTAATTTCGTGGCAATGCATACACACACACACACACACACAAACACACACACACACACACACACACACACACACACACACACACACACACGCAGACACATTTTCACGAAAAAAATTCATGGTTGCTCTGTCTCCTCGATCTTAAAAATGAATGCCAATATTCATTAGGTTCTTTCAAGAAATATCCCTGGGCTGGTCTCTTCAGTATTAAAAAGTTTTTACAAAACTCTTTCAAAAAGTATGTTTGTCGGGACATGAATATAATACCAAAACATATGTAAGATTTGTTGTAACTATACATTAGTATTGTTTGCTTAAATTAGTTAAAAGCATATCAAGAAAATGCAAAGTTTAAAGATTTAAATTACCCATTCCATAACTTAGATTGTTTGTCTTATTACACAATCGCAGAAAACTAAATAAATGGTCACTGTTCATTCAAATGGCCTGTCGCTGTTATAATTCCTTCAAAATCTAGACATTTGATCATAACAATTGCTGTCATGATTCATCCACTTAGTCCATACACCACAAGTTATTTTTTAATTTTTTTTCTTCCATGTTCAGTTTCACTTTTATTCAACTGTTTTTCTTGTTATACATATTGCTTTGTCAAGTGTGATTTCACCGAATTTACTCAATTGTTATCAGTGGTATGTATGGCAGTAAGTGCTATTGAATTCAGCTTTGACCCTGCCTGTAAAAAAAGATAATGATAAGGGAATAAACGGCCACTGGATGTGGTATACAGAAGAAAAATATATATTCACATCATAAATGGCATGTATTATGTATCTCTCTTTCTCTCTCTCATGATTACACATACACACACACAGATGCACACGCTCAATGCTATTACCTGTAACAATGTCAAAGCCACATCGGACAAATATACGCATGGCACTGAAAATGTCCATGTATAACTCATCATTTTATTCATTCTGTAGGTGATTCATATTGATTTCGAAGAAACACTCTCTCTAACTGGTGAAACATAGCACGACAGTGAAACATTCAATAACACATTCAAAATCTACGTTATATATGCAGATTTACACACACACACACACACATCTCGCTCTCAATATATATATATATATATATATATATATATATATATATAACCGACTCTCCAACAGCTGGTCGAAGTGAGTAAAATCTCGTCAAATAACAGATATTAAGTCGCAAGTGCGAGATGACACTTTATTCCAATATCCGAATTCGAATCTTGTGAATAGTAAATTACACAATAATTATACAGATAGAACAGAAATATGTTAATTTTGAACAATATAAGAAATATATATTTTTTCTAGGACCCAATGACTTCGACCTAACATAACTGAGGATATACAGTGTCGTCTTACTAAAAATCTGTATCTTGGGCGAATTGTTAATTTCAGCAAAAGATCGTTATTTCTACACACTTTAGGCAAGATACTCAACATATGAAGCTGATGTATTCCAAGAAAACAGATCACATGGTTTCGCTATGGTAACATCTGCCATGATATGTAAGCAAGGCCACTTCCTGTACAATTTAGAATAAAATCTGTTGTTTTAAGTTGATATATCGTCGCACAAACAACGTTGTTAAAACAAGTTTGTTTTCGTTAGTTCTCTCGAAGGAGCTAGTCGATGGTCTATTGAACACTTTTTCCAAAAAGTCTGGTGCTATACTTAGTCCTACAATGTACAACATGAACCCTAATATTTATGACAGAGGCGAATCAAGGTCCTACTTCCAGCACAAGCGGCGATGTGTAGCGTGTTCCCTTGTCGACTGACCGGGCAACTAGAGGCAAAATATCTCACATACTTGGCAGCCCATATTGACACTTTTGCACAGATCTCTTTTTCCTGACGGAATAAAATCCTAGAACAATGAAGTGGATGCGTTTTCAGGACTCATGGTATTAATTATTATTATTTTTATTCTGGTATAAAGTTGCATAAAATAAGGTTTTAATTTGTTTTTTTAAATAACCGAAATAAATGCTAGTAACCCATGACAAATAAATCTAACTTACAAGTCAACATGAAACTGTTCTAAGTTCCGTTGCAGAAATAAGACAGTCATTGATCAAATAAAAAACGGTGTCGGTTTGAAATATTGTTTAATATTGTTGACTGATATGATTGATAAAGAAGTCTTTAAAGGCTTCTGATTTCTCATGTTCACCGAAAATATTGGTGTTTGTCCTCTTGTTCCAGGAAACTAAAGGTGTTCTGTTTACAATATTTTTACTTAATTTCGTGGCAATGCACACACACACACACACACACACACAAACACACAAACACACACACACACACACACACACACACGCAGACACATTTTCACGAAAAAAATTCATGGTTGCTCTGTCTCCTCGATCTTAAAAATGAATGCCAATATTCATTAGGTTGTTTCAAGAAATATCCCTGGGCTGGTCTCTCCAGTATTAAAAAGTTTTTACAAAACTCTTTCAAAAAGTATGTTTGTCGGGACATGAATATAATACCAAAACATATGTAAGATTTGTTGTAACTATACATTAGTATTGTTTGCTTAAATTAGTTAAAAGCATATCAAGAAAATGCAAAGTTAAAAGATTTAAATTACCCATTCCATAACTTAGATTGTTTGTCTTATTACACAATCGCAGAAAACTAAATAAATGGTCACTGTTCATTCAAATGGCCTGTCGCTGTTATAATTCCTTCAAAATCTAGACATTTGATCATAACAATTGCTGTCATGATTCATCCACTTAGTCCATACATCACAAGTTATTTTTTAATTTTTTTTCTTCCATGTTCAGTTTCACTTTTATTCAACTGTTTTTCTTGTTATACATATTGCTTTGTCAAGTGTGATTTCACCGAATTTACTCAATTGTTATCAGTGGTATGTATGGCAGTAAGTGCTATTGAATTCAGCTTTGACCCTGCCTGTAAAAAAAGATAATGATAAGGGAATAAACGGCCACTGGATGTGGTATACAGAAGAAAAATATATATTCACATCATAAATGGCATGTATTATGTATCTCTCTTTCTCTCTCTCATGATTACACATACACACACACAGATGCACACGCTCAATGCTATTACCTGTAACAATGTCAAAGCCACATCGGACAAATATACGCATGGCACTGAAAATGTCCATGTATAACTCATCATTTTATTCATTCTGTAGGTGATTCATATTGATTTCGAAGAAACACTCTCTCTAACTGGTGAAACATAGCACGACAGTGAAACATTCAATAACACATTCAAAATCTACGTTATATATGCAGATTTACACACACACACACACACATCTCGCTCTCAATATATATATATATATATAACCGACTCTCCAACAGCTGGTCGAAGTGAGTAAAATCTCGTCAAATAACAGATATTAAGTCGCAAGTGCGAGATGACACTTTATTCCAATATCCGAATTCGAATCTTGTGAATAGTAAATTACACAATAATTATACAGATAGAACAGAAATATGTTAATTTTGAACAATATAAGAAATATATATTTTTTCTAGGACCCAATGACTTCGACCTAACATAACTGAGGATATACAGTGTCGTCTTACTAAAAATCTGTATCTTGGGCGAATTGTTAATTTCAGCAGAAGATCGTTATTTCTACACACTTTAGGCAAGATACTCAACATATGAAGCTGATGTATTCCAAGAAAACAGATCACATGGTTTCGCTATGGTAACATCTGCCATGATATGTAAGCAAGGCCACTTCCTGTACAATTTAGAATAAAATCTGTTGTTTTAAGTTGATATATCGTCGCACAAACAACGTTGTTAAAATAAGTTTGTTTTCGTTAGTTCTCTCGAAGGAGCTAGTCGATGGTCTATTGAACACTTTTTCCAAAAAGTCTGGTGCTATACTTAGTCCTACAATGTACAACATGAACCCTAATATTTATGACAGAGGCGAATCAAGGTCCTACTTCCAGCACAAGCGGCGATGTGTAGCGTGTTCCCTTGTCGACTGACCGGGCAACTAGAGGCAAAATATCTCACATACTTGGCAGCCCATATTGACACTTTTGCACAGATCTCTTTTTCCTGACGGAATAAAATCCTAGAACAATGAAGTGGATGCGTTTTCAGGACTCATGGTATTAATTATTATTATTTTTATTCTGGTATAAAGTTGCATAAAATAAGGTTTTAATTTGTTTTTTTTAAATAACCGAAATAAATGCTAGTAACCCATGACAAATAAATCTAACTTACAAGTCAACATGAAACTGTTCTAAGTTCCGTTGCAGAAATAAGACAGTCATTGATCAAATAAAAAACGGTGTCGGTTTGAAATATTGTTTAATATTGTTGACTGATATGATTGATAAAGAAGTCTTTAAAGGCTTCTGATTTCTCATGTTCACCGAAAATATTGGTGTTTGTCCTCTTGTTCCAGGAAACTAAAGGTGTTCTGTTTACAATATTTTTACTTAATTTCGTGGCAATGCACACACACACACACACACACACACACACACACACACACACACACACACACACACACACACACACACACACACACACACACACACGCAGACACATTTTCACGAAAAAATTCATGGTTGCTCTGTCTCCTCGATCTTAAAAATGAATGCCAATATTCATTAGGTTGTTTCAAGAAATATCCCTGGGCTGGTCTCTCCAGTATTAAAAAGTTTTTACAAAACTCTTTCAAAAAGTATGTTTGTCGGGACATGAATATAATACCAAAACATATGTAAGATTTGTTGTAACTATACATTAGTATTGTTTGCTTAAATTAGTTAAAAGCATATCAAGAAAATGCAAAGTTTAAAGATTTAAATTACCCATTCCATAACTTAGATTGTTTGTCTTATTACACAATCGCAGAAAACTAAATAAATGGTCACTGTTCATTCAAATGGCCTGTCGCTGTTATAATCCCTTCAAAATCTAGACATTTGATCATAACAATTGCTGTCATGATTCATCCACTTAGTCCATACATCACAAGTTATTTTTTAATTTTTTTCTTCCATGTTCAGTTTCACTTTTATTCTACTGTTTTTCTTGTTATACATATTGCTTTGTCAAGTGTGATTTCACCGAATTTACTCAATTGTTATCAGTGGTATGTATGGCAGTAAGTGCTATTGAATTCAGCTTTGACCCTGCCTGTAAAAAAAGATAATGATAAGGAAATAAACGGCCACTGGATGTGGTATACAGAAGAAAAATATATATTCACATCATAAATGGCATGTATTATGTATCTCTCTTTCTCTCTCTCATGATTACACATACACACACACAGATGCACACGCTCAATGCTATTACCTGTAACAATGTCAAAGCCACATCGGACAAATATACACATGGCACTGAAAATGTCCATGTATAACTCATCATTTTATTCATTCTGTAGGTGATTCATATTGATTTCGAAGAAACACTCTCTCTAACTGGTGAAACATAGCACGACAGTGAAACATTCAATAACACATTCAAAATCTACGTTATATATGCAGATTTACACACACACACACACACATCTCGCTCTCAATATATATATATATATATATATAACCGACTCTCCAACAGCTGGTCGAAGTGAGTAAAATCTCGTCAAATAACAGATATTAAGTCGCAAGTGCGAGATGACACTTTATTCCAATATCCGAATTCGAATCCTGTGAATAGTAAATTACACAATAATTATACAGATAGAACAGAAATATGTTAATTTTGAACAATATAAGAAATAAATATTTTTTCTAATACCCAATGACTTCGACCTAACATAACTGAGGATATACAGTGTCGTCTTACGAAAAATCTGTATCTTGGGCGAATTGTTAATTTCAGCAAAAGATCGTTATTTCTACACACTTTAGGCAAGATACTCAACATATGAAGCTGATGTATTCCAAGAAAACAGATCACATGGTTTCGCTATGGTAACATCTGCCATGATATGTAAGCAAGGCCACTTCCTGTACAATTTAGAATAAAATCTGTTGTTTTAAGTTGATATATCGTCGCACAAACAACGTTGTTAAAATAAGTTTGTTTTCGTTAGTTCTCTCGAAGGAGCTAGTCGATGGTCTATTGAACACTTTTTCCAAAAAGTCTGGTGCTATACTTAGTCCTACAATGTACAACATGAACCCTAATATTTATGACAGAGGCGAATCAAGGTCCTACTTCCAGCACAAGCGGCGATGTGTAGCGTGTTCCCTTGTCGACTGACCGGGCAACTAGAGGCAAAATATCTCACATACTTGGCAGCCCATATTGACACTTTTGCACAGATCTCTTTTTCCTGACGGAATAAAATCCTAGAACAATGAAGTGGATGCGTTTTCAGGACTCATGGTATTAATTATATGGAAGAATGGGAACCAGTGTAGAAATGGATGAAGATAAAATAGAGTACATTATGGGTCTGGCTGGTCATAATTGGTTGAGAAATCAAAAGTAAAATTTTAGTAAAAAGAATCTTTTGATCTAATCCTAGTTGTAACTGACAAAACAGAGACAATGTTTCATTGACGGAATTTGAGTTCTTTTAAATGCTTGACTTTGGAACAGTCATTGGTGAAATTTAGCACCTGTTTTTTAGGTGCGGAATTGAAAGCACATGTTTCAAACACATGTAAATCCAAGACATGCCACAGGACATATAGCTTTCTCCACAAAGAAGCTTGCATCAAAGATGGGTCTATATTGAGAAATACACGTTTGATCATGAACATTCAGAAATTTAAAGTTATTGAATTTTTAACATCATGGTGTTTCTATAGGTTTACTATGGAAGCTAAATTAGTATCGTGAGTCTCACAGAGAACAACAGCTTTGCAATGGTTCCTCATATTCATGTATAAGTAGGTTACTATAATATGCAGAATTATATTCCTGTTTGTGGTTAATAAGCTAAATGGATGCCTTTTGTCTACTTCAGAATGCTTTTCTGTGGGATATTACACACGTTTTCAGATATGGCCACTGCTGCCATAAAAGGGGGGTGGGTGGTGAGTGTGTAATATCATGGTGTTTCTATAGGTTTACTATGAAGGCTAAATTAGTATCGTGAGTCTCATAGAGAACAACAGCTTTGCAGTGGTTCCACATATTCATGCACAATTATGCAAACTTCTGGTCCCGTTTTTGGATAATAAGCAAAATAAATACCTTTTGTCTACTTCAGAATGTTTTTCAGTGTGATATTAAACCCGGTTTCAGAAATGGCCACTGCTGCTAAAATTAAGAATGGGGGTGGGTGGTGAGTGCATAGATTTCACTATGCTAGGTGGGGTGTTTTGCACATTGATGAATATCTATTTATATCTATGGAATCAAATATATAAAGTTTAGACACTTTACCATTTATAGAGTAATTATGGTCACCACTCTGATATTTCCTAATTGTGTTTTGAAGCATTATGCTTCAGATATGATCATTTAGGTCTCTACCACAATACGTAATGCTCATGACCCATCATGATTTTGTGTCCTACCAGTTTCATTCATTGAATGTTTTGGAACTTCATACTTTGTATTTGCTTATGTCTACCTTACTTTAGCTTTAAATAGTGTTCTGGAGGAATCTTAAGTAATTGTTTTCATGTAAATCTCCTTTTCTGAAGATATACTTGCACATATAATTGGTCACATTGACCTTTTGCTGATTTATTGCATACTATGACAAGGCTGATATTATATTTCAATCTTAAATAGAAGATAGATAAGTGGTTATATCAAACAAGGTACTCTTGATTAGACAGATGCATTCTAATATTTTTTTTCAGATTTTCTAAAATGAAGCTCAAATGCTTAAATGTTGCCTGAAATGCACCATTGCTATTGTTGGTATACATGAACTTGCAATATAATTTAAAGCTCACAAGCGGAATTATGCACATTGTTTACTTATGTATTCTATTACTATACATAAATCTGCCAAGTAAATCAAGGGTAGAAATAGGACTCACGGTACTAATTATATGGAAGAATGGGAACCAGTCTATAAAGGGGTGAGGATAAAATAGAGTGCATATGAGTCTGGCTGGCTAAGATTGGTTGATAATCAAAAGTAAAATATTAGTTAAAAGAATATTTTGAGAGCATGTCCCATTTGTAACTGAAACAAATAGAGACAATGTTTATTGATGGAATTGCAGTCCTTTTACATACTTGACTTTGGAACACTCATTGCTGAAATTAGCATCTGATTCTTTAGGTGCGGAATTGAAAACACATGCTTCAAACACAGGTAAATCCAAAAAATGCAACGGGTCATATAGTTTTCTCAACACAGAAGTTTGCACCAACGATGGGTCTATATTGAGAAATATAGGTTTGATCATGAGCATTCAGAAATTTAAAGTTATTAAATGTTTGATATTGTGGTGTTTCCATAGGTTTGCTATGGGAGCTGAATTAGTACCGTGAATCCTTCATGAGCCGTTGGCATACATTTGGGTTGGTTGAAATGCGATAGTAGCCAAGGAAACGTATCTATCTAATCGCTTCCATCAACATTAGTGTGCATCTCTTGTTGATCAAGCACCTTGCGAATTTAAATTACTTTGATTAACTGAGAGATGGAAATAAAAGAGACGACATTGGAGCAAATGTGGAATAAAATAAAATGAACAACAGATCAACCTCAAATGCTAAAAAGTCGAGCATTCAAAAACGATTGTTATAACAAAATGAAATAAAATTAATTGATCGTATATGCACTGTTGGGAAAAAAATAGAAACGATAAACTAAAACTAATAAAAATGATAACAAATCAGAAGAACAAAAATCTTATTAAGGGTCTAGAGCTTTTGAAAAGGAATAAATCTGACTTATAGGAAGTAATCATGAAAGACATCAGCCGCAAATATAGCGTATCCCCGCATCTTGATCAGTGCCCCAGCAACAGTGCAGACTCATCGACCCACCCACACACACGCAAGAAAACCTGCAAAAGTTACATAAATCTTGTATGTATGCTACTGTTAATAATTTACATTTCGTGAATACTGCGTTTCGAGAAAGTAGTGTTCGACTTATTGGCTATAATATGGATTCACAAAGGTGGAGCAGACAATTTTGCGACTTTACGCCCTGATGAACATTAGGGACTGACCATTTAATCTTCGGGGGAGGGGAGAGCGGGTCTGGAGTTTTCTTTGGAGCCGGGATATTTTAATTAATTTTTTACCTTAAGATCATTTATTTTTTTCAACTAATATAATGGATATAATCGTTTTTTTGTGTGCTATCAATCAGAGCAAAAATGTTTTTGTCAAGCTAGTTAAGAGTCGAATTTCTTTTTTCTTGAAACATAATCCAAGCCCCCCCCCCCCCCCCAATTAAACGGTCTGTCCCTAAACAGTATGCATCAGTTCTCACTGTTAAAAGATGTAAATGCAAACTTTAACATTTCTAATTGTAATAAAGAAGAAAATAACATTCCGTAGAAATGTAGCAACATTCAGCAATAGCGTTGTTTAGCAGTGGCCCTCGTGTGACGTCACGGATCACTACCTCTTATCCAAAAATAGAATGTAGCCCCAGTTTCGGACAAACAGTTTATAATATGGCGTGCCATTAACGTTATTTAGATAATAAAATCCTGTACTTAGAGAAATTTATAATTTAATTGCATTAATTCTTCGGTGATGTTTAACCTAGAACATATGCTAATATAATTATCACTTAATTAATATTCTAAGTACTGCCTAATTATTTTGATTAAAAGTGAAAAAGTGAATTTGCTTTATTCTTTTCTCTAAGTACGGTATTTTATTATTTAAATCTGATTGATTGCTTTGTAAATACTTTTCTTGCTGATAACAACCCACGCATTAAGCTGTTCTGTTCTTTTTGTCTTAAACACTCTTTATAAACTTATTTTTGTGATTGTATGCACTATAATACTTATGTATACAAACTCTTATTTTAAGATCCATTTTAGACTCGGTATACATTTTTCTGACTTTATTGTTTTACTGTATTTTCAACATTTGTAAAACTTTACTTCTTTCTCATTTTTAATAATATAAATACATAATTATAAAGATTAGTAATTCTTTTCTACTGATGTTAACGGAAAATACAATAGCATGTGTAGAAATACTGGGTACGAAACATCCCGGTTACGAAAAGACGTGCACCCCGCTGCACATCCCACTGCCCGAATTCCAGCACATGACCTCACAACATACTATCGTTTAATCTTTTTTTTAAAAAGTGCGTGATAAAAAACAAAGATCTGTGAACTAACAGAGTCTTTATATTAGTCCAGGCTCTTGAGTCATTGCAGCATTTTTGTAAGATAATGACAACCAAAAATGATGAAGTAGCTTGTGCTCTAACATGGGGAAAACATTTTTATTGTCAGTTAAAATCACGGGATTTTTCCAAGGGGCGTGGATTGTTTAAGATCGAATTTGATTGCGTTTGTTTGTTTTCCTCTATTCAAAATGGCCACAGTTAAACAATTTTTATTATCAAAATGTAATTTATTCTTGTAAATCAAAAAAGATTTACAACTGAATCGTACAAAGATCATATTATTATTATTATTATTATTGTTTATCTTCATATCTCTTTGCGGGGCAAAACAATGCATAGAGGCAGAAAACAGTCAGTCCATTTCCATAACAACATTGTTTCACAGCCATTATTTAAAAGTCCCTCTTGGACAACACATAAAAGTTATCACTTAAAAAAGATAAAAACAACAATAAAATCAGCTGAACGCTATATCATCTGTTTGTCCAAAAACAATATTGCCGACGGCGCAATGCCTTATGGGTAAATGGCATCATATGATATTTATAGAACATGAGGGGCTCGCTAATGAACGCTATTGATAGCATGACGACTGTCTTTTCTTTACAAGAAGTAAGTGATAACACATACTCTCGGACAGCGCGGCTAGTGGAGATCTTTTGAGGTACAGGCAACAACAGAACCAGAATCCACTGGTCATTGATGGGATGAAAGGTACCTCGTAACGGCGCGAGGGTTCGAGGCGCCTGGAGGCAATGTTCTTTAGTGGCGCCCCTACTTTGCCGCAGAGAACAGTTTTTATGTCAGTAGCAAACCTCCAACCAACCCCTCATCTAAGCCTCGGTTGCAGCTGCACCCCCGAAAAAAGCTCCCGACGGCGCCCCTCTTTGCCCGGCGCCCTGAGCAATTGCGCCGCCATTGAAGGAACTCTTGCACATGGCGGCATCATGGAGCTACTATGGGCACCAGACTGGTGTAAATCAAGTCAAGTCTGCATTTTTCCAGATGGAAAGTTCTTAGTCTCAACTCGTCTTCCTCTCTCTCTCTCTCTCTCTCTCTCTCTCTGCTGGTGCAGCATCATGGCACTCATCCTGACTGTTGTAACATGCAGCTAATGGCACTATTTGGGATTGGTAACACAACCCTGTGTGGGCTAAAGTTAAAGTTTGAGAACAAGTCCAAAGTAGATAAATCAGATTTTCCTTTGGACTTGGATTGTCGGTTGACTGAACGCTGCTGACTCATGGTCCTCATGAATGTTTCTGTTCGGTTGATAAAGGAAAAATGGTAGCAATTAAATTTAAAGATTTTTTTTAATTGTTGTCATTTCTTTTAAATAATAATTCATACATGAATACGTAAACTAAGTTTCGTTACATTACAGGCACCTTGACATGGATAGAAATTTAGAATAGGATTGTGTGTAAAAGTTTAATGCTCCATGTGTCGACATCCTGCCTCGTTATCTCAATTGCCAGCATCCTGTTGACAGGTCGTCCCACACTCAAGTTTTCGTACTTGTCAGATTTACAATACCAGCTTCGTAGCTGAATATAGTAACTAATGCCTGGACATATAGGCTGATCACGCAGTTAACACGAAGACCATATCTGACGCAGTTACACCAAACAAACGTCAAGGTTTTGACCTAAAAGAATAAATCGGTTAAAACGGGAAATGAAACTGAAACCCTCAGTATTTGGCTCGATCTGATAAGCTGGAGATTCGTGCAGGTCATGTGGTAATAGAAGATATGCGTCTTCTCAGAATATATCTTTCTGAAAGCACAAGTCAAGGACGAAACAAAATCTTATAACTTAAAACAAGCGGGAGATCGGATGAACTAATTTGAATTATTCCAAAGCAGCACGTTAGATGAGCTCAAATATGGTTAACATAAAGAGAAAATATCGTACAACAAAGTTTGGTTAGACTAGGACATAACGTCATAACCAAACAAAATAATAAACAAAATAAATAAATAAATAAATCATACATTGGAAATACAAAGTACCCGGATGAGTTGATATTTTACATTTCAGTCAGTACTTGCGAGATTGCATGATTTTTTGTGTGTACAAACATTGATATGAATATGCCAGCAGTAGACATTTATTTGTATCCCCATCTACAAGTTAACTTAGCAATCAATCTTTATTTCGTCAACGTATTTATATGATCCTTGCCTCCCTAGGTTAAAATGTTAACTGTTTGCATAACTGGGTGCGCTTAGACAATCACGGGCAGTAACTCTGCAAATTATGTCAAAATCGCGCTTAATCGATTAATTTAACCAAGATCTTGTTAAATTGAAAATTCACAGTAAATTTGGTTGGAATTGTTAAAAATCTTATTGCTTAAATATTCCCAATTCATTGACGTATTTTAGGTCGACGAAGGGCAATTTGTTTAATAAAATGGTCAAAACTGGCAGATGGTAGCATTGATCGGACATTCTATAAATGAATCTTCATAGTAAATTTTATTATTATAAAAACATTACTACTGGGGTATTTGAAAAGTAAGACCGAGATACGTCTATCATGAGCCATTACTGAAAACAGCAAGCTTATCATCGAATTTATTTTCAACCATTTTAGGAAACAGCTTAACAGATAATTTTATGAAATTTATAACATAAAAGATTAAGACCGACCGCGTTATAAAAGTTTTTAGGGTGTAAAAAATTCGGGTATCAAAACTCTCGAAAAAAGATCAAAAAGTACGACTGTGGTTCAATCTACTATCTTGTGAAGAAACTTGGACGCATATTTGGTTGAAACAACATTAGAATGCCTGATGCTAACATGCCTATTTTTAGACAAATACGGGCCATAACTTTTGCCCATTGGAACGATTTTCTTGTCGAGAGGTGTTATTGTTTCCCAAATTGATAACTAAAAATGTTAAAAGATCTAATTACGAATGTTAAAAATACCAAACCTGAATTCAGTACGAATACTTTTATCTAATTAAATGTGGGCATAATGAAGAATTAATATTGATATATGTATCAGAATCGGATGTGGTTGTACTCAAAGGTTTCAAGTCTATTTGCAATGGTTGAAGTTGAGTGCACTTTATTTGTTAATCGTGTCGCCAACCTCAATCTTGCCGACCACTCTTATTAACATTCAGCGTACTCTCTGCACGTTTGAGGTTCGCGCATAGCACGTGACCTTATGCAATGCTTCTTTAAAGAGTGTTTAAGTTGTTACTTCCCTTTGCTGCTTGGATTTTGTACCATACTTATGTTTGAATATATACCTGGTTTTTGAACGAAACGGGCGAAAATAGCGGATACAGCAGAATAATTATATAATAATATGATACCTTAATTATGACGATAACGAACCATCTTCAAATTTATCATTGTTCTTGTCAAAAATTGCATATAGTTATTAAAATAGCATTCAAATACTCTTTGTGAAAAAAAATTATTCCATATCCGTAAAGTCTCATATGCTGCATCTTCTATGAATTTCCAACCATTTAAATTATTGAAGTTTATCAGTATTATATTTTTGTTGCCTTTTATATGCCAGCAAGTATTGATTGCTGCTGTAAAAAATAAATAGAAACTGAATAACTTACTGAAAACATATTGGTAATTTAAGGTGTACACAACTTGAGTGACATCGACGTTTTGTTGCTGAAAAAAAATTGTATAGGAAGTAGCAAACGGTGTGTACACTGAATATTTGAACTAATTCAAAGGTGAAGTATAAATATCAGGGTCCACGTCTTACATTGTAGGACTAACACATGTGCCGGATATGTAGCCACTACCAAAATCATAAACGTAAATTATAACCGGGCAATTAAGGCGTAAAGAGTAATATGTGCATGTATTTAGTACATTTCTAATGACAACATCCTTTCTAACGATATGATTGCACTCATATGGAGCAGAAAACACTTGACCCCATGCCCAGTCAGAAAGCTTCAACAGGTTTTGTCTTGGTTTGGTGACCTCGATTTTTACGAATACGATAAATGCAAAATGATTGATAGATACAATGAAAGCTATATTGCTGAAATCTTCGCTCAACCTTCATTGTAAATTACCTGCTAGGGGCGCTAAAACATATGTGCGACATTTGGATTCTTGAAAAGAGTATATCTTTAAATTTTTTTTATATTTCTGCATATTTTTAACGGAATACACGCTTATTTAAACCAAATATCAATATATTTGTTTATTAGCTAGATTAGACAAAGATATAAACCTTTTTGCATCGAAAGTAACGCAAAAAAGGTCCTTCAACATAATGTACTTTTCTACTCTTGCTAGTTTTATAGCCCCCTCAACATTGAAAGCAAAATGTTAGAAAATTTGGTGCTTAATCATTGAAAATAGAGTTGATTGTTATTTTTAAGGGGCGTGGAATTGTATCTCGACAAAGGAGAAAAGTAAAGAAATTGATTGTGAAACCGTTTTCTCGACCCAATACGCACTTCGACACAGTATCCATTTCTTACACTCGAACTTCGACCAACTGTTAGAGAGTCGGTTATATATATATATATATATATATATATATATATATATATATATATATATATATATATATATATATATATATATTTATATCTTTATATCTTCTGAGACATTGGTTTTATTAAAATTCAACCCTGGTTAACATTGATTGAATTAGTATCTGTATTAGTCCTCACAGATAGTCAGTGAAATGATATAGGAAAGAAAAATATATTTAAGCTAAACGTTTACTAAAATTGTGAAGTATGTAAAAGAGGTTTCAGTATTAATAAAATTGGACAATTTTGTGCACACATCTGCCATGTGTAATATAATATAAAAAAGAAACACACACTCCCCGATATCATTTCTTTCTCCCTCGTGTATGCATACACAGAGCATTTTTAACATTTAATTTGCACGTGTCTGAGAGAGAGAGAGAGAGAGAGAGAGAGAGAGAGAGAGAGAGAGAATTCATACGTGTATTATACAACAAAGACATTACTCTTTTTTTTAGAATCATGCCAGTTTCCTGCCACAAACGCTCAAATCCAGCTAACTGGTCTGATCTCCAGAGCGGTGTACTATTTTGAAATTTGTTACGTCACACTAAAGTTAAATTAAAGGACAATCAGTCAATGAATGCATCACTCAGTCAATCACAACAACAGATATTCAGATAACAAAGTAATTGCCATAAATAACTGAGGATAGTTGTAGATGTAACCCTTGTTGAGGTTGCAGTTACTTAATACTAGTATGTATTATGAAACAGCGCTATCTAATAAGGTACTTGAATTCGTTCATTTTATCTGAGAACGTTTTAAAGTCATATAGTTAGCATACGTGATGTTCATATCCAAATCAAACAGTTGTATAATACAGGTCGAGCAAAACTACTGTCATCAGTATCCGAAAAGTTTTGATCAATTTTCAGTAATTTTTCTGACATGGCAGTGGATTACTTTAGCATAATTAAATTTTGCAAGCTTATATTTATTTGTTATATTTTTTAAAAACTTTTTTAATTTTAACAATTATTCCTGATATTCATGTACAGTGTTGGTGTTAGTTTGGGTTTCAGATCTTGTTAATTAGAACACATTAAGTAAATTATATTTTGGGCCTTTGCTAAAACAAAAATGTTATAAAACACACTGAGAGCGAGACCATGCAGAACATGAATTATTGCGACATTCCTAACACTGATATTATGAACGCACAATATAGCTGGCATTATTTCACTCAAGGACATTCCATCATTCTGAACGGAAATACGACCCAGTTTGGTTCAGTTTGGTGTTTTACGGCAAAGCGACACAAATAGGTTATTTAGTGCCGAGGCAACTAGGGGTAAAGTGCTATGCCCAGGGACACACCAATCAGATCCGATGTCAGGATTCGAACAGCTAACCATTGAGCCACCGCGGCTCCTAAAATCCAACCAGTACATTCATTTATTTACAAAAAGTCACAACTGTCTACAGAATGAAACACTTGTGACAGTATTCAAAAGCCCCTTTTAAAATGTACAGGGAAAATTATATTTTTTCCTTTATCGTTCAGCATAGCTTTCTAAGTATCGATAAGTAAATCCTACCCCGACTAATAGTTCTTACCGAAAAACTTCGCCTTAACATGTTAATTCACAACAAGTGTGCTTTGCCTGTAGAATTATATTGCATGTTTGTGCAGATAACAATTTTCCTTTTAAATAATTTCTCTTCCTTCTCGAAGGGACACAATAGTTTGATAAGAATAAAAGGAGTTACATTAATTTGTTTCTGACACAGTCTAACGCTTATTGGCCAATAGTGAATCAGCAGTAAGAGTACATTGATTGTGCACAAACTGATGGTGCACATAACATTTTCATAATTTTTATTTTTCATTTATTATTTTTTTTAAACTATAAGTTATAGCACCAACACATGATACCATATGCGTGAGATTTATATATACAACAGGAAACAGTTTTCCAAAATCGGTCCTTGCTTAACATGAAGTGCTTATAAATCATGTTATTTACACCTACGTGCTGGAGTTGGTTTATGTAAGTCACCTGAAACTTGAATATTCAGCTGTATGCCTTTGAACTGAAATTTACTATATAGGGATTTGTTTTTGCTTTAATACCTCACAGGTTTTGACACTGCATTGGCCTTATTTATTGACCAACTTGCACATGAACAACAAAGCCTAGACAATTAAATGTATCAAAATGCAAATGAATGTATTAGGCATTATTAAATTTTACTTTTGCATGTATACTGTAGTTTTCTTGCTTTGGCTTTGTGAGGAAAAAAAATAATACTGTGTTTTAAAAATAATAAGAGTATCCTTTCTCTAATTTCATTTTGTTCTTGACAAACTTTTAATATTAGTCTGGAAAGTAAGCATAAAGAGCATCATACTTTAAAAGTGAAATCCGAATATTGATCTGAAGAATAAATATTTTATATGTTACTAATTCACATCTTTTTAATTATTCATAAATGAGTGAAAGAGAAACTTTAGTTTGAAAATGTAATAGTGCGAGTTTGCTCATTTTACAGAAGTGCTTTGTTTCTATTCTGCTTGTAAAATACCCCCATCCTTAAACTGCCGAAAAGCGGAAGAACAAATTATATAAGACTGGTAATTTCAGTGCTAAACTGACAACTCCAGGTTGGTTAGGAGGACATTGAAATAACGTTTCCATAGTTACGCACTGCGAGATACAACAGTTTGCTCATGAACAGTTCCCAAAAGGTGAAATAGAGGTTAAGTTAACAGGCTTGTCTGCATTTTTACGGGGCCTGCTAGTGGAGTAAAGATGAAATAAGTATTTAATTGGTACACGAATCTTAGTGAAGTTGTCTCTTTGGTAACTAAAGTATATTTCAATAAAGCATTATAATGACATACACAATTATATGAACAACAATAGGGGTTGTACACGAGTTCTTGTTTCAATTGAAACCTACTAAATGAGTTGAATGATTAAAGACTCGCAAAAGATTGAAACTATTCAACGTATTTCGCAAATTTCATTTGAAATAATCTCAAATGTAAGATTATCTTATATGTATCACATGACAAAATATATCGATGTTAGTCGATAAGAACAGCTCAAATATTAAAAAGAATTTACTTTAACTTACATTCAGATGCCTTGATCGTTACGCCTTCACCTTATATGTCGTCATGCCGTTATTCGTTATGTTATTAGGATATTATTAAACGTGTGTAATATTGGAAAATATGATATGGGTGTAGTAGTAGTATAAGATGCCGATTTTGGCTCACTAGTTCTATCATAGTTAACATTTCACTACACTTCGGCCTTTTATACTACTACTAAAATACTCCTACACTTATGTATACACATCTGTTATCATATCTACCTTCAATTTACCTCCCCCTCTATAAATAATTCACACAAAATTACACAGGAGACCTACTAGTCACAATCTGACTCCCCCCTCTATAAATAATTAACACATTATTCATATTGGGATACCAGATCAAGTCTGTTGTGGTTATAAATGCCTAATCAACAACTTGTTTCATCAACTTCTTCATCAACATCTACATCAACTACTGTTTGACGATGTTTTTTCATGATTGGCAGGAGATTTTGTTTGACAATTGATTTGATAATTTGATCAAACATACCAGCCAATTTTGACGGTTCATCTTCAACATCTATGTAAGCAGCTTCTAGCAACAGCATATTCTCTTTTTCTAGATTGGCAATTTCTTTAGTATAATCTTTGCCATCGTTGCAATTTTTAATTCTAATTTTCTCACGCATTATCTTTATAGCTAGCGCCTTGATTTCATCATTAATCTCGTTCTTTATGTCCATTATATATTGATTTTAGACAAAATTCACACGTTATTACTGCTAACATTTAGCACAACACCCTTTGCAATAAGATAATTATCATCATCATACTCATACACATAAAATTGAACCAGGCCACTAATCAATTTGTCAGGCTCCAGAAGCTCAATAAATTGTTGAAATTTAAATTTTTTTCTGTCCTTGAAACGCTTTGTTTTATCATCATTTGTAATTTGTGCATATTTTTCCTTTGTTACTGGATCGTAGAAATTATCTATTTTATCGCTGATAACATCTGTCAAATTTTCGAGAAATTTAAAATATACTGAATCTTTAGTTTTAACCAAGGACAATTTAATTATGTTACCGTTTTTAAAACATGAGCCAGATTTTTCATCATTTATTTCTTCAGTCAAGTGCTCACCATCATACAAGATCTTTTTTGTTATCTTTTTCTCTGTGTCCTCAATTGTTATTTTATCGTTTGTCATCTTACATTTATATTTCACACAAAATTCACATTGTCTTTGTATTCATTAAACTCATGTTCATATTGTTCTTCATAGTGATCTAATCTTAATGGCAACAGATTGCTTAACATGTCATCCTTAACACGAAATTCTTGGATTAGATCCAACATAATATAATGTTCGCCACGAAGATAAGTTCGCAATTGGTTCAAAATCTTTTTGTACGTTATTAGTGCTATTTTGCAGGCAGCTTTTTTGTTTTAAAATTTAGGCTCATTCTTCTTGCTGGCAGCTTTTAATGCAATACATACTCCAGAAATTATCAGCATGAATGGATTAGCCACACCACCAGCTGATGAGACACCACCTACTGTTAGTGCCATTGGAACGTAGGCAATTAATTTTAGTATTCTGCCATAGTACCGATACGCTTTTTTAGCGCAATACGATTTCTTGTGATAGTAGTTGTAGTAGGCAATTAGTTCTCTACGTTCGCCATCAGGTATCTTGCTCGAGATATGGTTGAAATCGATGACATTTTTTATTGGTCATTGTTATTTAAATATTTTTCGATAAATCTTCTGATATTATCCTAATATAATCATTAGTAAAATCGTCTTCATTGTATAATGCTGGCAGTTTTTGGATTAACTTTGGTGGCTCATTGATTGTTTTATCTTTTTCATAGCTTACACTAGTATTTTTTAATACAATAGAACTGTAAATGTTTTATTATTTTTTATCACTTCTTTGTATTTGTTAAATCTACTAGACTCTGTATTAAATAATTCTTCATCTTCTTTTACTGTGTAAGCTAACTTTGATTTGTAATAAAATTCGGCATGCATTTTTAATTTTAAAAGTTCTGTGTTGCAGTTTGTGATTTGTTAATCAATCATGTCGATGTATTCAACTGCGTCTTTGACAAGCGGTAGAGAAAGACCATGGTAAAAATGTTGCAATATGATAACATATGCTGCCAAGAATTTTGGCTTCATTTTCTCAAGGAAATCTATGGTTGTGCCTACAGCTTTTATTGACTCGTACAATTTTACATTCTTTGGATCGTCTAAGAAATTGTAATATTTGTTAGCATCATATACTCTTGTTCTTTTTGGATGATTAAACTCTATCGGAATATAATGTGGCTCGACAGTATACGAAAAATCTTTTAATGAATCTTGATGCTCGTTCATATATTCCTTGTTTAAGATTGTTGACATGCATGATCCTTGCTTGATATATGATAGTGTATGCAGCTGCAAAATTTCGTAATTTGTTGTTATTGTTAGAGAACAGTTCTTTTAAATATACACCTGCCTTTATTGACAACAGATCAATCAATCGTTCGTAGTTTTTGTTATCGTTTATTTTAGTTAGTTCTGTGTAATATTTACCGTTTTTGACCTTGGTTAATTTTTCAGGTTTGAATACTGTCTGAAGCTGCCATTTTATTCTTGGTTCGATGATATTTAGTTTAGCAATCTCATCATAAAATTCCTTTTTTTCATCTGCGTCCAATTGTTATGTTGTGTCCTTTATCCTGTCTATGGCTTCTAGCGCTGTGTAGATTTCTTCTTCTGTGTATTTGTCCTCCTTGCTCATAAGAGATGCACCCAATATAAAATACGCTGTTGCCAACACATGGGCATCGTCTGGTTCATAATGCACCATTAACGCTGTCTCAACATCATTATAATCAAGCCCTATTTCTTTAAACAAGCGATGTATTGCAAATCGTTTCTTAAGCTCTGGTCGTTTAAACAAGGCTAACTTTTTTTTGGTTGCATTATTATCAGGACACTTTGCATTATCCCTGTGTTTTCTTTCCTTGGGTTTGTCACCAACAGCAAATTTGCGTTTTGTTATTATTTTTGTTGCTGCTATTAGATGACTCATCTCCTGATCAAATTCTAAAATTATATCGTGCAGCATATCCTCAAGCAGTTTTTTTAGTTCGATCTGAGCAAAATTTGATAAGAGCGTCATATCGAGACAACTGATCACGTAATTGCTTTGCTCGCATACTGTAGACAGAACGATAATTTATTTCATTATTATCGTTTGCTATGCATGCAACAATGTTCTTTTTCATTCTGTCTAATTTAGTTACCGCTTCAGATGCAATATTTTCTTCACCTGGTGGTACTAGCTCAACATCTGGATCAAATAATTTACTATAAAACTAACGGCATACTACAACAATTTCTGGCATTATTATTTATTGTGTTTGACAAAATTATTGTTCAACAAATACTTGGTGACCAATGCTGACAAACACTGTTGCCACGAAAATTACACAAAAATCAAACGAGATCATCAATTGTAAACATCTGCTAACCAGATAGACCAGGATCAGGACCTTCAGCATTATTGCAATGTATCCGATAATATTTATATTTTATTGTCGAAATTGGATTAAGCACAATCTCAATTGGCGTATCACCAATGTACGTATTTGTTGTCGAATTTAGGACAACGTATGTTGCAAAATTATCATTAGATGCGCGAAGTTCCCAATTGTACAATCGTTCAGCATTTTTTGGTCGTCCTTTTAATAAAATTTTCCAGATGCACATTGCAGAAGGAAAATCAATCTGAATCCAAAAGTTTACGTTGATACCATATGTTCATTGCTAGGATCTGGCGCAGATTGATCCCGGACAAAACAATACCAAGGATGAGCGACATTACCGTAGACGCTACTTGCAGAAACAACATGACCACTTCGTTTAGTATTGTGCGAACTAAAAACCGGATGCAACCAACATTATTTTTTGCGCGCTTAGTTGCGCCACCACCAACAACAACTGAGTCAACGTACGTTTTATTGGCCAAATCTGATCCTGCTGTTGGAATCGCTACTGATGTTACTTTGTTTGCGCCCATGTCCAATGTTCCTGTCATTGTATCTTCAACTTTTTTAACAACGGCAGACAGTGCGTCTGTTAGGCTTTGATACGGAACAGCATCATTAACACCAACAGGTAACGGCACATTGGTTAAACGATAACTGTTCATGTCTAATGTTCCTTGCATCGTGTCACCTGATTTTTTAACCACGTAATCTTGCAAATACTTAGCACTAACAGAATAAGTTAGATCTCCAGGTGGATTTTGGTCAAGGCCATTAATCACATGTGTGTTCATGTTTAATGATCCTGTCATTGTTAAGCCACCACGTGGCACATATACTGACAACGCAGTATTAATTTTCCGTAACTAACAGCATCAGACAAATCACCAGGTGGATAGCTTGTTGGTAGCTCTGTTATCATACCACCGTTGTAGAATCTGATCACACCAGGAACGTTGTCTCCTGTTTTTGTTACTTTTGTGTTGTTGACCGTGTTTAACGCGTAAGACAAACAGCCTGCTATGGATTGCCACCATGCAACGGATATGTTGTATCGAGGTTGACAAACCTTCTTGCCAGCCATGTTGATGTCTCCTGTCATTGTGCCGCCAGACAAATTTAGTTTTGTATTATTAACATAATTAACCTGACCAAAACTTGCAGCTTGTGTATTGTCAACATTCGGTGGAGGATATGCTGTCTCAAGATAAATTATTTTCTTGCCTGACATATTAATGTCTCCTGTCATTATGCCGCCAGTTAAATTTAGTTTTTTGACATCAATCCATTGCACTTGACCGAAACTTGCTGCTTGCGAATTATCAACATTCGTTGGTGGATAGATTGTCTCAAGATTAAGTATTCGCTTACCTTACATGTTAAGGCTGCCTGACATTGCGTCACCAGACTTTTTAACGTAATTTGACAAATCAACGCCTATTGTTGATGAGGAATCAGAACCGCCATTGCCAATTAATGTTCCGAACGTTGTGTAATATGTCATTATTGTATTATTGTTGACAAAATTTTGTTAATGATCGTAGGGGCAGACTAAATTTTAGTCTAATCAAATACAAGAAAACATGAGCGTCATTAACTTCGACACAAAAAACTTATTGACACAACAACACAATCATAGTCTACCAAATTGTCATTTTCTTATTGTCGGTAGAACCAGTTCTGGCAAAACGAACTTGTTAATGAACTTGTTGTTGAACGATAATGTTAATTACGATCGTGTTTATATATACACTATTAATCCACAGCAGGATCAATACCAGCTGTTAAACGAATACAATGACAAATTAAAAAATGAACTTCATGCAAACGAAGATATTTTTATTATCAACCAACCAGACGATGTCATTCCTGTCAAAGAACTTGATGACACAGAGCACAATATCATAGTATTGATGACATTCCACTTGAGCACAGAGAAATTGACAAGATTAAATCATACTTTTCATTATCACGTAACAAACGCTGCAATGCAATTTTACTTGCCCAGGGATTTTAAAATGTTGATCGTTTTATCAGACGGAATACTGGTTGCTTTATTTTGTTTGGTGTCCTTGACAACAGTGACATTAAAAATATAGCACGAGAACAATGCGGAGACGTATCAAAGGACAAATTAAAAAACTTGTATCATGCTGCCACCAAAGGTAAGCACGATATTTTATTGTTTGATCGTTTTGCAACAAGCTGCGACAAGATGTTTCGTTGTTGTATTGATAAGTATCTGACGGATTAATTTTGTCAACCACAACTGAATAACAATGACCCCAGAAAAACGAGAAATATTACGACAACTTATCGAAGCAAGGAAAAGAAATAATTTTTTGTTGATGACGCTCATGTTAGAAAACAAGGAATAGTTGAGCAACGAGCAGAGGTATTTGCTTCAATAACACAGGCATTAACAAGTGAAAAAGCAACAATAGATGAAGGCCAAAACAAAGCAATTAAGGCACTTCAACAAACACAAAAAGAAGTTGATGACAAACAAACCGCACAAAATGCTATACTAAACAATATTCAACAACAACGATTGTTTATTATGCCACAACCAACAATAGATGAAATTCCAGTTGTTACTCCAACAGTAAGCAGAATGCCATTTGATGAAACAGAACTTGGTGGAGGCGCTGTTGGCG
Source organism: Margaritifera margaritifera (assembly GCA_029931535.1). Classification (NCBI taxonomy): domain Eukaryota; kingdom Metazoa; phylum Mollusca; class Bivalvia; order Unionida; family Margaritiferidae; genus Margaritifera; species Margaritifera margaritifera. The sequence continues at coordinate 3,948,819 of JAQPZY010001678.1, forward strand.
AAGAAGCATTGGAGGAAATTAATACAATAGAAAAATATAAACAATTTGAAGCCGAAATGAACAAAATATATAATGATGCCTTAAAAGACCCAAGTATTGATGATCTGCCAAAAGAGGATCAATTGAAATACATGGATCTGCAACAACTTAGTGTTCTAAAAGCAACATTAAACGATCACAATAATGAACGAAAAAAGAAGACATATAATAGTCTTGCATTGGACGACAAACGAAGGAAGGAATACAACAAATAACTAAACGAATTTATAAAAGGAGCAGCTGCCAGAGAAAAACTAAAGCAAACAATTGGCATTGGTAGCTTGAGCTTAATAACGAGGTTGTGAAATATTATTTGCATCTACGTCAAGTGTGATAATTGTTGGCAACCAATAATATGTCGCCATAAATACGCAATAATGTTGGTCACCAATAATGATGCCCCAGAAATTTGTCTAAACAAAAACAATAATGCAACGAAGAAACATTTATAGAAGATAAATTATCGAAGACTGTATCTTTGGCAGCATATTCTCACAAATAGTCGAACACGGACCAGGTATCGCTACCAAACAAACACCAGTGGCTATTGATGCAGCAAAATCGTTTGTAACAGGAGCCTCATCATCAGCAGCTGGTACCGCATTTGGACAAAATCTAGCAGACAAAATCAGAGGCGTGCCACCACCAACACAACAAGCAATAAACTAAGCGATAAATGAAATAGCGCCAAAACAAGCTACAGCAAAAGCCATGATTAAAACAACGAAAAAGTTGTTGTCGCCAAAAGGTGAAGAAATAATTTGTAGACTTGCAACACAATCATAACCAAGAATCAAAGTGCCAATGTTTTAATCGTTGGTGGTTACATTTTGTCTAAACTAACAGAATAATAATCATGACCTCGACTGCAACATATCTTGACATCGGTGAACTGCAGTTGATTGATGAATCAACAACATAATTTGAATATGTTGAGTATCTTGGCAATGATTCAAATATCACGGAGAAAGATGGCATGAGAACAATAAACACTAAAGACTAAGATGTCTACCTATTACCACTCAAGGCTTTCATTGAAGTAAGAGGTCAACTAACCACAGAAGCTGGTGCTGCCTTTGCAGAAGGCACAGAAATAGCATTATTAAATAACGGCTGGGGATTGTTTAGTGGTGAACGATATCAACTTGCTAATCAAACCATTGAGGACATTAATCAAAATCTGCCAATAGCAAGCACAATCATGAACATTCTGTCTTTTTCTGAGGATTACTCAAGATCAACAGCAACAAATATGTTTTGGTTCAAGGATACAGCAACTGGTGCTGCAAACAGTACTGAAAAAATAGGACAAGTAGCAACACTTGTGGCAGGTGCAGACGATGCTGCAACATTGGTGGTAATAAACAATTATCTCAACACAATACTACCACATTACGGTCTAGAACAGTTGGATGTAGCAGTAGGGACTACTTTGGCCGATACAGTGGAGATGGTGATAGAACTCTGCAAACTAATCAAAATACCAGAACCAGCAGTTGCCGCCAATACTGCTGTTGCATTAACAAAAGCAAACGAAATAAATGTAGCATACAAAAAAAGTTTAATTTACAATGATGGGTTTGTCAAACGAAAATATCTAACAGACGCTGTAGGCCAGGTCACTATGTTTTTCCACTGAGTTCAATTCTTGGTTTTTGCAAAGATTACAATAAAGTCTTTCGAGGCATCAAACACACAATAATTTTGCAACGCAATCTTGACAAATATATTGTGTTCAAAGCAGCTGGAGTAGGTGACGGAAATTTTAAATTTATACATCTTTCATTATGGATGCAAAAAGTAGTGCCATCGGTTACAGCTCAACTTGCACTTGAGAACTCACTTGTGGCTTATACACGACCAATTTATTTTGAGCAAAACATCTGATCAATTACCACGTCACATCTACGTTTTATTTCAAACACAATCAAGAGCCAATGGCAACCAAACAACTAACAAAAGAATATTTGATAACTTAGGCATTACTCGAATTCAGGTTAGAATAAATTCAAGAACATATCCCGATCGAGAGGTTGGTTGTGACTTTGATGACAAAACTAAAATTATATCTCGTGCATACCTATCATTGGTTGAAGCAATGCAGAAGTATCATGACACTGACACTGACTGTCAGATATTTATCGAAGAGTTTAGGACACTGTATCCGATATTTCATTTTGATGTCAGCCACCGCAACGAATGATTAAAAAGTAGTGCCCCAGCTGATATTGAAATAAACTGGCACCTAGAAGAACCACCAGCAGAAAAATATATTGCGTATGCATTGGTTACATCTGACAGATCAATTATACTTGATGCTGTTGAGGGCCGCATGACAATTAAGGTGTAATCACCACCACAAACAACATTTAGTCGAAACACATTAATAATGTCGCGATAGAGTTTGCAAGAAGTAAATCTGTCCAAAGGACAAATTAAAAAATTAGCAGAGGCAGTTAGAAAACGAGAAGCTGTTTCATTAAAGATTGATTACAAAGACGTTAACACAACAAAATTAATGCTAACAAATACACAATTAATTAAGCTAAGCAGAGGTCAACCTTTTGTTATTAATTTATCCAAGGCGCTATTTACCGCAATGGCACGTCAAGGTGGTTTCTTTGGTCCTGCTCTTGCCACAATTGCAAAAACTGTGTTGCCAAAAATGTTGCCAGTACTTGGAACACTTGGCATAGCAGCAGAATCTGGCACTATTTCTAGTGCAACAAACAGAGCAGTGCAAGGCAGAGGAATTAGGTTACAGTCTGATAATGGTAACCACCAGAATTATTGTTCATCATTAATGGGCATCATTTATGCAAACAATAATTTTATCCAACCACCAATAATAACACCATGCCACCAAGAAGAAGAACAAGACGAGGCGGATTATTGCCAACAGGATTAGCAAGAACTCTTGGGCCTAAATTAATTACACAAATACTACCAATGTTGTCTCCACAAGCAATTATTAATCAGGTTCTGTCAAGAGCATTAACTGTACAACGAGGTGGTATGATTGGCATGGCACCAATGATCTTGCCAAGGATAAACATGGGCAGACCAATGACACAAAATGAAATGTTGCAAGATCTAAAATCGTCTTTGTTACAACGATTACAGTAATTTTGTCTAAGCATGATAATAACCATGCCACCAAAGAGACGAACAACAAGACCACGAACAGCCAGAACAAGAAGGCGAAGAACAACAAGAGGTGGTTATATTCCAATAATATCAGATATCCTTGGTCTTGTTGGCATTAAAATTTAACAAAAATTTGTCCAACCAACAATGCGAATACAAGGTGGTTGGATAGTACCACGAATAGCAGGAATAGCAGGCAGTTTACTGCCCAATTTGTTAGGCATAGGCAAAGGTTTAACATTACAAGGAACCAGAAGATATTAGCGCCGCTAACCAGCTTTGAGATCCAGAATAAATTTAAAAATATAAACAATTTTGTTGGTGTCTTTTCCAAGGACCAATTGCCAGGCAAGATGAGACCAAAAACAAGTTGCGTAATTAATATCCAAGATTTTAACGATGGCAACGGCACACACTGGGTCGCATTGTATGACAACAACGACTTTGATTCGTTTGGTCTGCCTCCTTCTGATGCTGTTAAAAAGTATGTTAACAAAAAATAAAACAAAAAAAAAGAAGCTAGAATTCAATTCAAATACAACCAGTTGGCACAACAGCTTGTGGTTATTATTGCATAATATTCATCACACAAATGTCTGGAGGCATTAAATTTGTTGATTTTATTACACAGTTCGAGCTAATACGATGTATTAACAATGATGCAATTCCATTAAATTTTGTATAAAATTACAAATATAATATGGCAAACACAACGTATTGCTTGAAGTGCAAAACACGAACCGGTAACATTGCTGAAGAGGTTGTAACAACAAAGAACAATAGATTGATGATGAAGAGTATTTGTGACATATGTTGCAAAAAGAAGAGCGTGTTCACGAAGAAACAATCAGGTGAAGGACTCGATATGGTAGTTGGACAAGATTCTCCAGAAATTTTTTGTCTGCCACCAGAAATGATTGTTGAATAATAATTGTCAACAATTAATAAATAATGCATTGTAATTGTGATTCAGATCGTCATCTTTGCATAGACGGCAATAAGTCTGCAACATATTGCAAGAAATGTAATCACCGTGCAATTATTGGTGGCGCGATTGACATCCATAAAATAATAGGAAAATTGCCACGACCAAAAAGAGGCTGGACATTACCAGGTCATAAATACACTGGACCTTGGAATCCATTAGACCAACAACTTGATGAGAACGACAACCCATTAAAAGGACAATAACCATACAATCAATTTGATGCTATTACAATGCGACACGATATTTTTTATTGCGATAATGAAGGCAACAAACACGGCTGCAATAGAATTATATTAGATGAATTAAGCGCCATGCAACAACAAAATATGCCCGAACGTGTTGATCGTAAATTTGTGCAGAGTATTATTGGTGCCAAACACAAACTTGGTATTGGCCTCGCAACAGAATTACATAAACCAACAAAAAAAATCTGAGACAACGTGTTGTTGCAAATGACGTAGACGATATTTGGGCAGTTGATCTTGCGGATATGCCATCGGTTGCAGAACACAACAACGGTAACAAGTATTTGCTGAATATTGTTGACGTGCAAAGCAGATTCGCTTTTAGTGTGCCAATAAAAAATAAGATGGGTAGCATAATAACAAGAGCGTTTAATCAAATTATTGTTGACAACAAACGAAAACCCAATACAATTTGGACAGATCATGGTATTGAATTCTACAACAAACAATTCGAGCAATGGTTGGCTGACCATGACATAAAACAATACACAACAGGTAACGAAGGCAAGAGTGTAATTATTGAACGATTTAATCTCACATTAAAGGACAAGATCTACAGATACTTCACAGCAAACAACACGAACAACTATATTGATAAATTGCAGGATATTGTATCAGATTATAATAACACAAAACATCGATCAACAAAAATGACGCCTAATGAAGCTGTTGCTAATCCTGTGTTGGCAAATGAAAACTTGTATCGTAGACATAGGTTTGCTGTTGGTGACAATGTTAGGATTTCATTAACGAAGAAAGTATTTGAAAATGGTGCGACACCAAACTGGTCTGAAGAAGTATTTGTTGTTGATAAGGTGTTAACAACAATACCTGTCACATACAAACTAACACATCTTAATGGTGAGGAGATTAATGGCAGCTTCTACGAACAAGATCTACAAAAAAAAAAACAAAAAAAAACAACAGACCAAGATATATTTGTAATCGAACAAGTAATAAAAACAAAGGGAAAGACACGTTGGGTCAAATGGCGAGGCTATTCAGACGTATTTAATTCTTGGGTTCCAACGAGTAGCATTGAACAGTCACTGGTTTAATCGTTACGAGGCCACATGTTGCGGTCAGTATTATCGATTGATACTCGACTGATAATGTCATCATAGATTTGCTCGTATTTAATCAACACTGATTTGCATTTAACAGGCTTGCATAACGAGATTAAGTACTGTTTCCGATATTCAGACAATTCGGCCATCAAATTATGTATTTTAACAAAGATAAAGTCAAACTTAATATTTCTTTTTTGCCCGCCTGGGGGCGTAATGTTCATGAAATGTATTAGTCTCGAATAAAAACATGTTTGTTAATCGTTGGTAAAGTTAAACTTTGTTTATTTTTTTTGTGATGTGATATTTTACCTTGTATCTGCCATTTGATGGCCTAGCATGATGTGTTTTATCAACAAAATTATTGTCAATTTGGTCGTCAACAACTTCGCCAACATCTGGATCATATTGTTTGACACGATACTGTTCTGGATCGTATTGGCAATTAAGAACAACAACAGATTCTTGTTCGTATTTGTCAACATCAACAGATTCTGGATCGTATTTGACAACAACAACAAATGCTGGCACTGGTTTTGAATACAATCGCTGTAATATAGACAGCATTATATTAACGATTGTATTTAATTACGGAAAATTTTATCGACAACCAATAATAAACAATGACAGATGAAATAAAATACATAGTTCGTTGCAAGATCATTGATCAAGTTGATTTGTATGACGAAATCAGGCAAATGTTCCTTGATCCTGAACGAAAGATAGCGTTCGATTTTAAAATAGAATACGGCACAGAAGATATGGTAGTGCTAACAAGTTAACAAAAATATTTGTTTTTGCAGACCGGAGAAATTGCTGTTTGCTATGACAAGGACACATTGATGCAGCATGCACACAGTTGTTTAAAACCAAAGGTATTCGCAAGAATATTTGAAAACAAATACGATTAATAATTGTATGACAACAAATACAAAACATAAATAATTGTATGACAACATTAGATAAAACAATGAACAAAGAACAATGTTACAAAGTAATAAAAAAATTTATTAAACAAGTTGTGACAAACAAGTTGGAACAAAGAACAGCAGAATGGTACGACTTGATAACAACAACTGTTGGTGGATCAGAGATCGCAACAATATAAGGTGTCAATCCATACAAGACAATGTTGACATTGGCAAAAGAAAAATTAAAGATGCGACAGGGCACATTTGTTAAGTTTGATGCATCATTACCATGTCATTGGGGCAAGTTGTTCGAGCCAGTAATCACAAAATTTGTTGAAGTTGATTTTGGCGAAGAAGTATTGGGCAATAACATTTGTATCAAAACAAACCTTGCTATCAGGTTTAGGCCTGACGGTTACATTGTAGCAAGATTTAACAATGAAAAACTGCTCGTTACAAGTGTAGAATCAGATGCATCGGATTATTTAAAAATTGTATTGATCGAATTTAAGTGTCCGATGCTATGTAGGCCAAAGAATATTCCATCGCATTATTTGCCACAGGTATTATGCGGACTAGAGGTATCGCCAATTGCATCTCAAGGTTTGTTTGTTGATGCTTGCTTCAGACGATGCTCGATAATAGACTTTGATTTTTCTGCAGATTATAATAAACAATTGCATTTTGATCGCAATTATCTTGCAAACAAAGTACCAGTTGCAACTGAGATTATTGGCGTCTACAAATATGACAATAAGATCCAATCAACTAGTGTTGATTATGGCGATGCTGATGGTGACGAATTTAGTTTATTTCTTGAACAAGTTGAAGATGGAGAATTAATGCTTGATCAAGGTTATATTGTTTTCGACGATGGCAGAGGCAACACGCTTGTTGATAAATGCAGCGACATTGTGTTAATGCTGCAACAGAACCACACACACACAAAAAATAGTTCGATTGTTGCCGTGGAAAATATTCGACGTAATTTACAGCTTTGTTGAACGAGAAGATTATTACGATACGTTAACTGATGCTGTTAAAACACTAGAGGATACGATAAAATCCTTGGAAAAACAAGATTAATGTAAATACAGAAAATCAATCTTTCGGTTAAATCTTTTGGAGAATGCTGAATGTTGAATTCCGTCAGCTGCTTTTTGAACGGAATTTGGATGAATATCAAAATATCTTGCAGCAGGATTAATTGATGGAAACTCGATCTCTTCGTCTGTCTCGATGTTGATCGATAAAACAGGTCGTGGTGTTTTATTATGATTGCCGGTATTACCACGCTTGCTGTTTGCTTGTTGCGTAATTGCTTGCAAATGTATCAAATTATTGTTGCTTTTGTGTTCATCGTAGTGGTCAATAACGAAACCAATTGGAATGATTCGACCAAAAGTCTCGAAAACAAATATGTGAGCGAGATATCTAATATATTTTGTTTTAACACCGCGAACGCCAATATAAACATAACCATTGTTTTTGTTTATTGTGCCAACTTCATTTTTTGATTTGTAATTTCTTATCGTACCTTTTTCATTAGCCTCATACAAATCAAAAACTGGATGTCTTCTGAACTAATCCTCAAGGAATAAGTTCTCGATATTGTTGTCATTTATGCACCCATTTTTGTGACCAACTCGTTTGTCTGACGGCCTTTTAGCGTTTCATAAACAAAGTTTTTCATGCACATGGTCGTAATCGCATGACCACCTTTCTCGCCAACAGAAATGACTTTGCCAAATTGTGTTGGTTTGCAAACAATAATATTTTCTGTGGTTAAGTTAACTACCATGCCAAGTTTATTGGCCGCATTGTTAGTGTAGACTGTGTTCGTTATGAAGACATCGTCTGCAAATGATATCATTTTTTTCTGCCTGCATTATTAGTATCCTCTCTTTCTAATTGGTTGTTATGCTAATAAATATAGCAATGAAAAGTCTGAAGACACTATCACGTCGTGCACTATTAGTGGCAAAACGTACTGACAAGGTCTACGCAGGCTTTGACAAAGGCTGGAGAGTTGATGACCAAATTGCATTAAAAGATTTGTCAGCCAGTGATTTCTTTTATATCCTGTCACCGGTTGTTGAGTCTGAAATAAGACGACAGGGTGCAATAAAATTAATGGTCAATTTTAAAGTTGTATTAAAAAAGATCAATGTGTATGGTGAGAACGATATTGATAAAGAATTAGCAGAGCCATATATTTCATCAAGAACACGGCGAATACTAGCGGGCAGTGATCTTGGTGTTGTATCAAACAGTATTTATCATGTAATCCAAAAGAAAATTGAGGATTATACTGCGTCAGGTTCTGGTTGGCAATTTGTGGCAATAAAATCGGTATCATTTTGCACGATGAAATACACACCACTTCGAGGATCATCATACGTTGAATTGCCAGACAAAATAAAAAACAGCAAGTGCGTCATTAATGTCAAAAACAATGGCAATGAATGCTTTAGGTGGGCAGTATTGTCAACAATGTTTCCTGTTGATAAAAATGCTGGCAGGATTACCAATTATCGTGCGTTTTCAAACAAATGAAAATTTGAAGGCATCAAGTTTCCTGTAGAAGAACGACAAATTCCAAAATTTGAGATGTTGAATAATATTAGCATCAATGTTTTTGGTATTGATGATAATGATAAGATTTATCCACGATATATCAGCGACAAAGCTTGTCAAAAAACAATAAATTTGCTGTTGTATGCCCAATATTACTGTTGGATTAAAATTTTAACGGACTAGTTGGTGGACAATACAATAAAACACAACACCCCAAATACTTTTGCTACCGTTGCCTGCATGGTTGCAAGACACAAAAAATACTTGATCGTCATGTTAACTATTGTAAAAACGTGCAGGCAATAACGATGTCAACAAAAGAAGAATCAATATTAGCTTTTAAAAATTTTAACCACCAGATGTTGGTGCCATTTATCAGCTATGGCGACTTTGAATCGTTGTTAAAAACTGTTGTCGTTGATGTGCAATGTGATCCAAACAAATCATCGACAACAAAAACACAAGAGCATATTCCGTGTGATGTTGCCTACAAAGTTGTTTGTGTAGTTGATGATCGATACAGCAAGCCAATAAAATTATATCGCGGTGATGATCCTGCTTTGTGGTTGTTGCTGAATCTTATTGATGTAATAAATGAAATAAAAACAACTTATGCAAAAATTACACCAATGTTGCCATTAAGTAATGAAGAAAAAATGAATTTGATGCTGCAACCAAATGTTACATTTGTGGTGAGAAATTTTGCAACGATAAAGTGCGCGATCATTGTCATATTACTGGAAAATATCGTGGTGCTGCTCATGATAATTGCAACTTGCACTACAAGCTGCCAAAATTTGTGCCTGTGGTCTTTCGTAATTTGCGAGGCTACGATGCTCACATTATTGTTGAAGCATTGGGTAATGCAAAGATTATTGAGGCAGCAAAACTAAGCAAGAATAATAGCATCAAATGCATCCCGAATAATTATGAAAAATATTTGTCAATTAGTCTTGGTAAATTACGGTTCATTGATAGTGTTCAGTTTATTGTAGCGTCACTAGAAACATTGGTTGAAAGCTGCAGCGTGTTTATTAATCTAGACTCAGAATTTGGTGATGATGCTGGTCTGCTAAAATGTAAAGGAACGTATCTGATAGAATACATGACAGATTGGACTAAATTTAATGAAACAGAACTGCCAAACAAAGATGCATTTTAGTCTAGATTATCATTGTCTGGCATTACTGATGCAGAATATAAATACGCACAATTAATTTGGAATAAATTTGGTTGCAAAAATCTTGGTGATTATCATGATTTGTATTGCGGACTGACGTGTTGTTGTTAGCTGATGTGTTCGAAGAATTCAGGCGAGTTTGTTTGGCTAACCATAAATTAGGTCCTGCTTGGTACTATTCATCTCCTGGATTAAGTTGTGACGCGATGCTAAAATTGACGCAAGTAAAGTTAGATTTGTTGACAGATCCTGACATGTTTTATTTCATTGAGCAAGGAATCAGAGGCGGCATTTTTGTAATAACAAAACAAAAACAAATAAAAAAAAACCATGCAAAAGCTTATAACAATTAAATGAAAGACTATGATCCGACAAAACCATCGTCATTTATTGCTTATTTTGAGACCAATACTTTGTACGATTGGGCAATGTCACGACCATTACCGTACGGTGGTTTTAAATGGATTGAGCCTGATCAATTTTCGAATGTAATTGACAGACCAATACACGACTATGTTGGCTACTTTGTTGAATGTGACATTGATTATCCTGGCGATTTGCATGATCTGCATAATGATTATCCGTTTTGGGCAGAAAAAATGATTTTTACTGATGAAGTGTTGTCACCAAAGCAACGTTCGTTAATAGAACAATACGGTGTTAGCAATAACAAAGTTGAGAAGTTGGTGCCAAATTTAATGAACAAGAAAAATTACGTGATCCATCATGCTGCATTAAAGCAGGCGCTTAATAATGGTCTCGTGTTAAACAAGGTGCACCGTGTTCTAAAATGTAAACAAAAATGTTGGTTAAAAGATTATATTGATTTCAACACCAATAAACGATCAGAATCAAAGACAAAATTTGAGCAAGATTCCTTCAAATTAATGAACAATAGCGTGTTTGGCAAAACAATGGAGAACATTAGGAAGCGTGTCAATATCGAAACAATAAATAATGTTGAGCGACGAAACAAAGTTGTCAATGATGATGCTTTTGTTAGTATGCGAATATTTAACAAAAACTTGATTGCGGTACAAAAACGAAAGACAAATCTAAAGTTGAACAAGCCAGTCTACGTAGGCGCAGCAGTACTTGATTTGTCAAAGATATTAATGTACGATTTTTATCATGGCTACATTAAGAAGAAATATCCGACTGCAGAGTTATTGTTCACTGACACTGACAGTTTGTCTTGCTTAATTTACACCGATGATTTTTATGTGAGATGCACCAAGACAAACATTTGTTTGATCTGTCAGATTATCCTGTTGATTCTGGATTTCATTGCAACGACAATAAAAAATGATTGGCAAATTCAAAGATGAAACCAACTTTGTTCCAATAGTTGCATTTGTTGGTTTGAGACCAAAGATGTATTATATGTTTATTAAAAAATGATGATGTCAAAAAGCGGGCAAAAGGAATTTCAAAAAATATTGTTGACAAAGTAGTCACATTTGATGATTACAAAAGGGCGCTTGAAGGATCACGCAAACATTATGAAATGACAGTGCTTAGATCTCACAAACATAAAATTGAGACCGACATTGTTAATAAATCTGGCCTGTGTAACTATGATAACAAGCGGTATTGCGCTAATGGTGTTGACACTTATACAATAGGATATGATCCCAACAAGGAAAAACCACCTGATTTTACTGAATTGTTTGTTAAACTAGGTGTAATGTAATTTTGTGTGAAATATAAATATAATTGACATGATAACTAAAATCAATAAACTACTTAATGAGATTGAACAAATTGTAAGACAAATATTTGAAATTAAAATTAAGTTAGATGATGAAGTTGAAATGTTTGAGTCCTTTATTAAAAAGATGGAGGCCATTAATGATGATGCAACAACTGTTGTTAAAACGATAACTACTAAGATAACTACAAAAATAGTGTCAACAGTAGATGATGAAGATGTTGATTAAACGAACCATTGCTTGATCTGGTATCCCAATATGAATTTTGTGTGAATTATTAGAGGGGGGAGTCAGATTGTGACTAGTAGGTCTCCTGTGTAATTTTGTGTGAATTATTTATAGAGGAGGGAGGTAAATTGAAGGTAGATGAGATAACAGATGTGTATACATAAGTGTACGAGTATTTTAGTAGTAGTATAAAAGGCCGAGCCCTGGATCACTAGTTCTATCCTAGTTATCATTGTAACAAAATAGATAGGTAAAGATGGCGGATTGTTCAGATGGACATTACAATGCTCATGTGCAAATCATGGATAATTCAGTTTTTGAGACTAGCTCCGGGAAAACGTATACTGAATTGGAAACAGTAAATGCAGGTGATCGTATTGTACATGGTAATTGTAGTTTAAATGCATTGTATGAAACAGATTTGGTGAGTGAGGATCCTGACGATGCAAACGATGCAAATCTATGTTCACAACCTCAGTACATGAGTACGCAGAATGTCTACAATACATGTTTTGACAGATCTGCCCAAGATTCATGTCACCGTTGTAACTGCCCAACATATCAAGATGTCATATCTCAGGTTCCCAATCAGGACTATATTAGAAGACTGGATCAGGAATTAGATAATCTACCCAGAGACATGTATATTGAGAAATTGCTAGAGGTTGCACACGATAGCGAAGATATTGTAACCTGGTATAGGACAGTCTTATTTAGTAGAGCACGAGGTTTTCCTGGCTTTCCATCGGGATATTTGGTGGTTAGAAAGAACAGAAATGGTGTAAGCAGTTTAATAAAATATGCAAGGGATTGTCATTCTTTAGTTATGTTTATAAAAGGGGATCCTTGCGAGATCGATTCTATTTTTAGCAAGAAGAAATCAAACCCTAGTGTACAAACTGAACATTGTGAACAGGACGATCAACATAGCTCAAGGCAAGCAGAACAAATGACTAATTCAGCAAGACTCTCGCTAGCTGAAATCATGAGTGATTGCGGTCATCTACAACAAACTGTTGTTTGGCACAGAGAGGAAATTATATCTCTGAAGGCAACCCAAATCACATTGGTGACAATGAACGACCTTAATACATTCCGTGCTGATCTAAACAATAGGGTACAGGCACAATCTCAAACAATTGAACTGCTCCGTAATGAGATTAAGTCACTGAAAACTACTCAAAGCTTGTTGATGAAAGAAAATGAAACACTACACACCATCACCGAGCAACTTAGTGTCGAGCTGATGAAGTCTTTGAGTAAACCCATGTCTTATGCGGATGTCGTTCGCACGCTTAGTCCTGGTGTAAGTAACCTAGCATGTAGTGCAATGGTTGTGGTGATCAACACTCTCCATCAATTGCAGCTCAGAACAAGATTTCTGTGTCTAACTGTTTATCTCCCGTTTCGGTTGAGTCTAATACCACTGATTGTGATACACACCGCTGCCCATCAAGTGCATCTCAGAACAGAACTTCCGTGTCCAACTGTGTGTCTCCAGTGTCGGTTGAGGCTAACAGCTCTTCCCCAGTTATAACGGCAGTGGAGTCGCAAACCGGTGTAACGGCCCAACCAGCTTTGGAAAAGACGAGGGTCAGTGTTCTGCAAACTCTGGTTTCAAAAAGCTCGGACATAATTTCACAGACTGTCGATAGAAGACATATCGCCCCCTTCGCTGGAAATATCACACATATTTCTAATGCCAATGTTCATCCTAATGCGATAAATGCCGCGCGCACACCCATTCGGAATCAAAATAAACCGTTAGCCCACACGGAACAGCTTTCAGAACATGGTACTTCGACCAGGATAGAGCATGGTAGGCATCCGATGGCTAGCAACAGTAATGTGAAAGGTATTGATTTGAAAACCCCTCCTAGCAAGATATCTACCGTCATTGGTGGTCAGGTAGAAAGACCTAGATCGTTTGGTAAACCAAGTTTAGAAATCGGCTCAGATGTTATTGCTGGACATGGGATGTTGATGACAATGATGAGAATGTTGTATTTGAAGGTGTGGTTAGACGTATAACAAGGCGCTTTTATGTGGGTGGTATTGGCGTCAAATCTACTGCTGAAGGCCTCAGTAAATTCTGGCAAGAATACGATATAGAGCCGTTATCAATAAAGTTAATCCACAGTAGGCGTAATTGTCTATCGGCCAAGCTGACTGTATATAACTCAGACTGCCACACTGTTGAAAATGATGTAACATGGCCAAAAGGTGTTTATGTAAGGAGGTGGTATGGGAATCAATCCTGGCGAGATAGGTTTAACAATCGCGATCAGGAGGCAAATGAAGGTTCAGGAAGCGATATTCCATGACTAGGGCGACATTGTCAATTGTTCATAAATCTGCCATTATGTACTGTCGTAAGTTAATGTGTTTTGTCATTTTTGTCATTTTAGTCCTGCTTTCACACTGCATAAGTATTAAGATGCCTATATTGCAAGTTAATATGAATCTTAATATACTGAGCTGGAATGTTAGAGAAATTATGTCCTCTGCTCTTAGCCTTAGTGCAATGCTGGATAAATATAATGTTGATGTAGCTTGCATAACTGAACATAAACTATTACAGCACATACTTCCATTTTGCGATTCTATTCGTTCTGATTATAAATGCATTGCTAAGGCAGAGGATATTTCCTCTAATAGCACGTTAATAAAATGTGGTAAAGGAGGAGTTGCAATCTTCTGCAAAACCTCTCTCATGAGATATGCTAACTTCATAGATGACGTTAATAGTGACAGAATTGTTGGCATAGAATTCAAATTTCCAGATATGCAAAATGTATATATTTTTTGTGTATATATGCCGACCCTACTGTATGGCATAGATTGTTACAGGGCGCAAATTGAGTTGATTCAAAATCTGTATGATCAGTACTCACAGCTGGGTAACGTGTATTTTACTGGGGATTTCAATGCAGTAGCTGAACCAGACACTTTCAGAGATTACAAAGATAGGGTATTTCATGAGTTCTTGCGATATAATAATCTAGTGAGTGCTGGACATGTAATAATATGCACTGGTTCCCGTTATACATTCAACCCAGCAAGAACGATGATTGATCATTTTGTACTGTCGGATCAATGCATAGGTAGCTTACGGAGTGTGCACATTGTTTCAGATCAAGAAGAGCACGTGATATCTGACCACCTCCCTATCCTTACTTCCCTTCGTACAGTGACCTGTGGGAGAGACTTCAGACAGTCTATGAAGAGAAATAACATAGCTTGGAATAAATTAGACCCCGATACCTTGAAAAATTATCAAACTGAGCTGAACCATCGCCTAAAAACTTTTGATATAGATACTATTTCGGACAATGTTGATAGATTTTACGGGCACATTGTTAATGCAATACAGCAGTCAAGCGACATCGCGCTTCCAAAGTCCAAATTCAATTATCGTGCCAAATCATACTGGTCAAATGAACTCAAAGAAGCACATAAACTTCAAAGACAAGCTAGGTATATTTGGATAAATGAGTGAAGACCGAGGGGTAGTCAATATAATTCTTACAGAGAATATAAAGATAAGAAGAGAGACTTTAGAAACCTTCAAAAACTAGCTGTGGAAAAATATATGGGAGCGGTATATGAAGAAATTGAAACAGCACATGAATGCGATGTAAGGCACTTTTGGAAAATGATCAATGTTAAGAGAGGGGACAATATAAATTTTTGTCAGGAACTATCAACTGATGGAATTTGTGTCCGTGATGATGCTTCCATTGCAAATGGCTTTGCCAGATACTATGAGGACATTCACACGCCAAATTTTAGCCATAGTTTTGACGAAAACTTTTATGAATTTATAGAGAGAGAATTAAATCGGGCTCTACAAGATGGAGCAAGCCATATCGAGGCCTTACAGACCAGTATCAGTGTAAATGAAGTAAGAGAAATCATTAATAGTCTAAAGAAATCAAAAGCATCAGGCCATGATCGAATTTGCAATGAACATTTGATCTATGGCAGCGATTACCTCATAGACTGTATGACAATTTTATTTACTCAGATGATTGATCAATCTTACATACCTGTAGACTGCAAAGAAGGGTTAGTAATACCACTGTACAAAGGTAACAGAAAATCAAAGAACTCCCTCGAAAGTTACAGGCCTGTTACTCTACTGCCTGTTATCTACAAAACTTTTGAGAAAATTATTCATGAACGTTTGGTAACTTGGCTCAAAGATTTTAATTCTAATATACCCAGTTCACAACAACATGGTTACCAAAAAGGTTTAGGCTGCACAACAGCGAGTTTTTCGCTGTTGCAATAAGCACAATATAATGTAAACATGGGTGCACGGGTTTTTGCTGCTTTTCTTGATACAAAAAAGGCATTTGATACCGTGTGGCACAAAGGGTTACTTCTTAAATTATTCATGTTGGGAATTACGGGTAAATCCCTTTTGATATTTTTTAACATGTATATAAATTTACAGAGCAAAGTCCTTGTCAATGGGCTATTTTTGGACTGGTTCTCAATTGGCCAAGGAGTGAGACAAGGGGGTGTTTTATCAACCTTGATGTACACAATATTTATAAATGACTTGCTGCTCCAGTTAGAGAATAGTGTATTTGGAGAAAAAGATTGGATCCTTAGCTGTGGGAAATCCAACACTAGCTGATGACATTTCACTTTTGGCTATATATCCTAGTAATCTACAAAAGCTGTTAGATATAGCATACGCCTACAGTAATAAGTGGCGATTTGAGCTTAGTGTCACAAAGTCATACATTATCATTTTCGGTCCCCAATACAAGAATTATGTCAATATGAAATGGTATCTTGGGCCGTCATGTTTGCCGGTTACTGATTCGGCAACACACCTGGGACACCTGATTAATTCAAAGCTGACGTCGCATGACGCTATACTCGATGCATGCAAGAAAGGGAAAAAATCTTTTCACGGTCTGTTTGGTATTGGCATTAAACCTAATGGTTTAAATCCTTTGGTTGCTGCAAATGTGATCAAAAAAGTAATTTTTCCTTCAATGTTTTATGGAAGTGAATTATGGTTTAATATTTCAAATAGTGACCTCTCTTCATTGGATAAAACTCTGAGGTATTTTGCCAAACATTTACAAGGCTTCCCAACACATACAAGATCAAACATCGCTCTGGGAATGTTAGGATGGACATCAGCTCAGTCTGAAATTGATAGAAGAAAATTGATGTTTTTACACAGATTGTGTTTGATGCCTAATAACGTACATACTAAACGTGTGTTTAACGTTGCGTTATTTCACTTCATTTTGAGCGGATGCATGTCAAGCTACGGGTTAATTTCAAATCTATATTATACGTTAAAGAAGTTTGACTTGCTTGAGTATCTAACTGATTATTTGCAGCATTCCGAAATTCCAGATAAACAAAATTGGAAAGAAATTGTAAGGTCAAAAATTGCTGGTCTTGAAAATAGCCTCTGGAGAGTTCGTATGTCTAATCAAGCAGATTTTGATAGATTCTCTTCGATACACGAATCCTTGCGACCTGCCTCAGTATGGCAGTCGGCTAAAACCAGACAGCACACTATGGTATTTACATATGTAGCTAAACTATGGTCTGCTGTTCCTCAAACACAGCTCGATATGTGTATTCGATGTGGGAATGTTTATACAGACTTGATACTTCATTGTTTTGTTGCTTGTCCTTATATGTCGAATTTCAGAAACTCTTTCTGTGATTTCCTTACTGATAAATTTCCACTGAGCCTGCATATTACGTTATTTAATGCAGAAGATGAGCTGCTACTGCAATATCTTCTAGGTAAAAGGTTACCAGCAGGTGTAATCGACAAAGAAAACTCAAAGTTATTCGCCCTGTATGCAGCATACTTTGTCATGCAGTCTGCAGCTATCTTCTGCAAATAAGGTACTTAAACTTGCAACTTATGCAACTGAGGAACACTTTAATGATGGATATACTGTAAGAATTTGTATTCTAGTATTCTATTTTATATCATAGACGAACAATGTTATGATATTCACACTACAGATCTCTTGACATTATTGCATGCACGAAGTAATTGATGTTGCTTCTACGGCGCCCCTGATTCACAGTTTGATCATTTTTTAATTTTTTTAAATTTTTTTTTAATTTTTTACTTTTTTTATTTTTTAACTCGTGTTTGTTTGTTTTGTATTCATTTCTTTATTTTGGTACTTATTTATTGATTGTATTCAGATGATTTATTGTTATATCTTGCAATCTTCTACCGAAGGAAATAAAGATGATGATGATGAATAAATCTGGCCTGTGTAACTATGATAACAAGCGGTATTGCGCTAATGGTGTTGACACTTATACAATAGGATATGATCCCAACAAGGAAAAACCACCTGATTTTACTGAATTGTTTGTTAAACTAGGTGTAATGTAATTTTGTGTGAAATATAAATATAATTGACATGATAACTGAAATCAATAAACTACTTAATGAGATTGAACAAATTGTAAGACAAATATTTGAAATTAAAATTAAGTTAGATGATGAAGTTGAAATGTTTGAGTCCTTTATTAAAAAGATGGAGGCCATTAATGATGATGCAACAACTGTTGTTAAAACGATAACTACTAAGATAACTACAAAAATAATGTCAACAGTAGATGATGAAGATGTTGATTAAACGAACCATTGCTTGATCTGGTATCCCAATATGAATTTTGTGTGAATTATTTATAGAGGGGGGAGTCAGATTGTGACTAGTAGGTCTCCTGTGTAATTTTGTGTGAATTATTTATAGAGGAGGGAGGTAAATTGAAGGTAGATGAGATAACAGATGTGTATACATAAGTGTACGAGTATTTTAGTAGTAGTATAAAAGGCCGAGCCCTGGATCACTAGTTCTATCCTAGTTATCATTGTAACGAAACGAAGACCGTAGCGGTGAAGGGCCTGAGTGTTAGCGAGGGACCTGAGCCGCTAGGTCAAAGTGTAGTGAAATGATAACTAGGATAGAACTAGTGAGCCATAATCGGCCTTTTATACTACTACTGGTATATAAATATAAATAGTTTAGCAGTGGTTAGCATCTCATATTCGCGACCGGAATGCTGCGGGTTCGAGTCCAAATATCGGATCAGCCCTGGTGGAACGCCGTCGAGTGTCCTTGTGCAAGGCACTTTACTCCTATTGCCTCAGCACTAACGAACCTACATGTGTTCCTGTGCCGTAAAAACACCAAATAAAACTAAACTAATATAAATGTAAATAACACAGTAGCCATATAATAAATTCATATATTTAAAGCAGATTATACATATAAATGAAACAACGAAAGTTTTATATAGACTTCGTAATTATTCCTTTCGATGCCAGGTGCTTTCATTATGTTAAAGACAACGAAACAGGTCACAGGCTCAAAGTCACGTCATTGTGTGACGTGCACTTTTTTATATACTTTTATTTGTTTCTAATCGAAGATTGGTGTAAATGCTGATATGGAGGAAGATGATATACCGTAGCATTCGACCGTTGTTAGGCGCAATCACGGTAGAGAGTTTAATGCCGTTATTACTATTATTCATTGCAAGAATTTCCCCTGGCATCATTATAGCAGTTGTTTATATAAAAATAACTTATATCTAGAAAATAAGACACACCAACGTTGTTATCACTTTCTGTTTGATAGAAAGCATTGATTGTTTCTATAGCCATCTTTAGAGAGAAACAGAGATAGACTCTTATAAAAGAACCATTACGTACACCTCAGGTAAAAGAACCATTACGTACACCTCAGGTAAAAGAACCATTACATACACCTCAGGTAAAAGAACCATTACGTACACCTCAGGTAAAAGAACCATTACGTACACCTCAGGTAAAAGAACCATTACGTACACCTCAGGTAAGTACAAATTTATCAGTAACAATGCTTAGTCTCAACGGTTGTCAGAAACACTAAGATCTTCCAATAAAACAAATCAAGGTTTAAAGAACGTTCCACCTATCAAAAACATATGTTTCCTATTCGGTGATCTTTGACATAAATTGTCGACTTCCAGCGAAAAACAACACAGGGTTTTTATTTTAAAAAATTATAATTTGTTTTTTCAAAATCAAAGTTTGCAGAGTTTGTACTTTTTAAAAATTAGTGCTTCTTCCAAATCTGTCGATCCATCAAAGAATGTATTATTTCAAAATATCATAAGAGTTTCGAAACTTGATCTCATTATATAGCAAACATCGTCATATATTCACGATATTTACATGTACATGGAATCTACACCAATGTCAATTTCCAATCCTAAGTGTTTCGTGTCAACCGTCAAGCATAATACAATTTGAGCAAAGCTACAGAGTCTCTTTCCCGCCCTCTGACCATAACTAATATGAGTCACATTTTGTTTCTGTGATCCCTGGTGGCTACCTTAGAAATTCAGAGTATCATCTACTTTAGACTCAAACACTCTATGGATGAATCGAGTCCTAGGTTTGTATGGCCAGTCTCTGAACTTTTTGAGTACTGACTGAATATGGATGTTACAAAATTTGATGCACCACTTTTAATGCCACCTTTTAAAGACGTTCAAGATTTTACATCCATTAACATAAAATATGAAATTGTGTCTCATAAAGATGTACCACCATCATACAGCGAACTGCGATTTACTGCGAATAAGCAATGTCTGACACAATCTTAATATCACAACAGTTACGGATTGCAACGTTTTATTTGCAAGGAAATGTAGCCGTCATTGATTCCTAATAAGTAAAAGGACATTTGTAACTCGCATTTCTGTAGGTTTAGAAGAGTGTAAATAATAGTGTTATGTATGATGTTTATATAATATTATAAATATTTTAGGAAATTATAAATGTTTCTTCACTTTAATATTTGCTTAAATCTTAATGTTTATCAGGAAAAACATGTTTAACTAGTGTCCTTGAATTAGGTTGTTTTGATCAATATGTTTTCTCAATTTGAAGGTCAAGGTTGAATTTTGTTTACAAGTAAAATTCCATTAAGATGACACACATTCTAGAACATTCTGTCATGTGACCAATCTTTATATATGCCATGTTTGGTGGACATTTATTCAGTTTTGACATTACCATCAGTCTTGTAAAGAGCTATTACAGTTGTGAAAATTCATTACAAATTCTAAGAGAGGAATTATTTTAAATATTCATTGGATTATAACAGTGCTCATAAACTTTTGGATTTTGGATTTTTAATTAATGATTTTGGAATTTAACTGAACTTATTCAGAGATTTTGGAATACTTCATTTTGACATCAGCTCATCAAGATTACTAGTACATCAGGACTTTGGAGACCATTAGCACATCATAACATTCAAGGACACAGCCGTGAATTTGGAACATTCTATATTTAGGACTTGTGATTAGAACAATCATTCTTATTGGATTATTAGGATTTCAAAACACATTACTGTAAGTGACTTTTTTGACTTTTCATTTTAATTATCTAGTAATAAATTGCTTGTTGATTTTTTTACTTGATTTGTTGGTTTCACTTTCTTTCTGTTACATTTTTCTTAGACCATAGAGTCGTAACAATAGTACTACCCCAAAATTTATATTTTTCTAAATTTATTAATTTAACTTAAAAGCAAGCAACCCCTCCCCCTCCCGCCACTGAAATTAGAGTGAGTTCATTTTGGAGACCGACAATCAGGTACAGTGTACAGTTATTATTTGAATCGGTGTATATATCAGGTATACATTGAGTCAATAGATCTCGATCAACAGCCAGCGTCTCGATAGTTATGAAACGACGAACTACACCCCGTGCAATATATAAAAAACACGTGGCAACTTCAAAAGATAACATTTTGGGGTTTTATTGATTGATTTATCAGAACTCTTTGACAACCAGAATGTAATTACCGATTGCTGAAAATAAGTTGATGCCAAAGTGATCGTGACCCTAAAAAATGTTGGCCATTGTGACAGGGCATAAAATATATAAAACAATAAAGACATTCCTTTCTGTGATATCAAATCAGACGAACCATAATGAGTTCATAAAAACCAAAGGATATTTTTTAGGTGTGTTTTTTCTTCAAATCATTGTTAGTAAAATCAGCTTCAGAAACTATTATTATTGTCCACCCTAGAGGACAGATTTTACCGGGTGGAAATCACAAACTGTTAGTATCTTCGAGTGACAGCCAGTATGACCACTGTTACAAGAATAGTTCATGCATCAGTAATTATCTTGATTACAAACAGAGATGCATCCAGTTATCAAGCTTCATAACTCTAAAATGAACAGAACATACGAAATTAACTTTAAACGCAAAATCTCTACAAAGTCATATAAGCATGAAATATAGGTCAGATAGACCTC
This sequence comes from Margaritifera margaritifera, assembly GCA_029931535.1. NCBI lineage: Eukaryota > Metazoa > Mollusca > Bivalvia > Unionida > Margaritiferidae > Margaritifera > Margaritifera margaritifera. The sequence goes on from JAQPZY010001678.1 coordinate 3,971,249, forward strand.
TTTTTGCAATAAGGGTGAAGTATTTGCCAAGATGTTTCCCTTTATCAAGTTTCATGAGTCTAGGTAGGAACGTTTGTATACATCATGTCAAAACCCATGTGGTCATGAGATAAACACAACAACTTATCCAAAGCCAATAAAAGGTGAACTACAGGTCACTGTAACCTTCATTTATCTTAAGGGTGTGGTACAAATATAAGTGCATTGAAACCAATTAATTGTGTGATTATCATGCAACGCGCCACCTAATTGTTTTTTGCTTTTTTAAGAAAAGAATAGATACTCGCAAAAACAAAACTGTGCGAAATTCAGACCTATTTAGCAACGCTGTTAAACTGCTGTTTCCATGGCAATGTACTCCTGGCTGTGATATAATACATGCAAAATAGGGCCAAAAGTTAAACAGAGCTCAAGTCAGCAGCGTACCTGAATTCGATCAGTTTTATGCTATGCGCAATATATTGATGAATTGAATATATTTTTATATCGAAGTCTACAGCAATATGCTATGTTCTTTCATTTAAACAAAACAAATAGCCTTCTCTCAGATCGTTCACAAACGACAAATTATACAGTCAATTCTCATTGAAATAACATTTATTACAACGGAATATTCGGGTTCTGTCTGAAAATTGATGATATTCTCATCGACGTGTTTAATGGTAAATTTGATTTTTATCACGGAATATTCAAGTTATGACTCCCACAGTAATTTCCCCTTAACAAACATGCATATTTCCTTATATACTCTGTTTACAACGACATTGCCATTCCTTGTGATTTTACTTTTACCTGGAATATGTCAGGGAATAACATATACACGTGTCATTGTTAGAAAATGAGTTTAATATGTAGGAAAATGTGTATAAAATTTTGAAATAAATACGATAATATCAAATATGAAGTATATAATAGAGTTATGTCTGACTCATTCTTTTCACTGCTACAGTGGTTTGCCAACGATAAGATAAGGACCACTTTTCTAAATTAAAGACATGATCTTTAAAACGACTTATTCATGACTACGACAAAATGACTGGACACGAGCTTGGTCGTTGCAACAAGAGTTGACTGTACTATAAAGAATATTATATTTCCACCAAGCTGTTTAGGAGGAGACAGCGTTATAGACAGAGAGACGGAGGTCATTCCCGACTAATTTCTCAAAAAATGTATACAAATATTCCAAAGCAAAAATGATTTGGTTTAGTTTGGTGTTTTACGGCACAGCAACACAAGTAGGTTATTTAGTGCCAAGGCAATTAGAATAAAGTGTCTTGCCCAGGGACGAACCACGGTAGCCAACCCTAGCTAATCCAGTAGTATGATTAGAACCATTATAGTTTCGGCCACAAGTCCGGCACACGAATTACTGGGCCATTGCGGCCCCTGTCTCCTGTATTCGCCTCTTACGACATGCGGAAGGCGCATTGGGCCCACTCTACATCCCCGAGACAACCGGGGACAGCAAAAATGACTCTGCATATTTTTGTAACAAATCATTAGATTGATGTGGGCATGTTGCCATGAAATTTGAAATGGCACAGGAGGTAGTATTTTGCTATTCCACGTGGATTTAGAAGTTGTCAAACATAGGATTTTATCCGGAAATATTATGCACGTATCGCCGAAAGGACCCTTCAACCGATCGTAACTCAAAAGTCGCGAGAAATACCGATAAGTGTCTAAAATGTACACCGATGTGCTGTGGACACATTAGTCTGCACCAGGTCCACGATTTATTGAGTAGTTGAGATCAGACCCCAAACCGCCCATCAGTATCAGTATAGGTTTGGGGGATGATTTATCGGACTAATTTAACATTTGTAGTAAATAGGAGGACAAATTATACAATATAAATAGGATAAACGCATTAAAAATAGAAAAAAAAGTTCCTAATTTTATGAATGAAAAAATTACTTCAGATTATGTACGTAGTATTAAAAGCAATGCTTCAGAGAAATCTAGCAGACCTCACGGCTTAGTAATTGAGACGTTCAAATAAACTAGCATGGATATTATACCCTTACTGATTCTATTTAACAAAATGTTTGACTCTGGTATATTTCCAGAGGAATGGAGCAAACGCATAATTTCTCCATTATATAAGAAACGTTCAGTTCAAGATTCCAACAATTATAGAGGTATTTTGTTAATAGATGTATTGTGTAAAAATGTTAGAAAAGTATTAAGTATGTGGTCTGATGATGATAATATTATTCATGAGTCGCAAGCAGGATTTTGCAAAAGATATTCCACAGCATACAATATAGTTTTTCCACAATCAATTGTAAAGAAGTATTCATTGTTTATTGTTGATTTTCTAAAGCTTTTAATGCCATATCTCATATGAAACTTTGGGTCTCGCAATCAAGAAAAGCAGGGTTTGAAATTAGAATTTTTGTTTCAATAATCCACATGATCACCATAATAAATGTTTTAATGATCTTTGCCTAAATTTCACTGATCCGGCGAAAATGAAACAGAAGTCAGTTCAGTTCTAATTCAACATGTACTGTATTATTCATTAACATCAAATCAAAACAATAGCAACTGTATTTCACAAGCAAGACTCATTGAAAGTTAAAAGTTCATAATCATCTTTTGTAACTGATTCATCATCAGATCTTGGTCCAAAAGGTCTAGTCTCTGACCTTCTGTTTCTTGCTCCAGTAGCATGCCACGGCTTGATGGCATCTATTACGTTATAATCCTTGATGTCTGATGAGTTGAAAAGAACCATCATTGGTGTGATTTCAGGGACAATTTATTAAAGTTTTTACACCCATCAACGAATGACAATGAAGTACCCCGCGCACTTTTGTATTTCTCTGAATACTCAGTGCAGAAAGTGCACAAGATCACATCCTTTCCTGTGTCATACTTCAGGCATTCGTATGCATTTTTCCAGCATTTCTGGTACTTTCTTACTCTCTTCTCTTGATCACATTTACGATTCGGCATAATTCTGGCTTATTTGTTGAGTAGGCCAACGCGAAATTTTCTGATGGACCATTTCTAGCCTGATACCCTATATTTTTTATATAATTATTTTTTTTATCCATATTGAAATCGGTGTTTGGGCCAGAACACTAGCTTAGTTTCATGTGTGCGAAGACTGTTTTGACAATATTCACCTTAATTTACTTGATGCGTGGAGTAACACTTGTCCATTTCATCCGCGAGATTTATTGTACCTCATCTAGTGCACGATGTTGGTAGGTATTCAATTAGCACAATAAAAATATCAATTAATGACGAAAGGGAATAGCGTCTCGTGTTTTATTTGATACATCCGACTCAAGACCACTCGTTAACTGCTATGATAGTGACTGGATAAACTTTTCAGTGACGGCTGGGGTTTTAGTGCTCCGTCGGCAAAATCACTGACCTCTGATTAGCGTATTAGCGTTAATTTCGAGCCCCGAAGAGAAGGTATTCCTGGTAAATTCGTGTATATTCTTAAATCAATGTAAGCTAGTTTTAAATCATGTGTTAAAACTCCTAAAGTTTTAAAATAATATTTTTCCTGTCAAATAGGTATGAGACAGAGTTTTGTTCTTGGTCCAATTTTATTCTCCTTATTCATTAATGATCTTATTGAAGCGATATTTTTAAAATTTCCTGATGACATCTTTATAATGAAAACAGAGAATATATTTGCTAATTTGCATGCCGACGACATTGCAAACTGTGCTGAAGCAATGATTTGTATTGCAGAAACATAGCCTTTCTAGGTCAGTTTTGCCAAATTTAGGTATGGACATCGATCTAGATGAAACAAAAATAATTGTTTTTAGGAATGGTGGAATGTTGAGAGAGAGAGAGAGAGAGAGAGAGAGAGAGAGAGAGAGAGAGAGAGAGAGAGAGAGAGAGAGAGAGAGAGAGGTGGTATTTTAGAAGTCAGTTGATTGAATGTGTCTCCTTGTATAAATATATGGATTTAGTTTTTACCCCCAAACTGATATTGAGTACATCCAAACATACATTTACTGCCTTGGCTCAGAAATCTATTGAATGTATTTTTAGATATTAGCGTAAGTTTAGCTACCTAAGTAGTTTTTATATTTTTAACTTTTCGATAGCATGGTTCAACCAATTTTGTGCTATGGTTCAGATTCGATAGCATGGTTCAACCAATTTTGATAAATGTTATACACTTTTTTAAAAATACAATCCAAATAAAATAAACGGAATAATAATAACAAAAATGATTCAGTTTGAGATATTATGAATGATAAGATGGTTTCATATTTTGTGGAATAGGTTGATAGTGTACATTTAAACACACCTGAAATATAACAAAAGACCACCAGGCTGCCATCTTACGGTATGATGTAGCAATTAACAATTGATGTATTGCCGCCTAGGGAAGGGGTAATCATAATGTGAGTATCCTTTGATTCTGGAAAGGGTCATGGATCCGTCAAAAATTAACCACAATTGATCTTTCGTTAGAGCAGACATAACCACGCCCTACTCATTAGCATAGCACATCATCTAAAATCAAAGTGTTTTATATTGACACTTACCCAGTGTGAATTAGTGTTCATATTTTTGAACCTACTGAAAATGTCACGAAAAATGGTTGAAAAATGTTTAAGTTTTGACGATTTGAATCTGTGCATTATATATAGTGGCAGTCGGATAGGTGTCGGAAACTCGGTAGCTGCATCGAACCAGAGACAATCTCCGATTTGTATGAGATATTACTAAACTTGGGAAAAGGGATACTTTCGATTGTCGCTTCAGATTTTTCTCCAACAACAAATAATACGTACATCATTTATGCTATTATTTTGGTATATTGGAATGCAAAGAAACATGTACTCACTCGGTCGCTTCATGCCACAAAAGCAGAGGAAAAAGGCGAATTCATAATAACAGAGTGTTTCATTTGAAATAAGGCGTGAAGTTTCAGTACATGTGATCTGCTACTTAAGCCAAGGGAATTTTGGGTTATTTCTTCTGAAAGTTTCAAAAGAAAACTGGGAAATATTTGCGTAAAAGATCAAAATTAACCTTTCAAGTTTTGAATTACAAATCTGCAGAGATATTCCATGTCAAATCGTAACATTCTTTGCAATGTCAGACAAAATATGTATGCAGGGAGACAGAGGACACAGCCAAATTAAAATGCATGTAAATAATTTAATTGCCTTAGGAAATGTTTATATTTGCACTGTATCTTGCTACTTTTGAGTGTTGTAGGAAACATTTGTTTACAAAGTGTTGTTTTATAAGTCAAATCGCTTGTATGACTTTCGAAAGTTTCATTATCGACTTTTCAACGTGTATATTTAATTTTCAGACAGTCTTGATTATTTTAAAAAAATAATATTCTGTCGAATATTTTACATCAGAACCATAATTATCGCAAATCTAAATCCTTTTCCAAAACCTAAGATGATATCCACTGTTTGACTTCTTATTTGTTTCTCAGACAAGACTAAAAGGGATACTACTTAACATATCCTCTAGCTTAAGGCTAATTAGTTTGTAAGAAAAATATAATTAATATTAAGTTAAAATTATATTAAAGTGTTATAGTCTAACATTGAAGTGTTCAAATGCTAATCATACAAGCTTGTACGTCCTCTTGAAAAAGGAACACAACTACTTGAAACAGCCGGGCAATACCAATAAATTCCTTTTTATTTCTTTTGTAAGTACATATCCATTTATAAAGCTAGCTTAGGTTCTTTGAGATGTAATGAAACGGATAGTTATAGTTAGTTAAGATGACAACAATAAAGGTCACAGTTATTTTATTAATGCAGGATGTAAACATTTCAGCCTTTAGTGACATAAGTAGTCGGATATATCAATGAGAATATTACGTAGAATACAATTTAAATCAGAACTATCCTGAATCTTGAATACTTTTATGTCATAAAGGATCTTCCATGCACATATATACATACATAGATACATACTTAAATAATTGCATGCATGCATGTATTACAATGACTACGATCAGTACTTGTTTGAAGTGAAACAGAGACACAATCAAACTCATATAAAACTGATACATTCTAATAGCATCATACTCATACTATTTTCTCATGTATTAACACGACCTAAAGCTAGCTTCTCTATTTCTTCCGAATACTGCAGTGACATGAATGATATGTACGCTACGCTATACACGAACTGTATTACAAAGAACAAGACAAAAAATAAAAGGTCAAGAGCGTTTGCAACATGAACCCATCGCAATTCCGTCGAATCCATAGGCAACATACAAAACACAAAACGAACTATGCACGTGAACTTTTGAAGGCAACTTGGAGGTTGACCATGTTCTTCATCATTGTTAGGATCAACGCTATCCGAGGTACAATAGCAGAAGCAAAATCGATTCTTCGTATCCTCCTTCCCCACCTTTTTAGGTATTATCAGAGTGAAGCATACGACAACGATTATAAGTGCGCTAGAGATCATCACCCCAGTGATGTAGTACACGAAGATAGAGCCGCGTGATAGAGGTGTAACAATGGTGTTCATGAGAACCACAAGAGCCAAGAAGCACGTTACAGAATATCCTGCTCGCTCTCCAGAATTTCTCGGTAAGACAAAGACAAATACGTTTAAAAAGGACAATATTAGAATAGGAAGAATAAAGTTCATGACGTAGTTTGTTGACTTTCTTCCTATTGTAATTTGGAATTTTACATAAGATTTCGAATCCTGGTAAAACGTCTTCGCAGACAACCTTTTTACGCTCCAGGCAACGCTCTTTTCAAAATAGTCCTTCCTGAAACTCGACACTATTAGAGTCAACTCACTGGATGTATATACTCGTGTGGTCAATGTCACTGAGCAATCATGAATGTCAAACGGATAAAAATAAAGGTCCGGCTTACATGACGCTTTGAAAACAATGTTTTCAGTCCATTCACATTTACCAGATTTCAAGTGTATTCTCACCTGCGATTGCTCTTGCACGATTTTTGTGTCCTCTTCTGCTGAATTGACTAATATCAAGGACGGCTTCCATATGCTAGCTGCCGATATCGTAACTGACGTATCAGGGGCCGCCCCACCATAGGCGTTGAGATAAATTTCTTCTTTCCACTCCGCAGAGAGATAAGTGTTTATATCTATGATCCCCGCAGCGTCGTCAAAGTTATTTATTGCCAGAAGATGCAGACCCAACGAAACATTCAATGTTTCTGACAAGTTTTGCAGTGGAATCACGCCTGTCTTTCCCTGATATATCTTGGTTACTTTTTCAACTTCTGCCGTTACATTTGACCAAGAAGCGGCATGAGTGTCATGAGCAAGGGATAGTAATAAATAAAACATTGTGGAAGAAATGTAGATAGCCATGCCAAATACGTCTGAAAGCAGTACACTACAATTGTTTCATAACTTGCAGTCTGGTATTTTGTTCTGTGTCCGCTCAAGTTTTGAACCGATCAAGACAGTTTTTGAACGTTTATACAAAAATGCATCAACATTCAGTTTCGTTTCCTGTTTCTAGCTATTATGTAAGTATCGTGAATCGGACAAAGTACGGAATCTCGAGGGTAGGACGACATGTAAAACGGATGATGGCTATTGAAATAATGAAGCCGTAAACGCCTCATGGAGCATTAAACTTTTAACAGACATTTCTATTCTAAATGTATGTTCATGTCAAAATGCCTATAAAGTAACGAAAGTGAGCTTACGTCTTCGTGTATTAACAATTATTACAAGTAATGAAACAAACACATAAAAACAATTCCTTAAATTAATTTTTAACCATTTTAACTCCTTTATCAGCCGAATAGAAAAATCCACAAGGACTATGAGTCAGTAGCGTTCAGTCAACCGACAGTTCAAGTCCAAAGGAAAATCGGATTTATCTTCGTTCTATTCGTTCACAGACTTTGACTTTAGCCCACACTCGTTAGTTCACCAATCCCATATAGTGCCAAATAGCTGTATGTCACGAGTCAATGTGAATGCCAGGATGCTGCACCAGCTGAGAGAGAGAGAGAGAGAGAGAGAGAGAGAGAGAGAGAGAGAGAGAGAGAGAGAGAGAGAGAGAGAGAGAGAGAGAGAGGGAGAGAGAGAGAGAGAGAGAGAGAGAGGGAGAGAGACAGATTCAGATAGAGAAACGACAGAGTCAAAGACCAGTTGAGACTTAGGATCTTCCATTTGGAAGAATGCAAACCTGACTTGATTTTCACCAGTCCGGTACACAGAGTAGCTCAATGATGCCGCCAAGTGCAATGTTCCTCTTCACCCATCAATGGCCAGGGGATTCTGGTTCTCCGGTTGCCTATACCTCAAAAGATCTCCACTAGCTCTGCCATCCGAGAGTACGTCTTATCAGTTGCTTGTTGTAAAAAAAAGACAGTTTGCATTCTATCAATTGCCGAGATCTGTTTATTTTCCACGAATGTTATTTTCTTATTTATTACGATTAGAAATGTTAAAATTGCATTGATACCTTTAGGAGTGAGAACTGAGGCATGCTGTTTAGGGACGGACAATTTAATTTGGGGAGTTGGTGTCTGTTATGTTTTTTGAAGAAAAAACAATTACGGTTCTCATATAGCTTGACTATAACCTTCTTGCTCTGATTTATAGCATCAACAACAATAAAATATTATATCCATTATATTAGTTAAAAAATAAAGATTGCAAGGTAAAAGAAAAAACAAATATCCAGACTCGAAAGAATAGCCCAGCCCCGCCCCATGTAAAATAAATGGTCGATCCCCTATATTCATTAGAGCGCAAAGTCGCAAGAATTGTCTGCGCCACCTTTGTGAATCAGTGTAGTCGCGAATAAGTCGGGCATTACTTTCTCGAAACTCAGTATTCGCGAAATGTAAATTAGGAACAAGGGCATACATACAAGATTTGTGTAACTATTGCAGGTGCTTTTCTGTGTGCGAAATAATATATATGTGTAAGTGTTCGTTTTCTTGGGTTATATATCCGAAATATTTAAATCAGGGCCAAAAACCCAATAGGCTGCGCTGAATGTTGTATTATCTAGACCTATATAAACATTGGCGGAATAACAATAAACCTATGGGTCAACACTGTTGCTGGGGCACTGAGAAAGATGCGGCGATAGGCTATATTTGCGGCTGATGTCTTTCATAATTACTTGTATGATTTACTATAGGTCAGATTTGTTCCTTTTTAAACGCTCTAGAACCTTCATAAGACTTTTTTTCTTCTGATTTGTTATCATTTTCATTGATTTCCCTTTATCATTTCTTTTTTTTTTCTTCCAACATTGCATACATGATCCATTCATTTTCTTTCATTTTGCTATAAGAATCGTTTTTAAATGCTAAGTTTTTTAGTATTTTAGTTTGATCTGTTTTTAATTTTGTTTGATTACATATTTCCTCCAGTATCATCTCTTTTATTTCATTCTCCCAACTTAAGCACAACTACTTTATTATTTGTTTCATGATAACCAAAGAAATTTAAATTTGCAAGGTGACTGATCTGTAAGAGATCCACACTAATGTTGCCGAAAGAGATTAGATAGATCCGTTTCGTTAAAGAAACTTACCCCATTTTAAATGACCTCCGCATTCATCAACTACCATCGCATTTAAACCAACCGAAACGTGTCAACGGCTCTTGAAAAGCCTTCACTTGCTTGTGCAAGGATTTCATTCCGTCAGGAAAAATACATTAGTGTAAGTATAGTCCGACTGAAGCAATTAGGCTTTAATCTGTGCAACATTGTCAATACGGGCTTCCAAGTATGTGAGATATTGCTGCAAATGTGACAACTAGTTGCTCGGTCAGTCGACCGGGGAGCTAGTCCGATAAATTAACCATCCAATCCTGTGTTGATACTGATAAACGTTTTGCAGGTTTGATGTCGTTTAGTCATAAAACCTAGGAATTATTTGCAGACAAATCTGTCCGTAACACATCGGTGTACATTTTATACATTTACCGGTATCACGTCTCTTGAGCTACCGTCAGTCTAAGGGTCCTGTTGGTGATATGTACAGAATATTTCAGGATCAAATCCTATATTTAAAGATTTGTAAATCCACTTGGAATAACACAACCCTATGTCATGTGGCTGCATACCGCTGTTGCCAAATACCGGTCAGTGTCTAAACAGTATGCTGGTGTGTTCCGGACAGATTTGCATGGAGCAAAATTGCACATTTTGTATGAATAGGTGATATCATACCCACACAACGTCCATCAGTTATCAACACAGGTCGGGGGGGGGGGGGCTGATTTATCGGACTATTGGGGAACATGCTATACAACACGGCTTGTCGCTTGTGCTAGTGTAAGACGTTGACCAGTCTCTGTCATAAATATCAGGGTCTACGTCTTACATTGCAGAACTAGCAGGAGCAGTGTTCTCCCTCGCCCTAGGTAGTTGATGTCTTTCAACCGGATTTTACCGAGTATTGTATTGAATCTTAGAGAGAGAGAGAGAGAGAGAGAGAGAGAGAGAGAGAGAGAGCAAACGAAAACAAAGTTGTTTTAACAAAGATCTTTTGGCCACGATATATCAAGAAAATTAACAGATTTTACACAAAATTGTACAGGAAGTGGTCCTGCTTACATATGGTTGATGTTACCATAGCAAAACCACACAATCTGCTACTTGCAATACATCAGGATTTTACATTGAACATCTTGTCTAAGTTGTGTAGAAATAACGATCTTCTACCGAAATTACTAATTCACCTAACATACGAATCTTCAGTGTGACGCCACTGTATATCATCAGCTATCGTTAGGTACAAGTCATTGGGTTGCAGAAAAAATATATCTTTCGCATTTTTGTAAAATTTCTTATTATATCTATATAATCATTGTGAAATTCACAGGATTTGAACTATTTATTATTTTACGACATTGTGCTTATTTCGAATTACTGATGGAGAATCGGTTATATATATATATATATATATATATATATATATATATATATAGATATATATGTGTGTGTGTGTGTGTTTGTGTGTGTGTATGCGTGTTTCATCAACTGGAGTTTCATATTCCCTATGTTCGCGGTACATATTATGTAATGGCTTAGGGCTTCATCATCATGGGACATATTATTATGTATTGGCATTATTTAGCCACCTTCAATTCCTCATTAGATTATGCCACAAGCCAAACATTTGCTTCCACTGATGGATATATCATGCAGTGATGGTGGTGCAGTTGCCTTTCAAGATGGATAAACAATGTCAAAATAAGTTTTTGACGCTTTTCCAGTGATCTTTTTTTGTTTGCAAACTGACAGAAAACTGCCAGTAATAAAATTAGTTCAGGACGAACGACGCCAAATTAAAAAAAAGTCACATATCCATACATGTGACAGAACCAGGATTTCAAACCAGTACATTTAAGAATTTTGATCAGTAGATTGGCTTCTAAACCAGGAGATTTTTCGGGGGATACATTTTACGTGTTTTAAGGGGATTGAAAACATAAGTGCGTTTTTTTATATAATATGTATTCTTTTGAACATAAATCTGATTCAGATTCTGATGGAAAATGTTACAGTAATAATTAATATAAGTCAGTATATTGTCAATTAAATGAAAAATTAAGTGTTGTTTATCTTATAGTTCACTGCAAATTTTATATATATATATATATATATATATATATATATATATATATATATATATATATATATATATAAAGTTCAATAGCATTTTTAACTTCCTTCACAAGATCACTGTCTTGTGACCAGTGATGACATTCATTGTGATATTAAGCTTCACACTTAACAGGCTCTCAATAGTTCTCTGGTTCAGATTGCCACTTGAATCATTTTGTATTTTGTGAAGAATGGAGAACGTTCTCTCTATATCAGCATTAAAATGTGTCAACGGCAGGACAACCATGCTCAGCCTGCAAAGAAGTTAATACTTCAGTTTTCATGTTGTTGGGTTTGCAAGGTTGCTGACTGCTCTCCAATACTCCTCCAAGCTAAGTTCACCCCGAGTAGGAAGTTCCTGTTGAACTTAGGATATATTCCCGAGTCTCATCGTAAAGGGCTTCTACCTCGTCATAGCTCAGATTCAAAAATCTGTTGGCAAGTTTCACCACTGCAAATTAAAAAAAATAATGATTTCGACTTTAAATAAACAATGAAAAAATACAGCATATATTTATGATTTTACAAATAATTTATCCCAACTTTAAAATTAATTATCTTGTAATATATTGCTAACTGATACATTTTATCTAGGATTTGAATTAAATTTATGTGCATGAAAACTTCAAAGAGTTTATGAAATACAAAAGATGCATACATCTGAAACACATAATGCAAACTCAGGACCTGTGCTACTCACCTGCACACACTTAAACTCTGATATCCAGGCACTGTTGAACTTGTAATAATTCTTAGCTGGTGGTTTCTTAGCATTGGCAGAAGCACATGTTTCGGCCTTTTGACATTAATTGAAAAAGAATGTAAGAGCTGTCTTTAAATATTCCTCTTAAAACATCTTGAACAATACAATAACAATTAAACAAGACAACAAAAAAAATCAAAATACTTACTAATACTCTAGTGTGTCTGCTAAAATCATTTTTTACGGTTGGTCTCTACATTTTATCTCCTCCGCCAGAGGTCAGCCGATTTTCATCAAAGGCTCAGACGACATCATGGACCACCTTTTAATCCCTTTATTACTTTAACAATTCAAAAAACATCCCGCATTTGGCCTTAAACTCCCCAAATTACAACAATAAGGTAAGCAATTAACGGCTTGCTGTGTACACTTGTTACCTGTTCTTTAACAATTATAATCCTATTACTCTGCCACGCACTGGTCTTTGTACTGGTGGAACATTTCCGGTCACCAGTAGACTGGTTCTGGATGGTTTCTCTAGTGTGTTGACAGAACCCGTCAAAATTCAATTTAATTCAATCATAAAAAAAATTCTGTTAATTTTCAAAAGTGATAGATTTTGACTATAAAACGGTTTGTGCGGTAGACGGCTCTTAAAATTGCATTTTTTTGGAATACAGCTATTAGAATCAGATGTATGCATATCAATAGAACCTAAAATAACGTCACTAATGAGATAAGAAATTTCCACATTTTCAGAGTTTTGCAGAAAACAAAGATATTATCGAAAAAGGAGTCTAAATGTATGAATGGCAGGATGTAGAATTATATAAAAACACCCTCACCAAGTTAAACTTTCATGCATACAACTTAAGTTATTCGAGGAAACTTTAACACGTTGTTTAATCTGTTGACAACATAGTAATTAGTGTAAGAAAAGTGGGTAATTGTGACTGTCCTTCCCTTTACATGGTTGATAATAATGCATGGAACGCTCAGACAAAATCTTTGATGCCTAAAACTTAAATTATGCCAGGAAACTAAATAAAGTAATCAGAGCAAGAAAAAGTATGTCTCTGCTCCCATGGGATGGTGTAAAATGATGCAAAAGAGCTTCTAAGTCAATTCCATGAAGCTTAATGCCTACAACTGAAGTTATGTCAGGAAAATGAAAAACAAACACCCAGGTTAACCTGTAAACAACAAATAGGTCTTATAAGAGTAGGTAAATGTGACTTACTTTCCCCTGGGTTGGTTTTGAATAATGTAAGGAACACCCTCCTGATCCAATTACATGAAGATATCATGTATACAACTTAAGTTCTGTCATGTAACTATAATGCTCAGGTTAACCAAGAAAAATAGGTCACTGCAATCATATTTTCTCTGGTGAGATTTTGACTGATGCAAGGCATGCTTTGACCAAGCTCCTTGAAAGTATCATGTTTACAACTAATCCAGGTCACAAAAACTCTAATACTCAGCTTAACCTTTAAACAACAAAGTTATAATTGCAACAAAAGTATATCACTGCAATCCACTCTCCCCTCAGATGGTTCAGAATCTTACAATCATCAAGAGTGACCATGTTCCATGAAGATGTAATTCATAAATCTTGAATTAATGGGAGACAAACAAATTTATTACAATTTAGTTAACCTGACTGTGGATGATACTTCTGACACCAGGGATACTACATAACATAAGCTCTTCTGTACTTCGCATGGGTGAGCTAAAAACGTGGAATGCACAAACAGACCACGAGGAGATGCTTCCCATAAAGTTACATAGATATCAGACTTAGAGCAAAGAGAAGTAGCGCATACAGATTGTTTATGGACAACACATTTTCACATAAGCTCTCTGGTCTTTGCTGAACAGAGCTAACAACCTGTTTAAAGCAATAATAGTTTCAAATTTCTATGATGTATGGATGATGATTATGAATAATAAAAACAATTAAACTTCTACTCCTTTAATAATATACTACATAATGCATCAATTTGTAAATCATATGATAATACTTTATTGTTTTAAAGTAATTTTAAAGGAATAATATACAACTTGCGACCAATTTCTGTTAAACAAATTCATCATTTGAACCTAAACATTTGAAAAAGACATACCGAAATTGCACCATAGAACTGATAATATGATGAAAAATATTTCGGACTAATATATTTCATAATCTAACATCCACTCGCTAAAGGCTGCCAAAGCTGGTAAATATGATTCTCACACCAACGCCAGTTTACTACCTATGTGTTTGACATTACGATGTCACATGTCAATCAAGATTTAACACGAGGCTCAAGTGGGCCTGTTATCGCTCACCTTGCCTACATAACTTAACACTTAACCATTTCACCAAGCAGGTTTATGTAGTATTGTAAGAACACGTCCTATGTAAACTATCTCCCAAACTTTATATCATGTTGATTTTACCTCTTGTACTATATTCTGATAAACATTCTTTCAAAAGATAAAGGCATAATTAATATGCACAGTTTCTTGCTCATAATCAAAGTCATTCAGATCTTGATAATAAACTCACCAGATCAAAAATATGGCTTCAATAGTGGAACCAAGATCAGCCAATTTGATGCAAGAACACCTTTGACATTAATGTGTGGATCCCACTTTAAAAACTGTGCAAGATCTTGACGATATAAGGAAATTGTTTCAATTTTGATAAAACATTATGGCCTCAAGAATGGTAATAAGCAAGATCACCTCATAAATATGCACGGATCTCACTTATTATTGATACAGTCGAAAATCTTGATGATATAAGCATATATTCCAAGTCTGATCAAACTGGGTCACAAATAAGGCTTCCAGAGTGGCACCAAGTTCTGCCAATCACATCTAAGATTACATCATTAATATGTGTGACTCTTATTTATTATCAAAACCATCCAAGATCTTGATGATATAAGCCGATATTTCACGTTTGTTCAAAATGTGATCAGAAATATGGTTTGCAGAGTGGCAATAAGCTTGGCCTTATTAGATGCAAGATCACCTCAATAATATATGTATGGCTCTTACTGAACTTGTCCGAGATCTTGGTGATATAAGTATATATTTCAAGTTTTATCAAACCCGGATCAGATATCTGGCCTCATAGTGGTAACAAGGTCAGCCAATCAAATGCAAGATCACCTCTTTAATATGCATATATCTTCATCAATATCGAACCCATTGAAGATCTTTATAATACAAGCACATATTTCAAGTCTGATCAAAGTCAGATCAGAAAATAATATGACTTCAAGAGGTGCAACTAACTCAGCAAATCCAATGCAAGATCACCTAATTAGTATGTGTGAATCTCGCTCATTATGAAACTCGTCTGAGATCTTGATGATATATGCACATTTTCCAAGTTTCATCAAAATCGGATTATAAATGTGGCCTTAAGAGTGGTAACAAGCTTAGCCAATCAGATGCATGATGACCTCATTAGTATGCATGGATTTCACTCATTATCAAACTCGTTTGAGACCTCAATGATACAAGCATATATTCCAAGTTTGATCAAAATGGAATCAGAAATCTGGATTCCAGATTGGTAACAAAGCTAACCAATCAACTGCAAGATCACCTCATGCATGGATGTTGCAAGTTAGATTGATATTGAATCAGAAATATGGACTACAGAGTAGTAACAAGCAAGTGTTGATGGCCGACGCACGATTCAAGACGGGCAACAAATGATGAACGTATGGCTATACGATGAACTCACTTGGCCTTGTGAGCTAAAAATGACTAAGATAATAACAAGAGGATCCTTACAGATTTCACCCCTGCATAACTAATTGTTAATTAAGTAGAATCAATACCATTTCATATTGGGTAGTACAATCAAGAAAATACAATTGAAAAAGCTATTTAAAAGTCCATCTCCATAGGTGGCATAAGAAAAGGTTAAATGTCACTAGAGCTACAGTTTGGTAAAACTGGTTTCTTTCTGCTCCTAATGTCTAACTGTCTCACAAATCCTGCCTAATCGTTTCATTACACTTTCCTCGCACTAATATTAACATGTCAAGCAAAATCAATAAATGTTTCTCTACGCAAACTCAGTAATTAGGTCCCATTTCAAGCACAAGTTCAGATCCCAAACTATGCCTTCACTTTTGCATAGTATAATTATAATTTTGAAGTATGTTTTTCTCTACTTTTTTGACATTTCAGAATTAAGCTGCACATCAAACAGTTTATAATTTGGCCTTTACATAAAGTAACAATGAAACATATTTTGTTAATACTTACAAAAACAAGAGTCCCAGATTGAGATTTATTTTGAAGATTTTTGATGATACTGGGACAACACTTGTGTAATTTTACATAGTCTGAGAATCTGACAGGTACATCAGAATTTTGTGAAGAAAAGTTTTCAAGCTAATAATAGTCAAGCTGGTCATGGTATAAACGTCCAATTTAAAAATATTATAAAAAAACAAGCTCATACAAACTTTTGAAACATTATTTCCATGTACAATGAATTGCATTATTTTGCAAGAGATCATTCAGAAAAAGCACAGGCCATTTGACCCCTTCAGTGGTAATAAAGATAAAACCAATATTATTTCTGTGTGTTGCTAATTGTGATATTGGAAATATTAGATTTTCCATAAATTTCAAGATATTTTCATCTAATACTATACTATAATAAATAATATACACAAATAAATAAAATGGAATTGAAATCAAGCTGAAGTTACTGTTTGATGCATTAAACAATCTTTCTAGACAGCATTTGCAACACATGTTGTTTTACAAATGGATGTAACTCTTCAACACTGGAAAGGAAGGTTATTTCAAAAAGGGAAAAAATAAAGTAACATCCCAATATCGATACAAATATTAATCCTTGAAGAGTTGCAATAATAAGATTTTCAAGCTGGTCACCATAGCAGCCATATTAGACATTGGAGCAATATGATTTTTATTTAGGAGCAACTGTATGTTCTAAGAAGTGTTGTAATAAAACTCCACATCTATACAACTATCTGTCCTGAACGAGTAGTTATAACAAGATTTTCAAGATATGTACCATGCCAATCATATTGGATTTTGAATAAGCGCTACATGTTGCCTTTTCATTTTGGTTGGTGGTTATAACGGCCCTTTTAACACATCATTGGCTATATCATGTCAAGGAAACAAGAGCTACATGTAAGTGCTTTTCCCAAGGATACGCTGAGGCAACTGACGCGGGTTAGTCTCGGTGGGTATCGATCCCATGACCATTGGATTACAAGCCCAATGCTCTACCAACTAAGCTACCGTAGCTAACTACATGATGCAAGAAATGTTGTAGTGAAAACTCCAAACTGATTAGACCCTTGATTCTGTAGAAGGGTAACAAGATTTTCATTACGGCTGCCATGACAGTCATATTGGAACTTGAATAAGCACCACTTTCATTTAGGACCAGCTACACACTGAAAACCTCATGTTGACCATTCTTTTATGAGAGTAGCAATTTGATTTTCAAGATCACATGGCATTATGGCAGCCATGTTGGATGTGTGACAGACCCAATTTTTATTTAGGACCAACTAGACTTTAGTGTGATTGTCTGACAAAAGTGTTATAAAAATCCATTTAGTGGTTTAGGAGGAGTAGCAATAACAAACATTGTCTAACGGACAGACATATGCTGGAGGATGCTTATATAGCATAAGCACTGTTGATCTCCAAACAGTAAAGTTAATAGGCTATCTACATTTACATGTATTTTTTGAAAGGTTAACCATTATGACAATTTCTCTAGATTATGTACATGCACGACATTACCAACATACACGGGGCTCTCAAAACACCTGGGGCACTACTTAATGAGAGGAGCTTTGTAGGAATTTGGAAAGGTTCACACATTTTCAAATGTATTATAGAATTCCTTGACACAAAGGAGCATGACATAATAATGGCTACAGAATAGTATGTTTTATTTGTGCCCACTTGAAATACACTAAGTCCATGTTTAAAACTGCTGCATGCTCAGCTGGTTTGTTTTCAATCTTACTTATCTCTAAATTTTGCACTTTTTTGTATTCTCGTTTTTCTGCTGATATAGACTGTTATGTACATGTATAGGATGATTTTTGATGACATCACTGCACCAGTTCTTTAAAATCGTAATTCATATAAAAGTCAGTGTTGTTCAAATCATGACAAGGCAAAGTGGATAATGGTGTTCTAGAATAATTTAAATAAATGCATATATAACATCTAATCAAATAAATTGTATTGTTTTTAAATGAAGATAAAACCTTCGATTTTATAATAATAAACAAAATTGTTCAATCGGCAAAATGGAGTGCAATAGAAATTACGAATTAGAATTAGAACCTTAAGATGTACCATTGATCTAAGTTTTGATGCTGAAGCTGGAGTATTCCTGCGAAACAGAGATAATTCAAAAACTGTATCTAAGGACACGCCCCATGTTGATAACTTGAAAGGTAATCTTTGAAATAATCTTTGTAAAGATGTTATGTTTAAAATAAAAAATAAACTAGGTATTTGTTTAGGCAATGGTAAAAATGGAGTTCAGATACATGTATACAAGTTTGAAATTGAGGTTCCGGAAACACAGATTTGAAACTGGGGTACCAGAAACACAACAATTCAGTTACTATCAGGGTAATTCAGATCTAATTTGAACATAAAGTTTTTTTTAAAAAGGATTTGAAATTCTGTGACCAATATCAATGCTTCACATCTTTTTCAATAATAATATATATTAATACATTGCATGCAAATAATCAGAATTAGTCCAAGTGAAATTACATGTAATCTTTGAGGCTTTAGTTTCATTTGATGCAGTACTTACTTAAAATATATTTTTATATGTAAAACAAACACTTTTTAAACCATTTTCTTAACATGGAATTAGTGTATTTCTAGCGGGCAAAAATAAAACATACTGCTCTGTAGCCATTATTATGTCATGCTGCTTTGTGTTAGAGAATACATTTGAAAATGTGTGAACCTTTGCGAATTCCTACAAATTCATTCTCATCAATGGCTTGTAAAGAGATATTGCACTGTAATTATCTTGCATTTGCTGTCTTCCATGTGCTTTATTACAAAGTAAATTAATGCTGTTATGCAAGTTTATGAAACCACGCCATGTCCAAATGGGTGTCTCATTTACCACTGTTACAGCTACTGCCTTTAATACTAAGTAATCTTAAATCTAAGGTTATCAGCAGGATGGGTGTGTGGTCATATATAAGTACACAATCCTATCATAATACCATGTGATAAAATGAAAGGCAGTCTTGTGTTGATGTTGTGTTTCAAATATAGTTTTGTTTGGTTTTTTTGCTGCTGGCTTTAACAGTACTTAACACATCGTTGGCTACACCATGCCAAGGGAAATGGAAGCTAAGTGTTGTTCTCAAGGACACATTGAGGCCACTGGCCTGGGTGGGTATCAAACCCATGACTCTTGAATTACTAGTCTGACATTATCAACTGAGCTAATGCCACTTCAGTTTCAAATAAAGATTAAAGTAGGTATTGGCTTACAATACAGACAATAGTAATAACTATATATGTACACAAACTTGAAAGTGAAGTCTCAGACACACATATTTGAAAGTGGGGTTCCATAAACAGATATATGAAATTGGGGTATCAGATATGTGCAAGGATACAAGCAATAAAGTGGGGTCAAAGAAACTCACAATTAAAACTGGGGTCCCATAAACACATACTTGAAACTGGAGTGGGAAATTCAGGTCTGATTAAACAAGAACAATCAAACAAGAGGCAAAAGTGGTCTGAGATCCCTCACCTGGTTGATATTTGCCTAATAACCAAGGCAAACGCAGCTGGTCAAGAAATTTCCATCAGTAGGATGCTTTCCGTTTAAATTTCTTCCAATGCTGTCGATTGCATTTCTTATGAAAAGAACTGTTTCAAGGTTTCTCTGGTTTGCTTGATCTTCATGGGCCATCAGCAACATTTGTCCAAGCATTTTTTCAGAAGTTGTTGAAAGGTTTTCTATTTATAGCTATGATGGCCATATCTGAAGGCAGATTGGCAACATTTGTATAAAATTTAAAGCCCCCTATGCCAGAATACCTTCTGTCAATTTTTATCACATTTCTGTTGAGTTGTTTTTGTGAAGAAATCATTTAAAGGGTTGTCTATTTTTATTGACAGTGACTCTATTTGATGGTGGATCAGTATAAGCTGTATAAACTTTAAAGCCCTCTATGCCTGAATGCTTTCTGTCAAATTTGGTCAAAATATGTTGAGTGGATTTTGATAAGTCATTAAAGGTTTGTCCATTTTTAGTAATGGCGACCATGTTTGATGGCAGCACGGTATCATTTGTATGAAATTGAAAGGTATTCATACCAGGATGCTTTCTATCAAGCTTGGTCAAATTCTGTTTAGCAGTTTTTGAGAAGTAGTTTAAAGGTTATTCTATTTTTATTATTGGCGCCATATTTGCTGGCAGATCAGCATCATTTGCACAAATCTGAAATGTATTCATACCAGAATGTTTTCTCTCAAGTTGGGTCAAATTTTATTCAGTGGTTTTGAAGAAATTGTTTAAAGTTGTTATATTTTTAGAAAAGGTGGCCATATTTGAAAGGTCTTCATGCCAGGATGCTTTCTGTTAAATATGATAACATTTTGTTCATTATTTTAGGAGAAGTCATTTAAAGGCTTTTCTGCATACATACTTAATGGCTGATTGTCATCATTATTTTGTACAAACTTTAAAGGCAATTATGCCATAATGCTCTCTACTAAGTTTAGCTTAACATGAATAAGCAGGTCTTGAGAAAGGGTTGAAAAGAGCAATTGTTCACGGAGAGGGTTTTCTATTTGTAGCAACAGTGACCATTTTTGAAGGCAGACTGTCATCATTTGCATAAACTTGATAGGTCTTCATGTCAGGATGCTTTCTGTCAAATGTGATCCAATTCTTTTCAGGTGGTTTTAAAAAGAAGTTGTTTAAAGGCTTTTCTAATTTAAATAATGAGTCATATTTTATGGCACATACAATTGGATAAATGTATTTCCATTTTTCATTTTTAGCTGATTTTTCTCTTTCTGTCCTTCGCTTCGAATTATTTGGGCACATTTCTTCAGAGAATATCATTGTTTCAAAGCAATACTTGGTTTTCTATATGCATTGGTTTTCTTGACTATATTCTGCCATTTTTTTCACATTCTCCATGACTGATTCAAAATCTCCTGAATCAAAATATTCTTCTAAAGTTCTAACACCTATTTCCTTTACCTCTCTCAAGAATCGACCAAGTTCCCGCATTTTGCTTGAAACAAAATTTGCTGTGTGCTCCTCATTGTCCTTTTTTATTCCATAGGCGCTGGCCATAGCTAATTATGAGAAGGTCATTTTGTATTATTTTTGATATTGCATCATGTTTCATGCTGTTCATTACATTAGAGTAAATTGTTTCTGTCGTATTGTTATGAATGAGAATAAATTGTTTCCCTTCCTTCACGGCACTTCTTCTTTTCATCTTGAAACTCTCTTAAGATTTGGTGATGCAATACTTTTTCTGATGTTCTGCCAGTTCCTTTTTGCATGGAGGGCAAGGAACAAGCTCAGATGAGTAATGTTTTCTGCCAGTGAAAGCACTATTCGATGGTCTATATTTAGGAATCAACACTCCTTTACTTTTTATATATGTCAAAGTTATGCTTAAATTCACCTTCATTGTACAGCACTTTCCAACCTTGTCTGTGCTCCTGTGAATTCTTTGGGAGTAAAAGTAAGCTTGCAACCTCCAGTTGATCTGAATAACATGCTTCATAATGACGTGCAATTGTCCCCACTAATTTGCCACATAAACTGCAACCATGTATTTTGGATTCATCAGTATTTGTGGTCTGAATTATAATTCCAGGTTGGTAGGAGAATCCCATATCAATGAGTATGGTACTCCAGTCATCTGATTAATTTTCATCAACCATCCCTTTGAGTTGATCTGTTGGATATTTCATCTGATACTGCTGTTCAGTGCTTTTAGTAACCATCTGCTCCTTATACGTGTACGTTCCTGTAAACAGATAAACTAATGTCATTGTCAGCATATTTTTTAACGTTGTTATTGTCTTGAGGAAATGTGCTTACCACAATTCTCTGACGTAGCCAACTTCTGGTAAATTATGTTGTATTAATGAGATTTCAGTGTGCTACATTGTGATTCAAAAGTTTAACTTAGTTTGGAGATTATTTGAAACAAAATTATACCAGATATTTTTATTTAACAAGAGTTCTGTCAAATACGGTGTCTTGACTGCTAAGAAACCATTAAAAAAAAACACTAGACTTTTCATATGAAAAACTTTATCCCACAACTTAACACAGATTCTAAATGATCTTTACTTTGTCCTACCAATGCATGTACGAACTCATCTCATACCCGTCAGATGTATACATGCATGTGGTTAAAGGGTGGGAGTCATTAATAGTTGTAAGTTATAACCCAGGGGCTTGTCCTTTACGCCAGGGGATTGACCCAGAGGCCTTTGATGGATGCAAGTGGGAAGTCAACTCCTCATACCCATCAATGTACATATGGCTACAGGGGTAAGGTTCTTAACAGCGTTCAAGTTTTGATCCAGGGGCAGGTCCGCTACTCTTGATGCATAACACCCCCCCCCCCCCGGTTACTCCATCAAGTCGTTCCCCCGCCACTCCCGCGGAGGTGGAATTGCTGTTATCGCAAAGAACTCCATGGTCAACCGTCTTAATCACACTACAACCTTGAACTAGTGCAAACCACACTCACACTAGAACAAAGGTCAATCATTGTTGTCTGCCTCTACCGCCCTCCTCCTAGTAGAAAAAACAAGCTGACTAAATCTCTCTTTTTGGAGCAGTTTCCGAATCTCTTGGAGTATGGAAATTCGATAGGTGACAACCTGATTATTCTTGGAGATTTCAACTTTCACTTTGACTGTCCTGGAATCCCATACACATCAAAACTCCTAGATTTCATTCACGTTTTCAACCTCAAACAGTCAGTTAGCCAACCCACCCATAAACATGGTCACATTTTAGACTGGATTCTTCATAGACCTGATGATAATATTCTACAGTCTTCATTGGTATCCCACGAACTTGCATCAGATCACTTCTGCATTGCATTATATACCATCTTGACATATCAGTCCCTAACCCTCCACCTTTATTTGCTACTAAGAGAAACCTCCGTATGATAAATAGAACCCAACTAATGCATGACATCCAAGCAATCCTAACAACTTTGTTACCTCCTACAGCAGAACAACTTGATAACTGCCTGCGTTCATTGCTTGACAAACATGCCCCAGCAACCTAGTACAGAGTATCAGTTCAAAAGTGTTCTCCGTGGTATAGCAGTGTTAGGGACCACCTTTGCACTGCTAAAAGAGGCCGCCGTAATGCTGAGAGGCTTTGGCTTTCCACCGGACTCACTATTCATAAGCATATCTATGAAGCCGCTAAGACGAAGGTTACCAACATAGTCCATGCAGCGAAATCAACCCACTACAGTACTAAGATCACTGAAAGTTCCAGCTGCAAAGAGCTCTTCGAGATTACTAACAAACTAATGTCAAGGAACAAATGTA
Organism: Margaritifera margaritifera; assembly: GCA_029931535.1. Classification (NCBI taxonomy): domain Eukaryota; kingdom Metazoa; phylum Mollusca; class Bivalvia; order Unionida; family Margaritiferidae; genus Margaritifera; species Margaritifera margaritifera. The sequence continues at coordinate 3,995,185 of JAQPZY010001678.1, forward strand.
CACCACTTCCAACTACCTTCTCTCCAGTAGACCTTTCGGACCAGTTTGCAAATTTCTTCCGTGACAAAGTACAAACCATTAGAGATAAGCTTGATAGCACAATTTCAACTGACTCGTCGTCGCCATACAGTTGCGATACAGAATTCCAGCGGCAACCGTTAGCAGCATTTGAACCGGTCTCTATGGATTTAGTACGTACAATCGTGATGAAGAGTGCCCCAAAGTCATGTGAACTTGATCCGATTCCGACATCACTGCTGCTTAAGTGATTAGATCCAATATCGCCTTCACTAACTGATGTTATTAATACTTCTCTCTCATCCGGGGAATTCCCATCATTTTTCCAAACTGCCATTGTAAAGTCTCTGCTGAAGAAACCAACACTTGAACATAACGATTTAAAGAACTACCGCCTGGTTTCTAACCTCCCATTCATGTCAAAAATCTTAGAAAAAGTTGTTCTATCCCAACTTGTATCTCATCTGAATTCAAACAGTCTTTTTTAGCAATGTATAGTCTGCATATCGCCCTCGCCACAGTATCGAAACTACCCTTCTGAAAGTAGTTAACGATCTTTTCTCTGCTTTGGATAGTGGAAAGATTACAGTCCTCACCCTCCTTGACATGTCTGCAGCATTTGATACAATAGACCATGATATATTACTTCACCGTATCCATCATGTATTTGGCATTCACGATACAGCCTAACTATGGTTCAAGTCCTACTTGGTCAACAGGACACAAATTGTGTCCGCAAATGGAAAACACTCCAGCCCAGTTGATCTATGTTTTGGTGTTCCACAAGGTTCTGTTCTTGGACCTGTTCTCTTCATTCTATACACTCAGCCGCTCTCAAGTGTCATAGATAGTCATCCAGTGTCTCACCAATTGTACGCTGATGACACCCAAATACACAAATCGAGCCACCCAACTGAAGTTGATGCTACCATCCAAGGTGTAGAGAGGTGCATTTCCGATGTGAAATCATGGATGACATGTAACAAGCTGCAGATGAATGATGATAAAACTGAAGCCATTCTGATTACAACACAAAGACTTTCTCATTCACATCCTTTACCTCAAACAATAAATATCAGCAACACCAACATTAAATTCACTCAGTAGGTACGAAACATAGGTGTTACTCTAGACAGTACTCTCTCATTGCACCAACATGTCATGAACATATGGAAGGCTGCATATCTTGAGCTGAGACGCATCAGCTCCATTCGCAATTATCTTTCAGTTGATGCCACTAAAACACTTGTGTGTTCCTTAGTACTTTCAAGACTGGACTATTGTAACTCAATTCTATCTGGTTCGTCTCAATATCTACTCCAGAAACTTCAAAAAGTTCAAAACACAGCTGCTCGGATCATTCTTAGAGTACCACGAACAGAGCACACCTCCCCCTGCTCTGTACCCTACACTGGCTACCCATTAGATCCAGAATCAAACACAAAATGTGTTCTCTGTGCTACGTTTCATTGACTGGCTCCAGTCCAACATACCTATCTCACCTCACCCATGTGTACACACCAGCAAGATACTTACGCTCCTCTTCCGACACTCGTATTCTCATTTTTCCCACCATTAAAATGAAGTCATACGGACAACGTTCTTTTGCATACCAGGGCCCAGCAACGTGGAACGAATTGCCCACTGAACTTAGACACAAAGACACAGTGATCTCATTCAAGAGTGCTCTTAAAACTCACCTATTTCGACTGCAAGAATAGACTTAAAGACTTAATAATGTTTCCTTACCTTAACTATTTTCCGCATGTTTTTGGTTTCTAATTTCATGGTGGGTTTTTTTTGTAATCATATTATTATATATGTTTTTAGGTGTTATATAATGTTGTAAAGCGCTTAGAGCTTCTAAAGATTAGGCGCTATACAAAGTCCTCATTATTATTATTATTATTATTATTATTATTATTATAACCCTTAGGCCCAAGTTGAGTGGGCATCTGAATAGTTAATGTTTAGTGTAGCTACAGTCCAAATATATAAGCAATCCCTTAAAGGGTTTGGGCATTATGACAGCTGAAAAAAATGTCACTAAAAATTAACAAGCTTTTCAAGTGACCTTGCCCTTGTCCCCAGGCAAGAGAACCTATACAGGGGTCAACATCTAAACGGGTTTGGAAACTATGACAGCTGAAATAACTCTGACCTAAAAACCTAACCATGTGTTCACACCGCCAATTGACCAAATAAATACAAATTTAAATTTTGTGGGGATTTCGATATACAGAAGGCTTGGTTTTGAGGGTTTTCACTGTACAACAATAACCACATGAGCAGATGCTGAGCAGAAAATATGATTTATGCAACTTCATGTATATCCATAAATATGTGGTACACAAAGATGACCATTTAATTCATCGTGTGTATAAACCAGCATAAAAAACCAATGAACACAGTAGATGTTGCAAAAAACCATTGTCTCACAAGGAGTTACCGTGCCCATGTTCTTATGTACTTCCAAGTTGAACGAAGCCATATATTTTTAAAAAATGGGAGGACAATGGCTAAGTGGTTAAAACTTGAATACACAATTTCATTAAAATACCATAACTGCAGCAAGCGATATTGTACAGAGACATGATGAACATACGAAGAAATAACCTTCTATATCTCACACAGCTTCATTGAAAAGGGGATAAATATGAATGTGCTACCTTATTCCCCCAGTACAAGTTCTTTCCATCCCCAGAGTCGTATCTAATCTCTTCACCACTGTCAATATTTCTGGTTGGAAAAAGACAAAGCCTTGGGTAAGAGTTGTGCTCTTTCAACTTCATTTGTACATTGCATGACTTTGTGCTCTCTGCAGCATCATTCACAAAATGACACAGATATCCTCCTGTAAATGTTGCATCTATACTAAAAGCGAAAGAAAATTTAACTTAAAAAAGCTGCTATCATCCAATCCCTCAAATAGAACAATGATCTTACCAATAATCTGCTCGAGCTGTCTACCAAAACAAAGCCATCAAGTCACATTAACCTTGACCTTGACTTTAGAGTTGATTGCGAGATGAAAAGAACACCACTCACTGCATGACATAATAAGTGTTTTTTAATTATACTTACAACGCACACAAATTACATCAAATTCGAAGGAAACATTTGCAAGACATGAGTAGTTGTTTCTCTAATCCTAAATGCATTGGAATGGTTCAAAGTACATATATAATTACGTCTGAGTGCAGATATCTGTATATCTGTAAAAGTGTTGTGCTTTACAACCCATTGATACTATGGAACACTGCAAGGCATGAGGTTGTGTACCAAATTCAGCACGTCTGAATGGTCCTAATTACTTATTCTCATCTCACTTTCATCCGTGTTTGCCTGGCAATAGCCTATATAATCCTGATACAGTATATGCTCAATGGGCTGTAAAAACATATTTCATCATCATCCTTTCTAGTGTTAATATTCTACAAAGCAGGAATGAATACTAAATTTTGCTATTCTAATATCTATGGCATGTATTCGGATAGAATTTGAATATTCATTGATGATAATAATGCTATCAAATGATCTCTTCTTCCCTGTTCATTATTTTAGGGGTCTACCGTGGTATTATTGCCAACTCCAACAACCCCGCAACCGTGCTGCACTGAAAACACTGTAAACTCAGTCATCTAAATTAAATTAATGACATTAAAGCGGTCTTGAGTAAATGTTCTGTCGGATTCAGACTAAAAGTCAAATGATTGTAGGTGCTGTTTTCCCTGTTTATCTTCAAACTCAGTATGACCAAAATGTTTACTGAAGATGCAATATGAGCAAACAAGACAGTAAATCTTGTTCAGCTAAATGCGGGGATTATTTATAATAAATTGTATAAATATTGTATCCATATGAAAATCGCAAAAACTGACTTTCAATGTAACTTGACTGGTGTTAAAAATTCATGCACACTGTCGATGACTTATTTTTTAATTTCAACATGTAAAAAATCCAATTTAGACTGAATGAGAGGATTGTAAGCATTGAATCCAATAGTGCACAAACAGTGGTGACGAGAGGGTACGAGGCGCCCGGGGGCAAAGGTTCTTTATAGGCGTCCCTACTTTGCCACAGAGAACAGTTTTATGGCAGTTGCCAACCTCCCTCCTCCCCCTCCCCCCTCCTAAATATAATTTTTGTCAAGATTTGCCCCCAAAACTCTAAGGTGAGGTGAAATACAATGAAAATTTCAGATTAAAAAAAAGCGCGCTTTTCACCTGGTGCCCGAGGGCAATTCCCACCCCCACCCCCCACCCCCCCAGGGCAGCCGCTGTGCACACATTCCCAATTAAGTTACTTTGCTGAAAGGATTTGTTGTCTTTGATATGCCCCCTGTTCTATACCATATTTTTTATGTCATGCAGTGAATAAGCCACTTTCATTCGATTTGTTGTACAGATTAATGCTAATCTATTCCAGTACAGGGTAAACAATAACCACTAATCAGAACAGAAAGTAGCCTATTCAACAAGTGACGTTACAATTTTGTATATACCCTCAAAACTTGATCAAAGTAGACAAGAGATGAAGCAGCAGGGAAACTTCATATAAAAGTGCCCCACAAATGACCAGTCAAGTAGTTAAGTTGTACATGGGGGGAAAGTTTGGAATATCTCCTTTACTTAAGTAATGAGTGGCTAAACATGCCAATGTTGTAAGAAACTGGCATGGAATCGGCGAGGGTCAAAACATCGAACTGTGCAAGTTAAACACTTTGTGTTGTTTCGGAGTAATGGAGTGGGTGTTATCGATAGTTTTTTCCCTTTTTAACTGACAGAAAGGAGTGCCTGGGGTCGGGATGGTCGACTTCCGAGTCTGATTGTAGGTTTCACTACTAACAAGGTAAACACACATATTTAAATTACTGATTTTCTTTTCGAACATGTGCCAAAATATTTTGATTCTAATGTTCGGCTATTTCTTTCAGCTTGACTATTCCAATATTCATGATCACTATCTCAGGGTTGATTGTGGGCTGTGCCCTTGTGCCAATGACCCTTATTGTTCATCTTTGGTGCAATAAAGCACCCTCCATGGCACCCATAGGGCGCATAAAAGAGACCCAAGAAATAAAGAGCAAAGATCGTTATGGTTGATTTTAGACTGAACTGAGCTCATCCCAAGCTTACTGAGTTGAGTAAGATGATCAATTTCATTGACTAACAGAAATGTCTTACTGATTTTGATTAGCTTGGTCACCAATCGACAGCACATGATCCATGATTATTGATGAAATCCAAATACACCTCTCCAAAGAATACTCTTGATGAGGTCCATAAATATCAATCAGAGCATAGTCGGGGACACGAGATAGAAAGGGAGGTTCAAATTTTGGTTAACAGTTGGAGGATTGGGTAGTGGGTGCTAGCAACTTTTATCGATACATGGGAATTATGATCTCCATTGTCCCACAGAGATATATTCATCTAATGCATTTTAATATTTAAGAATATTATATCTGATTCAGAAGTCAGTTAAAGTCAATAAATTGATGCAAGAATTTTAGTATAAATTAAGTTGACTCGCAGCACTCACTTTCGTGTATAAGAGGAGTTATTTCCCTTTTAAGGTGAGAACACATGTACTCATTGTAAGCAACACTAATGAACCAAAGCTTAATTGCTGATTATATAGTTTCGTTTTCCTTGAAAATTTCCACTTAGCAATATCACTTTCACTAAGTCGCCGGAAAAATGTACACTTCGTCTTCTTCTACTAGGAAAGCTAAAACGACTGCACCCTGCATTTATTTTAGATCTACACTGAGTGACAGTGGTTATGACTTTTGAGATGCTCCCTCAACTCAGCCAAGTAGTTAGTGTTAAGCCCCAGGCGAAATGGATTGCATGTTGCCTTAGCAGGTGTTCATATTGATTGCGCCGACAAAACAAACTTTTGCACACTCACATGTGTTTAATAGCTGATTGACCATTAACTCTTCCCCCCCCCCCGCAAGATATCGCTGCCCGATTTCCGCAAGTTATCATTTGATGATGAAAAGTTAACTTGTGTTTCGAAACTAAATCATCTATATGTAACTAACAATTTGTGTTTTAAGAATAGCATCGGTGAAAGCACTTTCTAAATGTATATTTTGAAGACTTTAACTGCCGTGTTTGCATTATTTTCTTCACAAAATCAGCTTGAAAACGTAAGTGAACCTGCCAAGGAGTAATAATTGCAGGCATCGCTGTGTCTTGGAAGTATGTCTTCATTAGACCGTCTGTTTTCGTAATTCATTGGGCACATTAATTAAGGAAAGTATGCAATTCGTAGAAATCAAAGTGTAATTTTTTTGGGGTCAGAAACTAATGGGACAATGCTATGTTGTGGAATCTATAAGAGCTTTAACTTAAGGTCAAGGTTGTTTTTTTACATCACTTATTTTTGTGAAAATATGTGAAAAAGTAGCAAAGAAAAATATATCCAACCAATACACAACGTTATTATGAGTACATGGACAAATATTAAAACCATACATTTTCAATCCTTTCTCTGAATTGTAGTGGCAAAGCTAGAAAGTGAGTGGTCATATGAAGAAAATCTCTGTTTCTAAAAATAGATGCATCGACATGGCGTACGTCACGCCATATTTTCATATTTGTATTTGGCTGTGTCGATTCAGTTATTTCAGTGCTACAGTTCATCGTCGATGAATAGCTAAAGTAGTGTTTCAACTAGATTACATCATTGTAATTATAAACAGGTATAAATAGTTAATCAACTGCCACTAGAGCAAGCAATTTAATTTTTATACTTTTAAAATCTTCGCCAAAAAATGACAATCAAAATATTCATCTTTAATTTAGAATCAACTGCCTCAGCATACAGTTGTATAGTTGAGATTACTCATCATTGATTACTGTGGTTTGAATGGATGAACACTATAATGTTGAAATCACCTGTGCATGTGCTCTCATGTACATGTTATAGGTGTTGTTTCAAACTAGTTTAGAAATGTTGCTGACTGCTATTTACTAGTGAAGAAACTAAAAAAAAAATTAAAAGTGTTGTTTAAGTGGCATTTGATTAAGTATTTTTACCTATTTGTAATTACAATACTGTAATCTAGGCACTCCTGTCAGTTAAAATTAATTACAATGTATAGTTTCTGATGTTATTTTTTTTTTGACGTCATATGGCCAAAATACATTGCATATTTATCTCCATCTAAACATACGCACTTTCAAGTATTAATACGCTGCATATGAGTATGATACATTCATACACTTATAAAATGTGTTTATAATATACATACAATACAGAGAATTGTCTCCTTGAAGATAAAGTATTGTTTGAAACCAATGTCAAATGCAAATATGAGAACCAGATCGCGCGCACACACACACACACATATTGCATTTCTTGCTTTGCTGACACTTCTCCCTGTTCTGCTCTCACTTCTCCATATTCTGTTCAAAAGGAGAAGTCACTTCTCCCTAAAGTTCAAGTCTAGCTTGACCCCTGTGTGTTGTACAGTTTGTACAAGTTGTGATGTCTTTAAATAACTATGCTATTAAAAACGAGATAATTGATCTACTGCTACTACAAAATATGTACAAGGCATTAAAATGTCTTTCCCCAGACAGCGCTCACATTATCATGCAGTTCAAGGCAGAAGCTAGGTTCTGATTCGAGGAAGAATTTACTCTCACAGGGAGAATTTTTTCTGTGTTGTCTACATTTTTCTTCAATGTGAATTTATCTTTACTCACTAAGTGAGGTTATAATTGGAGAATTTCTAGCCCACAAATCCTTATAGCTTCCACCCTGATAATTGTATTAAATGTTAAATATAGTATAATTGTATTGGCTGAAACTTACTAATGTGTCTTTTGATGATATCTCAAGCCAAATATACAACATCTGTGGTATTTCTGTTTGCTGTTTTCTCCTGTAGGTTTTCTCCCTCCTCTCTGCTTCTAAGTTATCAATTCTTTATCCTACATACTCTACCAAAAAATGTCCCCTTTGTTGAATGGCTTCTTTGCAAACACACTATATCCTATAATGGGCAAAAGGCAGAAGCAATAAATTAAGAATTACAATAAGCATCTGAAGATGTTCCTAAGAACCAAAGCTAAAAATTCAGAATTGTATGAGGATATGTCTCATGTGATAAAATAAAAGGCAATCTTGTAATGATGCTATATTTAAAATATATATTAAACGGGTATTTGTTTATAATATAGGCAATAATTAAAAAACACCTCTCATATACAAACTTGAAATTGGAATCACATAATCCCAGATACAAACTTGAAACTGGGGTCCATAAAACACAGTTAAAATTGGATTCCCAAATCCATATATGCACATGCTTTAAACCGGAGTCCCAGAAATACAATGACTCAATTACAGCAAAACTCAATTACCATGAACATGAATAAAACAAATTTATGATTTGTGCAAAAAGAACTTCTGTATCCGATGAAATGTTATTTACTCATTTTAATATGGATATAACAAATTACAGTTATGACGAAGCAATTTACAGGGTCCCAAGAGGTTAATTACAAACGTGTTTTACTGTAATACAAAGGGGCAATTCAGCAAGAAGAATTAAACAAGGGTTCCATGGAAAACTATATTTCACCTGTGAACCGTGTTAAGATAATTCCTATGCCTGTGTACACAGGTATGACCGACCGTGTTAAGACAATTCATATGCCTGTGTACACAGGTATGACCGACCGTGTTAAGATAATTCCTATGCCTGTGTACACAGGCATGACCGACCGTGTTAAGATAATTCCTATGCCTATGTACACAGGTATGACCGACCATGTTAAGACAATTCCTATGTCTTTGTACATAGGTATGACCGATCGTGTTAAGATAATTCCTATGCCTGTGTACACAGGTATGACCAACCGTGTTAAGACAATTCCTATGTCTTTGTACACAGGCATGACCGACCGTGTTAAGATAATTCCTATGCCTGTGTACACAGGTATGACCGACCGTGTTCAGACAATTCCTATGTCTTTGTACACAGGCATGACCGACCGTGTTAAGACAATTCCTATGCCTGTGTACACAGGTATGACCGACCGTGTTAAGATAATTCCTATGCCTGTGTACACAGGCATGACCGACCGTGTTAAGACAATTCCTATGTCTTTGTACACAGGCATGACCAACCGTGTTAAGATAATTCCTATGCCTGTGTACACAGGCATGACCGACCGTGTTAAGATAATTCCTATGCCTGTGTACACAGGCATGACCAACCGTGTTAAGACAATTCCTATGCCTTTGTACACAGGCATGACCAACCATGTTAGGATAATTCCCATGCCTGTGTTCACAGGCATGACCAATCGTATTAAGACAATTCCTATGTCTTTGTACACAGGGATGACCAACCGTGTTAAGATAATTCCTATGCCTGTGTACACAGGTATGACCGACCGTGTTAAGATAATTCCTATGCCTGTGTACACAGGTATGACCGACCGTGTTAAGACAATTCCTATGTCTTTGTACACAGGCATGACCAACCGTGTTAAGATAATTCCTATGCCTGTGTACACAGGCATGACCGACCGTGTTAAGATAATTCCTATGCCTGTGTACACAGGTATGACCAACCGTGTTAAGACAATTCCTATGCCTTTGTACACAGGCATGACCAACCATGTTAGGATAATTCCCATGCCTGTGTTCACAGGCATGACCAATCGTATTAAGACAATTCCTATGTCTTTGTACACAGGGATGACCAACCGTGTTAAGATAATTCCTATGCCTGTGTACACAGGTATGACCGACCGTGTTAAGACAATTCCTATGTCTTTGTACACAGGTATGACCGACCGTGTTAAGATAATTCATATGCCTGTGTACACAGGCATGACCGACCGTGTTAAGATAATTCCTGTGCTTGTGTACACAGGCATGACCGACCGTATTAAGACAATTCCTATGTCTTTGTACACAGGCATGACCGACCATGTTAAGATAATTCCTATGCCTGTGTACACAGGTATGACCAACCGTGTTAAGACAATTCCTATGTCTTTGTACACAGGCATGACCGACCATGTTAAGATAATTCCTATACCTGTGTACACAGGTATGACCGACCGTGTTAAGATAATTCCTATGCCTGTGTACACAGGCATGACCAACCGTAATAAGACAATTCCTATGTCTTTGTACACAGGCAAGACTGGAATTCTAACGGGTACAATCTTTATGCAGAAAGTAATTCTTTTCCAAAAGTTACGGTAAAATGAACAGAACTGATGAATTATATAAAATGACTTTCAAAACTCAAACATAATGATTTAATTTAATGACAAGCAACAAAGTAAGAAAAAGGAGCTAACTGCACAAAATATCACAATAACTGGAGTGCATAGGTCACAGTGACTTTACATGTAAAAATGTAAGAGAAATGCAGCTAAATGCAAAAACTTAATGTAATCACTGGAGCATAAAAATGTAGATCACTATCAGCTACTTTTGCTAGCAATGAATAGTCCTCTGCAAAATGAATGCAACCATCATGTTTCAGGACTGTACATACACACATGTCAGAGAACCAAGCTAAATGCAAGAACTTACTGTAATAATGTAATCACATAAGCTTAAAAAGCAGGTCACTATGAAATAAGTTGGTCAGTATTCTTCAAGACAAATGTACTTAAGAAGTTTCATGACTGTACAAGCCACAACTTTAGAGAAAAGATTAAATTTTAATAGTGTTAACACAAAGTTCTAGCTTTTTCCTGCATATGAATCCACTCACGAAGAAGTGCAGTATGTTAGGGTATAAACCTTTAGCATACAGTAATGTTCTATGAACGTTTTACTTGACCCTTTTCATACTGAAGCCCAATCAGATAGGCAGTTGTGTTGAACTGGAAATTTGTTCAGTCAGTGGTGTTATCAGCACGAGAGAATGCAGTGCCATTGGTCAATGTGGCTTTACATGACAAGTTTTTCAAATAAATTTCGAAATTATATACCATTTTAAAAAGCATAAAATCTTCTTTAAACGCATATATTTTTTCATTGAAAATTCTCAGATGTAAACAATTCAGTTCAAAGTAAAGTTAAGTAAACTAAAAAACATAATTTACATTTTTTTTATAACTTACTTTCAATGCAATGTTTATTTTACCTTCTTTATGTAAGTGTATGAAATGTAGGGAATTTTACGCCGTTGAAGATGGTGAAAAAATAATAAAAATCCATCAAGCATGTCAAAGGTTATTACAATTTTATTAAATTTACTCGCATGACAATTGGAGAGCAAGCAGTACAGATACTTACTGGAAAGTCGACAAAGCTGTTCATTCTGTTTCAGTGTTTTTATTGCATAATAAATTCTAGTGTAAAAAGATCCGTTTTGTTTTGTTTATTTGGTCCATTTCCAGGAATGCAGTAGCTTTTCATAATTGTATGCACACCAATATCGGTATATGGGCGAACTTTATGAGCAGTGAAGTTGTCAAAATGTCCAGTTAGTTTGAAACCCATCAAAGTCTTCATCATCGTCAATATCTGAGTCAAAAATACAAATTAACGAGTTATCATCCACTAAGTTCATTTCGATGTCACAATCCCCATTGCCTAAAATGTCAATTTCACCCAACAAAATTGTATATATTTTCATCAAAATCAGCATTCACATCACTGCCATCACTTGCCACTTCAGTACTGTCCGCCATTTTGATCTACCAACGTTAAAATTCAGTTTTGAATAAAATTGTATACTAACCAGTTATCACCATCTCGGTTCATTTTGTTGAAGTCACGATTGCAATCTGCACTGCATACAACGTTGATTTTCCCCACAAAACTGTCTATAGTTTCATCAAAATCGGCATCCACATCACTGCCATCACTTGCCCTTCAGTGCTGTGCGTCATGTTGATCTCCGCACGTTAGATCTCATGTTTGAATTAAAATGTTCAAATAGCTAGTTACTATCAACTTAGTTCGTTTTGATCAAGTAAAGATAACAAAACAATCCCCACTGCCTAAAATGTCAATTTTCCACATGAAATTGTCTATATTTTCAACTGATTCAGCATGCAAATCACTGCCATCACTTGCCTCTTCAGTACTGTCCGTCATTTTGATCTCCGCACATTAAAATTCAGTTTTTAATCAAATTGTATACTAACCAGTTACCACCATCTATATTCATTTTGTTGAAGTCACGATCGCAATCTGCACTGCATAAAACGTCAATTTTCCCCACAAAATTGTCTATAGTTTCATCAAAATCAGCATCCACATCACTGCAATCACTTGCCTTTCAGTGCTGTGCGCCATGTTAATCTCAGCATGTTAGATCTCATGTTAGATTTGTTTGAAATCAAATTTTCAAATAACCAGTTACCATCAACTCTGTTAATTTTGATGAAGTAAAGATAACAATCCCCACTACCTAAAATGTCAATTTTCCACATGAAATTGTCTATAGTTTCAACTAATTCAGCAAGCACATCACTGCCATCACTTGCCTCTTCAGTACTGACCGATATCTTAATCCCCGCACGTTAAAACTCGATTTTTTTAAAAAAAATTTACACGTTTTTTTTTTTTTTTTAAACTGATGCTGTCACTGTGTACCCTCTACCTTTATTTCCTTTTTTCAAAAAAGTACTCGTAAAATAATGACAGTTTACACGGTTAAATGCACACTTCCGCAAAGTGGTAGATGGAATGTAGTGAACATATGACCGGAATCGTAACCCGTATGAAAAGATAACGTACGACTGGAATTGTATCTCGTCTGAAATGGGTTATACTACCTGATTTAAATATTATGTGATTCTGACAAACTTTAACAAAATCTTGACAGTGTTAATAACTCCAACACCAGAAAAATGATACCATCTCATGAAGATGAGACAAATGTGATTTCAAATTCTGTGAACATTATTAATTTTTTCCATATAGAAAATACAAGAAATTTCTTCTCTCGTTTGTTAATATATACATTAATCATAAGCAGATGGGTATACATTTTAAATAAATTTTGGAAACCATCTACCTTGAATCAGAGGTCATGGGTGTGTTGGGTGTTGGGTAGAATTATTGTTTAACACACTACAATTGACAACACTGGTAAAGTTTCAACAATAACAACATAATGATATTAATAATAAAGGATATTATTATTATTATTATTATTATTATTATTATTATTATTACACAGGCTCAACAAAAATATGGAGATAAACTGGGATATGTCAGGAATCAATGGTCTGGATGGGTTTTTGCCAAATGGAACGGACCCAAGACCAGGGGTCCGAGGGCTCCTCCAAGTAGCTTTTTTCCTACAGCATAAGCGAAACTTTCATTTATACAGTGTTTAACCAATTAGAGACACGGAAAGGCAGACATCATTAGTTATACAGACACTCAAATACTCATTTAGAATTAATAAATCATCTACTAGCTCAAGAATACAGGTAACCATTAATCAAACTGGCTGTTATAGAGTGAAGATCCATGGAAAACAAATCGACTGATTTTAAAAAAAGAAAAGACTGGAGAGAAAAAGAGGTAACTGCACATTGTCCTGTACTGTCCTGAACATGAGTCATGGTTATTTTAGTGGAGAAGGAAATTGTTGAAAACATAGTACTAATAGGAGCTTTTTTCGACGGGGTACTAACTGGATCCTATATCTAGCAGTGGAGCGGCTGGGTGTGATACACACCCTGATGTTTTTTCCAACACTTTTGTTCATGTTTGTAACAATGCATGCATAATATTACAAACCGAAGTCATCTTAGTTTATTCCACTTAAAAAGAAATGCAAGGTCTTATCAAAAATGACTCTGTGTCCTCTAAACAATCGAAGTTTAATAGGTTGCCATTTTGAATATAGCATCTGGCCTCAGACCACAATTAATTTTCCTGTATGTGTCCAAATCCAAATAAATCATATTTTGATCTAAAGTATCTTCAAAAATGAACTCACGGTGAAGTTCTTGTCATAGTTATACATGATGATACTTATGAGTATCAACCCCATAAAGACTACCAATATGAACATATTTGCAAAATTTAATTTTTTTAAAAAAATTTTAAGAAAAATTTAAACATTTACATTTTTTTGAAAAATTAAAAATTTCAATTTTTTAAGAAAAATTTAAACATTTCAACTTTTAAATTATAATTGATAGTTCTATTTTTAAAGTCAATATACACAAACTGTAAAAATTGTATGTGTGATACCAATTGAAACTTTTAAGGGCATCTCACCGACAGGATTCAGACCACAATTCATTTTCCTATACAGTCTCTATATTTGCTTGCCAGTACTGAACTTTCCAGTGTCCAAATCCTAAAAAATCATATGTTGATCTAAAGTATCTTTAAAGATGAACTCACGGTGAAGTTCTTGTCATAGGTTAACTTGCATTCTTTTGAGAGACTATCAACAAAGCAGTGTGCAATGGGTCACAGATTTCACTTTCGGATCAGCATCAATGCCTCATTACTCACTGTGCACTGTCACCAAAATACACACAGACAACCACACCATAATGCTCATATACTAAAGAATAAACAATTTCCATTAAATCAATACCAAGAATGCCTTAAATATAATGCTTGGATCACCACCAAAATGAGAGAGGAAGAAATACTCTTAAAATAGACTGGTAAGTAATATTGTGAATTGAGTCCATCTGATTGAAAAAGCACGACACACAGACAGAAAAAGTTCCTTGTCATCTAAACGCTCATGCTTTGTAAGATGAGATACAAACTGTTTTGTAACTTGGACTGTAATTTGTTTCCTGCATTAGCAACTATATGATCACTTTGTATCCTCAACACATAGCTATTGAAAACCATGCAGTAGTCTGACTGTATAAAAACTGACTCAAAGCATATAGTTCTGGAAAACTGAATATTTATTGCAGAAATTAATAAATCCACAACGCAAGTGCCTGTGATACTGATATATGTGTGAATTTCTTCAATAATCAAGAAAGAGGCAAGGGTATTTGCAACCCGATTTTTTCTAAATGCTCCACCCACCCCCCCCGTTTTCCATTTCTGGAATGCACACTGCAAATAAGGGACCAAGTATTTAATTTTTGGGGGTTTTGGCGGGGTGGGGCTTGGGAGGCCTGGAAATGTCTTTCCAGTCGGGATATTTTTTGTTCTTTTGCCTCAAGATTATTTTTGTCAACTAATGTAATGGATATAAAAGGAATTTTTTGCTATAAATCAAAGCAAGAATATTTTTAAGCTATTTGAGAGTCGGAATTTTTTTCCCCAAAAAATCGCAGGTCCCTCTCTTTGCTAGAAAATTAAATGGTCAGTCCCTTGTCCATGAAACTTGAACATGTAGCTTGTGACCAACAATACCTAATGAAAGATAATTCAGGGAACTTACAGAATTGGAAGCTGCTGACTAAGAGAAGGACCTGGAGATACAGTTTGACAACAATCTATAATTTTCTTACCATATTTTAGACTCTGTGAAAAAGGTAAATCTGCTTCTTGGTCTGATCAATTGATCTTTTAGTACTAATATGATTACCCCTACGTTCTTCATCAACAGAGTACTAAAATATTCCAATATAAATCAATGGAGCAGCCGGGTGTGATTCTCACCTGGTGCTTTTTCATCATATTGTCAGAAAGTTTTAAGATACTGCTGACATATCCTTAAACATGTTACGACTCTATGGTCTTAGAAAAATGCAACAGAAAGAAAGTGAAACCAACAAATCAAGTAAAAATCAACAAGCAGTTTATTTCTAGATAAGTAAGATGAAAGATCAAAAAAGACACTTACAGTATTGTGTATTAAAATCCAAATAATCCAATAAGAATTAGTATTCTAATCACAAGTCCTAATATAGTATGTTACGAATGCACGGGTATCCTTGAATGTTGAGATATGCCAATGGTCTTTAAAGTCCTGATGTACTAGTAGTCTTTGCTGTGATGATGTCAAAATGAAGTACTCCAAAATATCTCTGAATAAGTTCACATAAATTCTAAAATCATCAATTAAAAGTCCAAAATCCAAAAGTTTATGAGCACTGTTATAATCCAATGAATATTTAAATAATTCCTCTCTTAGAATTTTGAATGACTTTCCACAACTGTAATAGCTCTTTACAAGACTGATAGTAATGTCGAAACTGAAAAACTGTCCACTAAACATAATATATATATAAAGATTGGTCACATGACAGAATGTTCTAGAATATGTGTCGTCTTAATGGAATTTTACTTGTATGGACATGACTTTTGACACATAACTCTAAGGATTTTCCAGTTTTATCTGTAAACAAAGTCAACCTTGACCTCAAATACAGTCAATATTTTGTTGATCAAAACTATCCTTTAGCTCAAATCTGAAGTAAACAACCTAATTCAAGGACACTAGTTAAACACACTTTTCCTGACAAACAACATTTAGATTTAAGCAAATATTAAAGTCAAGAAACATTTATAATTTCCTAAAATATCTATAATATTATATAAACATCATACATAACAAACAGATCACACAGTCTCTTATTTCATGCCAGAATTGTCAAATTTCAATGTAGAAACACGTGTAAAATAGCATTTACCTTCTCCACACACATTTTGCTGTTGGATCGTTCGCCATATTAGTTCATCTAATACTATTTCTGTTTTCAGTCGCATTTCTTGGTGTGCCATATAAGGAAATTGCATCCTTACATGGAAATGTACACAAATCGTAGTAAATAGTGTGTGCTTGGAATCAGACATGTTAATCACTCAAAACACACATAATAGCCTATTTATCATTTTTACATTTCATTGCCTTTTTCTTTTTTTATTTACAAAAACTAGTGCTGTTCCCATGTCATGTCATTCAACAATTAATAATGTATCGTAGAATATCCAAATTTGGTATAGCAAGCCATATTTGGAAAACAAATTACAGCGAGAATCTCGTGTTATCCTTCATGGCTGAAAAAGTATGGTTAGTGTTAGTCCTGCAATGTAAGACGTGGACCCTGATATTTATGATAGAGACAGGTTAACTTATTATACCGGTACGTCCTATTACCGCGTTACTACCTAGAAAACATACTCCAAAAAGTGTCACTATACTTACTCTTTAATTTTTATCCTACTGCATCAGTAATCAACGTGCGGTACATTTGTCACGGTGAATGATTTTAATTTCCGATCAATGGGATCGCCAAAGTGCTGGATATTCCGAGGTGACCAACTGGATAATGAGGCCAGGGGAAATTCTTGTAATGAATATTAATGTTAACTGCATTAAACTCTCGAACGTGATCGTCAACAACGGTCGAATGCTACAGTGTATCATCTTCCTCTACAATGGCATTTACACCAAACTTTGATTAGAAATTTATAAAACAACAAGAGCTCGTCACGCCATAGTGTGACTTTGAAACTGTGATCTGTTTCGTCATTTTTGACATCAGGGCGTTACATATGGGCGTTACATCAGGGCGTATTAAAGAAAGCGTCTGGCATCGAAAGGTATACTTAGGACGTCTTTGTAAATACTTTCGCAGTTTCACTTATGTGTGTAATCTGCTTTAAATATATGCATTTTTTGCATGGCTACTGTGTTATTTAGATTTATGTTGATTTGGTTGGTGTTTTACGGCACAGGAACGCATGTAAGTTATTTAGTGCCGTGGCAATTGGTGTAAAGTGCCTTGCCCAAGAACACACCATGGTGGCCCACCCCGGTTGATTCGGAGGTAGACTCGAACCCGCACCCGTTTGGCCTTTAGTGTGAGACGCTAACCACTGATCCAAAGCGGTTACAATTTAGATTTATATACCCATATCATATTTTTCAATATTACGCACGTTTAAAAACACCCAATGACATAACTACCGAATGCCTTGGTCATTACGCCTTCCCCGCCTTCACTCTGCAAAGTGATAGTGAATAATTGTCCATACATAAAAGAACGCTTCTTGACTATAACAAATGCGAAATTCAGCTTGACTAAAAAGTTTCAAAAGTTGTCCAATTTTATAAAATATGATAGCTTGTGCAAGAGCTCTTGGTTTTGAAGAATGACAGATGATACAAACAACTAAATTGTAGTTAACACTATTTTAAAGCTATTAACATCTGAAATAATAATAATAATAATAATAATAATAATAATAATAATAACTTCTTAGTAATTTATTTTTCGGGTGAAATTCAATGATGAAAGTAAATGTGCTTTTGTCTGAGCATGTATCGGAGACAAAACACAGATCCATTCATCGCACGTGTATCATCTCACTCAAAGTTTGTGTAATAGTGAAGGTAATAGGTATACTATATACTAATCTTATGTATTTTTTATTTGATATACACTGTCATGTACTTTAATAGATTCTTAATCAAAGTTCAAGCTCTTGATTTGAATATGCATCTGGCTGCAAATCAGTGCTTTAAATTCCATCCATCAATGAGGCACATAACAGTAGATTTCCCTAATTTTACAGCGTCTGAACAAAGATGCAAACACTGGAGTTGACATTAGTGTTTCAGACCTTTATGTCATAATGTGTGAACATGATACACTCATGAATCAAACAATAATACCGATATACCTATATACTCAGTGGCAAAGGAAAGGTTAAAAGACTAAAAGACTAGGCTTTTACAAGTTTAGGACGTAGCTCGTCTATGCTTCTGTTGAGTGGGTTTTGTAATTAATCTTCTGATTGTCTTTTTTACACGGGTATGTGGGTTGCATAACAAAAAGTTATATGGGAAAAATTCACTACCGGATCGGGTTTCGAAACCGAGACCTCCACATCTCTAGACAGGTGCTCTATCACCTAAGCCATCCAAAACCACGGACGTTACTGGTTTATGAGACAAATTCGCGACTGCTCTCAAAAGATACATCCTTTCATTCAAATCTACCCACGTAGGCTGCAATAAAAACGATTTAAAAGTTCATATATGTGCATGATCCCACAGCCGCCACCAAACATCACAAGAGAAAAATTATCGACTGGTCCGAAGCTCGAACCAGGGATACCCCTAACTCTATACGGGTGCGTTACTACCCAAGCCATCTAAGCCAATGCATTCGACAAGCTCTTACAACAAAAGTATGACGATACTGAAAGTTTCAGTATGTTTCGGCTTATTTATCAATCGTATTAAGCATGTAGGATACAATGACAAGTATAATAACAGGATACAATGACAAGTATAATAACAGGATACAATGACAAGTATAATAACAGGATACAATGACAAGTATAATAACAGGATACAATGACAAGTATAATAACAAGATACAATGACAAGTATAATAACAGGTACAGTTATGTAAATCCTTTTTATCTGAATGTTTAGAATATAGATGAATTTACAGCTCGTGCCTAATTCTACATGTATCTATAAATATGTCTATGTTTTGATTCCATCTTCTTAGTTGTCTTTTAATCTGCTGCTGTCAGTAAGAGCACATGCTTTGTTTCAGATGCTGATAGAACTGAAACTGAAAGTACAACATCAACAGGACTGATGGATGACAGGCAATACGTGCTGGAAGGCAGCAATGAGTCACATTTGACATCCATCCATCCACAGCAGAGGATACAGGTAAGGGACACATGTTTAGCACATACAATGAAGAAAAACTAGCTTTTAAGTCAAACATCAGTATTAATTATTCTCACTGTATTAAAACAAACCAGGACCATCAGATGGATATGGTCACCACTGTTTGCAGCAGCGGCATCTTAAATTGATCTTGTTCATCTGTCTGTCTGCGTATACATCCATCTATCCGACACACTTATAAACTACTTGACCTTGAGAAATAAACAAGATGGCAGTGTCTAATGAGGATTCGTCCCTGATGCCGGATTCTGCTTGAGCTAACCTGATACATGACGTGTATCATATTATAAAGTCCATTTTATTCTTTTAAAGACACATTTGTTCAAGTTTTATCAAAATCAACTTGTTTAAGCAAACTATCAAAAGTTTCATTGTCGCTAATATTGGAATACACAACTGTCCTATCTCTAGGGTCTATGTCACATATCAATGTTTTTTAGATTTCCTTATCTACTTTACTTTTTAACTCTACAGCTGTTTAGAATAGAGGGCTGTAACTTGGTACATTTAGTATGTATCTCTCGTTGCAAAACAAGTGTCAGATATTACAACTTGGGTCATATCGTCAAAGTCAAGGGTACACATATAAAAGTACTGACATTGCAGGGTTTTCTCAACATGCTAGGTGGAGGACATTTTTTCTCTCCAAATTTGCATTCATTGAGCAAAGATATTAAATTCCTTCTTAAACTGTCTGACAACAAATAAAATAATATTTCTAAAGAGCATTTAGAAATGAAATATCTAATATGTTGTTCCAGGGAAGTGGTGTTGAGCTTAGTTTGAAACAACAAGTTCACGAACATACAGTGACTGATTATACCTTGTCAGACATTCAGCCACCAAGCTAAGGGTTGCGTCATGAAATCAAAGTGGTTGAACAAAAAGTAAAGCAACAAAAGAGACAAAAATGTTCACGATGGAGAAGTAAGTAATTCTCTCTATATTTGATAAATCGTAAAGACTATTTGAATGTAATTGGGTTGAATGCGCACGAACAGTTCGGCTCAATTACTGTAACCTATGGAATTCCAGTTTTCTTTAGCCTGTTGAGATTGTTTTCTTTCTCATTTTTCTTGAGAAACTGAGCAATAATGTCTGCATTATCTTTTCATGTTTCAATTTGTTAAAGATAATAATTATTGTAGATGCTTTTGTCAAAAACGTGTCTTCTGTTGCACATCTTCAACGTATCTGATCAAACAGTGGCATAGAAAAAAAGACAAAATATATAAAATGTACAGCTATTATACTAATTTTATCTTATATATCATCTACTTTAAATATGTATCTTATTTTAACTTTAATTGATAATCTTTCTTAGGTATCATATGTAAGCATTTCACTGTGATATAACACCTGATGCTGCTCTGCTTTACATTTGTTTCTTATAACCCTCCCCCCCCCCCCCCCCAGCACTAATCCCGGTTGGGATATTATAATATCCTATATTATTCTCTTTCTTCTAATGTCAATTTTGCGGAAACCTGCTTGCTCATATGTATATATATATATATATATATATATATATATATATATATATATATATATATATATATATATCTGCGAAAATGGCAACTAGGTGCAAGATGGTTACTGAATTTGTCTTTTGGCTTGCATTTTGGGAGTTCAAGGTGCATATTGAGGAAGTCTCAACATGCATGAGGTATTAAGTCAGTCTAGTTAAGTTCAACATATTTGTGCAGTTTGTTTTCTGCTTTGCAAGAAAGGACCTTAACATTATTCCATTTTTAAATAGTATGTCTGTTGATGAAAGTTTTGAGAAAGGATGAATAATCAAGTATCAAGATTGTACCAGAAACTAATTTCCTCTCGTCGTCTATCATCACATTGTAGTTTTATCATATATAAACATTAAAAGCGGAAAAAGAATTTTCATCTTTTTTGTGACTAAATCTTATATAAATAAGATCTTGTAGTGGATGTGGTTCTTACTTGAAGAAGTTTCAAGGTGTATGGAACTTCTGGATCTACTTTTCTAAAGCTATTTTTAATCATCGACAACACAATCCCAGATATCTCTCATAGTATCAAATCTGTTTCTGCACTAATGTTGGAGTATTTGCGCAATATACGATACCAATTAAGACACACTTGCATTAAATGATCTACATACACATCTGTAGGAGTGAATGTAGACTCTAATCTAAAGTTTGAAACACAAACAGATTACCGAGCAAAAAAAAAAAAAAAAAAAAAAACAACAACAAGAAAACAAACGAACACGTGAGATTAACCCATAGTGTTAGAATAAGTAGACAGGGTTTTGATAACAAGACGCCTAAAGTGTTTATGATATCGCTTACCTAGCTTACATAATTTAACAGTTTGCTTTTTAACTACGAAGGTTTATGTAAGTTCAGTTAATCAGATGCATCGTCACCTCATTAATATGCATTGATCTTGCTCATTAACAAAATCATCAAGGACGTTTAAAAAATAAGCCCATATACAAAGTTTGATCAAAACTGGATCAGAATTATGGCTTCCAGAGTGGTAACAAGCTCAGCCAATCAGATGCAAGATCACCTCATTAATATAGAGGCATCTTGCTCATAATCTCAACCCATCCAAAATCTTGATGATATAAGCTCAAGTCTGATGTAAATTTTGGATAAATGCGGCGCATTGAGTGGTAATGAGTGGTAACACAATTGTTGACTAACAATTGACACACTATGGAAGACAGATGCATACCATAAGTTCATTTAATATTACAGCTAGGTGAGCTAAAAATAAATACAAAAACGTTTATGAGATAAATAAATGACTACATCTGTCCACAGTCAGTCTTGAAATTTGTTAAATATGTATGTCATCGTCGATTTCAAAATGTATCAGACTCAAAGACTATTTTTATTTTTTGTCTAAAAATATGTACCTCATTTACGGCAGGGACAGTGTCAACATTAAGATTTTGAGTTACAGTTTCTTGGAAATTATATACCTCAGTTGCTGTATTCAACTGAAACTTTAGAATACCAAATAGTAGCCATAAGTAATTTTCCCACAGCCAAAGACATAATATAAGTCTATAGTAACTTTAACAGGATGAAGCCGGCTTGGGATTTGGTTTTAGCGAAGAGTCTGAAAGCAATTTCGTGAACGAGATGTTTAATTATAATGTAATGAAACGATGAATGATTCTGACACCATTCTCGTACGCATAAAGTCCAACAATGCATTTAACAGAATTATTCGCACCGAGTTCAACAACTGATATAAGAAAATGATATCGTTCCTAAATGGAACTAATCAGAACGAGGACATTCAACGAATAATCAAACGAGAATCAACACACGAAACTCACAAACAAATATGCTTTATATATGGATCTATCACCATGGATGATCAATGTATGGCATTTATATACAAATATGAACAATGTTTGATTTTATCACCCAGGGTGATCAAAGTATAGGACTTACACACAAATATGAACAATGTATGATTCTATCACTTAGGGTGATCAATGTATAGAATTTGTACAAAAATATGAATAATGTATGTTTCATCCACAAGTAGAATGTATGTATGTATGTATTATTTATTTTCACTTATATAGTGATATTGCATTATTTATTTCACTTATATAGTGATATTGATTACTATTGATTCAAAAATGGAATATATGTATCTCGTTGCGTCTTGTTGACGATCACGATGTATTTCCGGTTCCACAGCTCTCGGTGAATAGTCAAGAAGCCACCACGCATGGCCCGGCCCTCCCAGTCTGCCGAGGGATATCTCAAAAGAAAAAGACTCTTTATTCCATACAGACCCACTGGTCCGAAGCTTTGGTCCCTAACTGCGAGTAAACTAATACCGTTCTCCAAGCCAACGTCACCATCTACCTCAGCATACGGGTTGCACGAAACCCCACAGAGTTCTACGACTCCTCGTCACAAAACAACAGCTAAACATATAATGACTGAGCCGTGTAGCACATAAGGCACGGATAAGCACGAATACAATAATCTACATTACGCAGATGAATTGGCTTTGTCACACATTAAATCATTTCATTAGAACTACCGTACGAGATTATTGTTATAATAACCCCGTTCGTACATGAATCTGTGTCCGACAAGAATAATCTCAATGAATTATAAGAACTCGAACATCATTACTTGTCCTTCAATGCATGCAATGTATAATTGAATTTAATTTGTCTGTTTAGTTATTAAAAAATGGCTAACTTGAAACAGACTATAATCTATTTGATAGCATGGTGTCATGTGACATAAATCTGACTCTCTGTACAATTTTAAATAAATTCCCAAACATTAAATCTATAAAACAATTCTATCACATAAAACGGATAGCAAGAAATACAATTTATATTTTACATAACTCTACAGCTGAAGATTGTTTCCGTAAAGTGGTTGCATCATTTCAGATACATAGTCAACACCTTGGTTTGGTTGGGCAGAGCCCGATGTAAATTCTGAAGTTTTTAATTTTTCCAAAATCCCAAACACCCGAGTCCACCTTACTTACTGAGATGGTCCCAGATATTAAGAATTCTGAGAGGTCTGCAGACAAGCCTCATCAGGAAGCCGTCTGTAAAGTGGTTATTTGTGTGCATCTTTTCAGATACACAGTCGAAAAACCTTGTTTTGGTTGGGCAGAGCCCGATGTAGATCTGAAGTATTTTTCCCCAGAATCTCTAATACATGAGTCCACCTACTTACTGAGATGGTCTCAGATATCAAGAACTCTGATTAACCTCCAGACGATAATTTACTCTATAAGAACCCTGGTTGTGGTGAAAATCCACAGTAAGAGAACTCGAGGTAATAGGGTTTCTCACTGCAAGCACTTTGCTCATGCAGCTTTGGATGAACCAAACTCAGTATTTTGAAATAGTTAAAGCCGAAAAATAAACCACCCTCGGGTAATGCTGTACGCGGCAACGAAACCTGAGTATATTTTTGTTCCTATATAATGCATTGACATTAAGTACACAAAAGTCCGTGACAGTAACTGATATTTATTTTTTAAATGATGAATTTTGTTATAATCGGACCGAAGCATATAAGAATAATTAGTATTTTCAACAGGTTATCTATCTGCAAACTGTTTCTAAAAATATGAAGATGTATAGAAATTTCAAAACTTTCTTAACATTCGGTAAGCTTAGTACAGTTCCTGATAATGAAAAGTTGTGGAAATAGACCTTTCAATATTTATTAATACATGTAGTGTAGAGCCTCCTAAAACGGGATTAATTTAATATATCAGACAAATATTCATTTCTCAGTAAAAGTTATGCATCACAACAAAATGATAATAAATTAACTGTTACTAATAAATGGTGTTGAACAATACAAATTTGATCCAAATTGTATAGAATTCTGTTAGAAAATCTTGATTTTTTTATTTTTATGTGCCGTACTATAATGCATTGCTTTTTTCTGTATTCCTGCATTAAGTCTTAAGGTTTTATCCTGAAATGGTGCTGTTTTGTGTCTTGCCGGGATCGGCAGCACAAACATTAAGAGTTTTTGGTAAGGAAAAGGTTTTCAAAGTTGTATCACTTATACACAAGTTGATTAATGCTACTACATTTTTGTATAATATTAGTGTATGCCTATATGCCTAATGTTTGTACCCTGGTAATCTATGATTTCTTTTACGCCTGCATAAGCAGAAAACCAGACACAGGCGTTTAACTGAACTCTGTTTCATTATGTAGGGCTGACCTAACCACACACTTTTTACATTAAGTACACTTAGAGTGGATTCTCCCAGTCCCTCCCCCCATCTATGAAACAATAAAACCTTATTAAAGAGACATTTGATAGATCATAACAATTTCTTACCTGGTAAACTTGGGATCGGTCCCAAAAGTTTCTTACCCAGCAGTTTTGGAATCACAAAATGTCTTGTTAGGCAAACTTGGGATTGATCCCAAAAGTATATTAGCAGGCAAACTTTGGATCGATCTATAAATATTTCTTTCCAATCAGAGTTGGGGCCAATGCCAAAAATCCCTTACCTGGAAAACCTGGGATTGATCCCAAAATGTATCTAGCAGGCAAAATCGGCATCAATCCCCAATATATCTTTCCAGAAAAACATGGGATCGATCCCAAATTTGTATTTACCAGGCTTACTAGGAAATCTTGGGATCAATCTAAAAAATCTTGTTCCTGGCAAACTTGGGATCAGTACCAAAAAATCACTTTCATGCAAGCGTGGGATCAATCCCAAATATCTCTTTATAAGCAAACTTGGGATCAATCCCAAACATCTCCTAACAGGCAAATTTATAATAGATTCACAACAACCTCTTTCAGGTAAACCTGGGATAGATACCAAAAATTATACTTGGAATTGCTCCCATAATCATTTCTTGGCCAAAGTTGGGATTATTTTTATAAATTTGTACACTTGCTAGAAATGCATATGCAATTGTTTTGTTTTTATTGGGACCAGTACCAAAACATGAGTGCAAAAAGCTAATATTTTTATCAAAAGCCTCTAATAATATGGTTAAATTTGATCAAATACGTGGGAATTTCCACTGAGCAATTATGAACGTAAACCTTTGGCCTACATGATGCTTTAAAAATGATGTTTTCAGCCCATTCCCATTTACCACATTTCAGATATATTTTAACCTGGCATTGCTCTTGCACAATTTTTGTGCCCTCTATAGCAGAATTGACGAGTATATGGGATGGATTCCATATACAATCTGCAGCTATTGTGACTAACGTATATGCGGCTTCCAAACCATATGCTTTAGAATAAATTTCCTCTATTCACTCCATAGAGAGGTATGTGTTTATATCCATGATATCCGCAAGATCGTCAAAGTCATATACTGCCAGGAATTGCAAACTTAACGAAACATTCAGTGATGACGACAAATCTTGCAGGTGTATCACGCTAGTTTTTAGGTCATATATCGTGGTTACCTTCTCAGCCGATAGAGTTGACCAAGAAACAGTATGACCTTTTTAAGCAGGGAATATTAATAAGTAAAAGATTGCACAAGAACTGTTCATGTTCGTGTCAATTACGTTTGAAAGCTCAGTGCTCTTTACTCCACTCTAGGTGAGGTAATATAGCAATGACGTTACTAAACATTATTTTAATACTGAATTTTGAGCATCCGCTGATCGAGAGTATGGTGTTGTACACCACTTCCAATAAAGTACCAGTACATGTCTTAGCTTTACTGGTAGAGTACCTTGCATGTCTACTTCAAAATTATCGACGGATACATGTAATATACAGTATAGTGCAATATATTTGTTATGAGGAACTTCATGTAACTGATAGAGCAGTTTTTATGACTTGTCAACAAACAGATCCATGTATGTATGTATGTATGTATGTATGTATGTATGTATGTATGTATGTATGTATGTATGTATGTATGTATGTATGTATGTATGTATGTATGTATGTATGTATGTGCGCATGTATGTATGTACTGATGTAAGACGAAGGAATCGTATAGCAAATGTCGCGGAATGGCGAAAAGAGTCATATTAATGCAATCGAAACGCACAAAACTTCATGAATTGTTGCTCTCAATATTCCCTTATATGTGCAATTAATTATATAAGTTTTGTTTTAAAATTATATTTCGAGTAAATTTTGCTTAGATTCTTGGATTTCAGAAGATGAAAGCAATATATAATACAGTAATATTTTATCATTATGATAATATGATATAATGAATGTACATACACTATTGTCAACAAGAATTGTTAAGATGCACTGTCATTTTTTATATTTAAGATTTAATGTTTTCGTATGGATCAGAACATTACCCCGATCAATACAAAACAGTTTTACATTTCGAATCTTCAATCTTCACTTTAGTGGGACATATTGTGATCGCTCATATCCATACATGTGTGCATGCTTCGGACCTTTCGTTCCCCGTCTAGCTGCATCTACACCAATTGAAAGAAGATGGTGATACTTAGCAGGATGTTTTAGTACATTCAGCTAATTACATTCAATTTTCGAATCCTGGATGTAATTTTATTGGGATTCCAGGATGTGGGTCAACAGTGACAATTATATTTTAAAAGGTGCCTCTATCCCGCACTCTACCTAATCGATTCACCAATTAATGGAGATGATTGTCTTTGGTATTTACCCTCTCTCCCTCTCTCTATCTCTCAAATATATATATATATATATATATATATATATATATATATATATATATATATATATATATATATACACACACACACGTAACAGCGAATATTTCAAATCCTGAATGCAGCCTCAGGGATGGGAGTGGAGGGTTGCATGGGATCAAACGAAATTAAAAAAAGGTTAAGAAATATGCGATATCTTCAATCTTCAGTAATATGAGTTCTACTTCTAGCAACTTGCTGTTTTATGTCTATACAGAGAATTCGACCCAAGTTAATAAATTCGTACATTACACACAATGACACATTACATTGTCACAGTAAATGTTACTTTCGGTATTGACATAGGTAGTATGGTCTGGTAGTTGGCAGTGCGGACTGAGTGTTAGAAAATCTAGGGTTCCATTCCCGCCCAGGTCAGTACTATAGTAACCTTGAGGAAACGTATGCGCTCTACAGCTCTCGTCAACCAAGCAGCCGTAAATATATACCCAATCTTGTAATACTATAGTCATAAACCTCCTACCTCTGATAATACTATCCTCTGTATGGTTTTCTATTTTAATATTCTTGACTTATTACATTGTAACTGCCTCATGAATGCGTTTTCTGTGTGTAATAATGTATTGTATACCTAGATAGTATCATGTATATGCATGTAAATATTAGATTGGAAACAAGTTTTTTTTTTACGTCATTTTCACTAATATGATCGTAAAAGTCGGTCAAATAGTTATGATGATCTAATTTTGTTTCCTGTATAGTGCTAACTGACTTTGAATAAAGCTTATGTGTGTCTGTTTCAGATATACGTTGAATGGAACTCGCCCATCCATTATCTTCCACGTGGCATTTGGACGGTCTGACCAAACGAGAGTGTTCTGAGCGAAATTTCATGATCCAAAATATGTTCATATTTACACGAGAAAACCTCTCTAGTGAAAGAGTACAGGACGTACTATTGAACAAATTTAGTTAAAAAAAAAACAAAAAAACTCTTCATTGGTTTCTTCCAGGAAGAAAAGAACTTGTTTTGTCAAGTTTCTTGATTTATTTAATGGTTCCCTTTCTCTTTGGCGACCTGCAATATCTTTGTGTTTCGGCACGCTTTGTTTACAAAACCAAGGGTAGGTTCCTGTAGTAGTA
Source organism: Margaritifera margaritifera (assembly GCA_029931535.1). Lineage (NCBI taxonomy): Eukaryota > Metazoa > Mollusca > Bivalvia > Unionida > Margaritiferidae > Margaritifera > Margaritifera margaritifera. Next base: position 4,024,108 of record JAQPZY010001678.1, read on the forward strand.
GTAGTAGTAGCAGCGGTATTCGACTTTAAAGGCCAAAGTAAAATACTTTAAACAAAAAAGACACCTCTCCTACAAAAAAAAAGGAAATGATAAATTTATCATGTTTTTATGTACGGTCTACGTTAGACTCGTGGAATTCGAAGCACACTAAATCCTTTTTACATTTCTAAAACAAAAAAATATTAGAAAACATATTATGTGAAACAAACAAAAATGTTTCAAAATTAGGTTTAATTTTCTAGGTTGCCACCACGGCAGTTTTTGTCAGCATTCACTCTTGAAACAAAAATGAAAACGGCAACAAATAGCATACACACATACATAAAGGTATATTCATAAATACATAATAATTTTCTAAGAGGTGTTCTAACCCAACCTAACTGAGCTTAATTGCGATTACAGTATTCATATAATATATCTTTCTGGACATAAATATTGTAACCAGACCAAGATATACGGCCCAGCAACAAAAATTGACATTTGCCTCTGTACGATAACACAGCTGTTCAGTCACGTAAACTATGTTAACCTGTTACATACTACCTGGTCCATACAGTCAGAAAATCATTTGCATTAAACAGAATAATATCGGCCAGTAACGTTGGTAAGAAATTTAAAGTTGTAGTGGGATTCTCACCTTTGAATTAAAAAAAATCTAAGCTCTTTATAACTGATTTGTCAAACAAATAGGATCGCTGGAGTTCTATAGAATTATAGTGTAAATTATGAGAATCGATTTCTAGCCATAGTGTTTCTAGCAGATTAAGGACTAATTTTCAAAGCTCTGTCAGCAAGCAGTATCTCACATTAAATTTGTTACATACAACAATTATAAGACCTGGTTGAAGGTTCAAGAAGGATAGTAACCTCATAACCTTAAATGCCATTTTTCTAGTTTGGCAAAACAACTGTAGTGCATAAGCTAGCTGATAAGCAGTGTTAAGAACAGCTGCATTTATTTCAATAAACCAGTCCACAAACTTGTACTGATACTGACAGGCGGTTTCAAATCTGATCTCACCTCTTCGTAAAATCATGCAATTGTCGCAGATAAATCTGACCGCAACACATCAGTGTACAGTTTAGAGACGAACCGGTATTTCTCGCGGCTCTTGTGTTACGGCAGGTTGAAGGGGCCTTTCGGCGATATGAACAGAATATTTCCGGATGACTGACAACTTGTACATCCACGTGGAATAGCAACACAACCCTAAATTCTGTCATCATTTCGAATTGTATGACTACATCCTGCTGTTCAGATCCAGCATCCAATCAGATGTGACTTTCGCTCATTCGATCAACTGAAAGATTTGGTTGCTTTGCTCAGTCAGTTCGTTTAACGCGTGATTAGAAAATATTCGTAGATTCGAGTCTCACGACAAAAGCAACCAAAACTTTCAAATAAGCGAACGAGAAAAGTTGCACCTGATTGGTTGCTGGATCGGTTAGGATAGTCGGATGTAACCATGACATTCGAAATGGTGACAGGAGGTAGTGGTGTGTTCTTGTTACATGTGGATTTACAAGTTGTCAAACATAGAGTTTGATCCGGACATATTCTGTAAATATCGCCGAAAGGCCCCTTCAACCGACCCTAACTCATGAGCCATAAGAAATATCGGTACCTATCTAAAATGTACACTGATGTGCTCAGGACAGATCTGACTGCGTTTAATGCATGATTTTACAAAGAGGTCGACATATTGAGAGGGTCTGGTCCCCTAGGGGAATCGTAATGTTAAAAATGTCTATAGGTTTAACATGCAGGGGACGGTCTGATCCCCTATGGGAAATGTAATGTTAATTTGTGGAGTGTTGTAGGCCGTTTCTATCTTGAAAAATGTCTGGTCCCTTATGGGAAATGTAATATTAATTTTTTTTTTATTGATATCCAACACACCATTTTTTCATATACTATCCGGCACCCTCTTTTTTTATACTATCCAACAAACACCCCACTATCCAGCACCTACTGCTTTTGATATACTATTCTTCAAACACCCTACTATCCAACACCTACTTGTTTGATTTACTATCCAACACATCCCCTTTCTGATATATCATCTAACACACCACTTTTTGATTACTATTCGGCACCTATTTTTGGACCACTATCAACCGTTTCCATGCTGAAAAATGTATAGACCTCTTTGGGAAATGTAATGTTAGCAATTTTAGAGACTATACAACACCCACTTTTTATATACCATCAAGCACCTACGTTTTGATTACTGTCCACCGTTTCCGTGCGGAAAAACACGCACGTTTCGATATACTTTCCGGCGCCTACTCATTGATTACTATCCAACACACACTTTTTGATATACTATCAAAAGCCCACTTTTTGATTACTATCCAACACAAACTTTTGAGTACTATCCAATATACACCTTTTGATTACTATCCAACACACCCCTTTTTGATTACTATCCAACACCCCACTTGTTGATTACTATCCAACACCCACTTTTGGATTACTATCCAACACCCACGTTTTGATTAGTATCCAACAAACCACTCTTTTATTACTATCCAACACATCACTTTTTGATTCTATCCAACACCCACTATTTGATTAATATCCAACAAGCACTTTATTTACTATACACCACACAGTTAATTGTATTAATATCCAACAACCACTTTATAATAACTATCCAGTGCCGCACACTATAGTATCCAACACGCCGTACGTAGTGACCAATACTTAGATGTTTATACTTAAAAACACAGAAACGTTACATTGCACAAGAGGGGCATAGGATGCTATAAAACGGGGATAAAAATACACACACTATCACAAACAAACGAGGCAGGTAGTGTTTGTATACACATGATACCCACAAACATAAGAGAGGGGTTTTTAAGTTTTAACTGGGTTGTGAACATAGACTTAGACATAGACATACACAAACATATAGACATACAACAGATAGTGTAGCAATGATTTTGAGTAATAGTTCTATTTTCAAATAGATCTGGGTGGCAATGAAAAGGGCAGTTTGTTTATTGTTATTATTTAGCATATATTCTACTCCATCGATCGCCATCCTAGGGATTAATGGATACAGGAAGGGAAAAGCGATGATGGTTAACCTCCCATTCGCAGTCCTCCATTGGTGGAATGAGGGATTCAGAATCCTGATGTTGTTGCTGTTGCTGTTGCCATTGAAGAAACATATTGTATTGTTCCTTCTGTTGCTTCTCCTCTGCCGGTTATCTTTTTTCTTTCTCCACTTCTTCCTCCAGCAAGGAGACTGCTAATTCTTTAGCTGTTTTGAAATGGTCCATTCCACTATTGAAAGCTCTCCTATTTGTAGTTCCATATCTTGCACTTGTCCTAGATGATCCCGCACACACTCCAAGAGCACCAAGTGTCACGGAATTGTATGGTTTATATCAATATGTATATGTGGTCAAAAAATGTATTCGGGTTTCGTTTCTGACTAGAGCGTTACTCGGGGGTTGTTTATTTTTTTCGGCTCTAGTTATTTTGAAATACTGAGCGCGATTCACCCCATGCTGCACGTGCAAATTGCCTGCAGTGAAAACTCACGTGCCTAGCTGCTGCGCATATCTGTCACAGCTAGATTACATATAGAGCGAATTCTCTATAAACAAATTACACTACGACGAGTCTTGTCAGAAAGCTTACCTCTTTACGCAAGCAAAACTTCAGCTGTAGAGGTATGTGAAATTTAAGATTGTAATCTTTATCACTATTGGTTTTATATGACATAATTGTTTCATATATTAGATGTTTTAGAATTTATTCTAAATTCTACAGAGAGTCAATACCTAGGTCATACAACGCCATGATATTAGAAATACTATAGGCTGGTTCAAGTTAGCTATTTGTTGTAACTGAACAGACGGATTTTATTTAATTATACGCAGCATGCATTGAATGATTAATGTAATGTGTAACGAGATGTAATTCATGTGCGTGCATGCGCAACATCTATCAATACAAAAGTACTAACCGTGTCATATGTACTACACGGTTTAGTTGTTATACTTTTAGCTGTTCCTTATGTATGGTTTGGTGGTGTGAAGTCACAGAACTCTGTGTGGTTTCGTGTGACGTGTACGCTGTGTCTGGTGACGTTGTTTCGGAAGAGTGTACTGGTTTCCTCGATGCGGGGGACCAAGGCTTCTCGATCAACGGGTCTGTGTTAATGTGAAGGCTCTCGAGGGATCCTTCAACAGACTGGGAGGGGTGAACCATGCGTGGTGGCTCCTTGACCATGGACTAGAGCGGGTGGAACCGGAGATACATCTTGGTCGTCAAACGGGCGCCACGATAGTTATATTTATTGCGTGTTCCATTTTATTGTTATCTCAATATTGCTATCTGTGCAAGATTACATTCATTCCCATTTCAATGTCGCTATATGTGTGATAGATTCATAATTTCATGCATTCCCATTTCATTTTCGTTATATGAACGATATATTCATAAATTCATACATATTCCAATATCGCTTGATGAATTGATAAATTGATGAGTATCATATTGATAAGTGCATAAATCACATGCTTTGGTCACCCTTGGTACTTAATAAGACCTTGTTTATATTGGGGTGTAGATCATATACTCTTATTTGTTGATTGGTGATAGGATGCTATTCACGTTTGTTTAAAATTCCATTCGTTAAATTCATCTTTGATTTTTCTCGTTGAGTTACTTGTTGTTGATAGTTCCATGTTAGGAACTTTATAATTTTCCTTATCTTTTTGTTATATTGGTGTCAGATTTGTTCATCTTTAAATTGCGTTTATAAATAAACATCTTATTAACGCAGTTGCTTTCGGTGTCTTCACTAATCCAGTCCCAACCCGGCTTCATCATGTGACACCAAGGTTCCCTTAAAATGTCGCTCATATTCTGGCTCCTCATTCATCTGCGTTGACACGTCAACGATGTATAGCAAGACTAGTGAACGCATCGCTTTATTTGTGAGAAGCACGTACATATAGGAAAACATCCTTCAGATTTGGTACGTGAACGTGGAAGAAAACATTACACATATTAAGAAGATCGACAGAAACAATATGAAAGATTATGTTCAGAAATGATTGTTTTTAATAAAACAAGACAACAACATTGTTTTTGTTTTTTTCTAAATCAAAACTTTTTGTTAAATAAACCCCGCTAACTATAACATCAACGATAAAGAGGAAGTATTGGGGCACGTCCCTTCCTCTTTATGTTCAAATACCAATCATTAAACACGTATTTACAAGGTTGAAAACGTTGTTGAGGCAGACTAGATTTCCGATGATCTAATACACTGTCATCTTGCCTCTAAGCTAAAGAAAATAGATAGTCATAACGCTCACAAAAATATCTTTCTATTTTGTCATCGTTTCTAGAGTACTCACGATCAAAGTAGGTCACTGTGAGTCAGAAGGTAATAAAGTTCCAAGGTATCCATTTTTTTCCAGAGGTAATGATAAGTCAATTCACCTGACTTTTTCCTTGAAAATATCTGTCAAGTAAATCGATGAACAAATAGTCTCCGTACTCTGTTGGAAGAGAGCTAAGTTGCGTTTTTCTCCAGGGAAGTCAGTTGGGGTAAGGAATGGTCACACAAGTCTTTATACGACGTTTTCAACTCTTATCAATGAGATAAGAGTCCAGTCATTTTCCAGATACTCTTACACCTATCCTTCTGAACTCATCATCAAACATTTGTCGTGCTGTTTCTGACTAGGACGATCGATTTAACATCCTTTGGTCTATCCCCATAGGTTCCAGTTCTAACGTTTCTTTTCTTCTAATAGTCTATGATCGTTTCTCTCAAACTGTTAATTTCCAGAGCGTTGTCAAAGTTTTGGCATACAAGATGACATTCACTGTGTTTGCCAGAGCTACTGCAAACTGAAGTTCCACACAAAGATGGCCCTATTTTATAGGGTGGAAATGTCCCTCGTCCTTGCCTTGATCTGGAGATAAATCAATCTTCACAAAGCATATCCTTCTGCATAATCGTCGATTGAAATACCGTGGCTGCGGTTGGTACCTAACTGTTCTGTGGCTTCAAACAGTGTCAAGTATTTGTTCTGGGCAAAGTTAAATTCAAAAGGTCTGGTACACAACGTCTGGTCATCTGGGGTGACTTCTATTTTGGATACGTTGAAGTGTTGGAACTCGAAAGTATTTTTGATCGATAAGAGCCGCATTGCTGATGATACCAATGAGAAAACATTTTGGTAGCTGTCCTTGGAAAACATGATCTTTGATCTTGGCTTGGAGTCCAGAGGCAGTGGTTAAAGTTTTAAATTCCACTCGTCGTAGAGGATATTTGGCTGTCGTTCTGTTCAGAGTTTGACTCATGTCGTTTCCTACGTTAGGAAAGACTTCTACACAGTGTACGTAACGTCTGGCTTCTTCGATGCTCGTTTTGTACTCATTAGAATTAGCCATCAAATGGAATACAATACTACTTGATTCAGTCTCAGGAGTACATCCACTCTATTCCACACACACTTGTCTTACAACTACATGTCCAAATGCAAACGATCAATCATTTCCAAACTGGGTCCTTGTTTGATTTTCTCCAACATTGTGAGGATCGTCATCTGCAGTCAACTCTGTGTCGTTGAACATGTTCAAAGTGTCAGGTTTCCATGCCAATGAAGCATCCAGATGTGTATTCTTGGATTCTTTTTCGTACATAAAGAGATTTTCCAGGTACGCTTGGTAAGGGCAAGTGTCCATGCTGCTGCTCACTAGTTTGGTATTCAAGTACAAATCCACTTCGCTGAACAACGAATGCATGAAATTGTTTACGGAACTACTCTGGCATCGGTGCCTGAATAGATGTTGTCCATTTTGAGAACTTTGACTTTCAGGTACAAGAAACTGTTATTCAGATCGATGTAATCGTCGGTTTGTTCTTTGATTTCAAATTCGATATGTGCTGACGTGGTCAAAGATGACACGAGATGAAATACTACCAATTGGAATTTTTGCATCATCATCATTGTCGGTGGCATTGCAAACAGATCGAGTTCTGACTTCGAATATTCGCCAGAATCTTGGTGGCTCATTTTCCTTTTTCTCAGCTAGTAATCAAAAACGTCGAATTCGCTTTATTCTTTTCCTGGGCGGCTGTGTGTGTATGAGGACTGATGAGTTTTTGACGTCTATTTCTGCCTTATTTTTGCTGTGGTGTAGAGGAAGAATTAATTCCTTGACTAGAAGCGTGAAGCGAATTTATAACGGTGTCTCGGCGACTCAAAGGTCTTTTCCATTTTGAAGCAATACATTGCTTCTTGTTTTCATGAAGGCTTCTTTGGGACTTTGTTTGTTGATGACTACATTTTGGAGAAATTATGTTCCTTGCGTCAAAGCTGCATCTTTGAAAACACGCAATCTTTGAGTGACCATAGGTTTTAAGATGGGTGCTACCGTACGAAAAGCTGATTGTAACATATCTCCCAAACCATGTCCTCGTTGTCTAGCTACTCCTTGGTACACAGGATACATCTTTTACAATTTGCTAGAGAATCGTTTTTGAAAATTTAGTTTTACGCTGACGTTTGGTTTGGAGAATACAATATTTTGTCCAAGATCTCCTTTTATACTAATATTGACACTGTCAAGATACGATTAACTGACAGATAGATAATGAGGATACACAAATTCTTGGTGAACGTGGTACTTATTTTATGCTTCATCGCAAGCAGCTATGGCAGAATCCACTTTGAACGGAGTGACTCTAGGCAGAGGATTAGCTGTGTTTCCTTCGACGTTATACTCGACGAGATCAGAATACACAAAGATCAAATTCAGTCCTTCCTTCAATTCGATATGAAAGGGAAAATACTTTTAGAATCGATCGTTGTTGTGAATGTCTTCTGAGTGCGATGCTATGTTCGTGTTTCCACTCAGGATAGCAAACAAACTGGGAGAAAATTTGATGGCTTTTTACCGGCGGAAAATACCTATTAAGACTGTGATCAATTTTATAGTACTCGATCAGAACACTCAAATAAGTTTTCTCCAGTGCTTTGCCAAACTGATCGTTGAAAATAGCTTAATCTTTGAGCATTAAACTAAAATCATGCAGGAATTCTCATGGAATGATATTCAATTCGGGATTCGCTGGTGATGGTGTTTTGGACTCGTAAATGAGAGGATCGTTTTTTGAACTTGTTCGTTGAATATTTCGACGAGGAAAGTGGTTTGATCTCTAACACCATTCTTGACTTGAGTGGGATAAATGCTTCCTACCAAATCTACTTCCCAATGGGCTTCGTGATCCAACTGTATGGCTGGAGATAATTTGGGAGCGAAACAACATAATGTGTTGTTGGAAACACATCCATAGAACTGTCACTTGGTAATGTTAAATAAAATTGATTATTCATAGTTCCATGGTTCTGGTCTCCAAAGAGTCACTTGTTGTCAAACGAGAACGATTTTCCAAATCCCCAGAAAAGGGCTGCTACTGTGATTGGAAGAATTGTTGTTTTGACTGGCGTTGTGGAAACTACCATTGTTGTTGTTACTGTCGGTATATTTCAACGAAGAACTAAGAAGAAGATAACAAATAAAACTGCTGAATAAAATAGTTCACAGTTGTTTATCTCCCTTTTTGAAACTCAAATTTCCAGTGACTGTTCCAGTGACAGAATACACCGCAAAGATTTGGCAGAAAAGACGAATTTGATTTTTAGGGACATGTTCTCCACACCACACCCACAGTGGTTGTTGTTGTTGCTGTTTTTGAAGTTCCTGAAAAGAGAAACTCAGAAGGAAATGTAGCTGTGTTTAACGGCATGTTGGTAACTTCTACTTCTTTTTTTATAGTCGATGACTTGTGAAACAGCAATCCAAGAATCGAAATTGATTGGATATCCTTTCTAACGAACTTTCACTTCTTGGAGTCGATGTTTTTCCACTTTACGTGTTCTTCGATCGAGAATTGTTTGATATCGTACACGTCGTCTTCTGTCTTAGTCACTCGTTGTAACTCAAGGCAATAAGAACAATAAATACCCAGCAGAACATGGAGAAATATTTTGTTACGAGATAAGGGTTTGGATTAGAAAGGGAGTCCCTTTGTATATCATTTTAATCAATTACAGTTTCTTTTCGAAAAGTTATTGTCATTACTTTTGAAAAGAAATAGGGATCTAATGTATTTAATTTCTCAGTGAGGGCTATATAATATACAAGTTTGAAAATACCTCGAGATCTCGCTTCTGCGTTTTAATGTAGAGTATTTACGTAATTCTTTTCTAAAAGTTCTTTTTAACACTTCTCTGTTCATATCTTCCAATTTATAGTGTTGTTGTACCAATGCGAACCAAATCTCCCGTGTTTAAATTTGTTTCTTTTTCGATGATGCCTGAGGCGTTCAAAAGAATCTCATTGCTTACACACACTATACCCGCGAACATACCTATACACTATCACACAAGTGGACTAATTATAATGGAGGGATTTTTTAAAATTTGGAAATCAATTGAGTAGTATCTCTTTTCCAAGAGGTCTAAGCGGCTGAGGAAAGGGCTGTATATATTTATGTCTTTTACACACATAAATTAACCTTAAACCATATAGTGTGTTCTATATTACACTATTTTCATCGTTTTCAATCTTAAGCAGAAAAGTTTACTTCCCTCCATCAATCTTTGGTTTGCCACAATAAAAACTTATATCCAAAGAAACATCACCATCCTAAAATTGAAAATCGAAAATGAAAATGAAAATAAAGAAGTGAAACGTTAAGAAACGTTAAGAAACTAAAATTGGAGATGAAAATTAAAAATTATCAATTGAAAACGAAAATTTTAAAAATATTAACTGAAGAAAGAAATTAAAAATAAAAATTGAAAATAAAAATTAAGTGAAAATTTAAAAAAATTTGGAAACAAAAAATAAAAATTGCAGATGCAAATTAAAAAAATGAAATTTGAAAACCTAAAAATGGAAGTAAAATTTAAAACGATAAATTGAAAATGCAAATTGCAAAAGATTTTTTAAAAATATGAAAATCAAAAAACTCAATAAGAAACTTAAAATTCAAAAACAAAATTGAAAATAAACTTAAAACGAAAACTAAAAAAATGCAGTCTGGAAAAATTAATAGCGGCAAGTCAAATTTGAAAATTAAAATTAACGAATACAAACTTGAAAAAAACTAACATTGGAAATGAAAATTAAAAATGAAAAATTTGAAATGAAAATGAGCAAAATTATCAAATTGATGAACAAAATTTGAAACTATAATTCATAATAAAATTTAAATTAAATTTGAAAATAAAAAAGAAAATTAAAACAATTGAAAATGAGAATTTTTAAAACATGAAAATTGCAAAACTAAATTTGAAGCTGAAAATTGAAAAACAAAAGTTGAAAATGAAATTTGAAAATGAAAAAATGAAAATAGAAATTGAAAATAGAAATTAAGAAATGAAAATTGAAAATGAAAACTTGAAAATGAAATTTACAAACCCAAAACATTGACTTCTAAGACAAGTTTAGAGTTAATGCGTGCTCTAAAAAACGCATCTTAAAACAAAATGGCCGACAGTCTCTATGATGGCAATCAACAAAAGCACGGAATTTATTAACCACTTTTATGTGTCTCGTATGATAGTGTATTAGTATGTTGGTGGGCATAGTGTGTAAGCACTCCTACACTTTCTTGTGTGTGATAGTATATTTCTGTGTTTTGTAAGTATAGTTTACATATATTCCTACCCCTTTTTGTTGGATAGTAATTGTGGGGATGTTGGATAGTAGATAACTGGGTGTTGATCGGTCTAACAGCGTATTGGATAGTAAGTGTGTGGGATTGTCCGCTCCAGCGGCGTGTTGATGATATAGTGTGAGTGGTGGATAATAGAAAGCTAGATGATGGATGGTAAATAATTGGGTATTGATCACTCCAAATGGTGTATTATATAGTGTGGATTTTGGATATTAGATAACTTTGTGATGGATTGTAAATAACTGGGAAATGGCCACTCCAAACGATGTGTTGATGGTATAGTGTGGCTGCTGTGGCTGCTGGCTAGTAGATAACTGGGATTTGGTGTATTGGTTAGTAAGTGTAGTTTTAACATTAAATTTCCCGTTAGAGAGCATAGAGAGCCATAATGATAGACCTATGGACATTTTTAACATTACATTTCACGTTTGAGGACGTAGAGATCCATAATGTTAAACCTATGGACATTTTTTAAATTACATTTCACGTTATAGGTCATAGAGACACTAAACCAAAAATTATAGCCTAATGTTGAATTTCAAAAGTTAAAATTAACTAATGGTCCAGAATTCGCATATATTACTTTCTTATTGAAATTGGGATTTTCGCATATCAATTTTCGTGCTCTAGACTATTCGCATATCCATTCTTTTTTTTATATATATATAGTTTTCACGACATACAATCCCTCTAAGCCTTGACCACTAATATATCAAGTTTATAGTTTACAATTAGTAGATGTTTACCAGTATTACACATTTTATTACAAATGATAAGCAAAATGTTTACTTTTACCTATTACCTGTATTATTAAGAAAACCTTATGATAGTAGGATATACCTCCATTAGAACTTGTGGGTAACATGTTGGTACCAATATCAACAAGTTTTACGTTTCTGAGGTTTGAAAATTTACTGTTTGAAAAAGAATATTCCATCCTGTACGACATAGATGTTTTAACCATTGGTATCTGAATTCAGTTTAGACGAGCAGATGCAGAATCTGCCTCCTGAGCTACGAAAATGCAGTTACATCTACTTTGTACAGATTCAAGTGAAACGCAGACAACAATTGCATCCTAAACGGCATAGACTTTTCAATCATTAGTATCTGAATGTTATAAGAAGACTGATTACTTTGACAATGTTCAAATGATCAACTGCGAAGACATTATAAGGCTTACCATGCCACGACAACTGTCATCAGTGTTACACCAAATTTCATAGAAGAAAGTCATTAACACTGTTCAAGACTTAGTGGATTGCCAAGTGCTGTTCAAAGAAGTGATTCCACAATGCGCGAAGATTCCTTTGAATTTTTGATTCCGTGTCGTGTGTGTGCTTTCGTTTACCAACAGATTTTTTTGTGGCAAAAATTATGAACAGTACATGTAAAGAAATGACAATCATTGGGATTTCAACTGTTTAAAGTTAACAGTATAAGTGTATATCGTCGTTCTAAATTTTCTGGAAGTCCGGTTTGGATAGCTGGAATGTGAAAAACAATCTTCAGGAGCTACCAAACGACTTTCTTTCTTGGCTGATCATGACTCTTTTGGTCTTGTAGTGAAGATAGATGTTGTTGGATATGGGTCAATCATGTCTTCTTCAAAATCGCTAGCATGAACTTCTGCCAACACTTCTTGGAGAGTGTTGGGTGACAAAGAACGTCGCCATCGCTTGGCTTCAGGCTTTTCCTTGGAAATGTATGATAGTTCATGGCAGTAGATGATTCAAATTTACTTTGACTAGGTTACATCTTTCTCCATACACACACACACACACACACACACACACACACACACACACACACATATATATATATATATATATATATATAGAGAGAGAGAGAGAGAGAGAGACAGAGACAGAGACAGAGACAGACAGAGACAGACAGAGACAGAGACAGACAGACAGAGACAGAGACAGAGTGGGGCACCCTCGACCTCAGAGAATACACTTATTTGGTTTTCAATCTGTAAAGATGAAAGAGTCACAACAGATCGCACTTCTGGTCAGATATTTACAGAGTCATTCGAAAGTACACTTCCAACAAGATTTCTGACAGCTTCTCTCGAGATAAAAGTCAAGATACCTGCTATATATGTCAGGGGAAAGGACATTGGGCTCCAGACTGTCCACATCGTCAAAGAAAAGGAACATCTAAGACAGCAGAAAAGAGAGACAAAAGTCAATGATACCTGTTGTCTATGTCAGGAAAATGGACATTGGGCTTCAGAGTGTCCAGAAAGAAAGAAAACAAGGAGAAGAAGGATTCAGAATAGAAACAAACGAAGACCATTCCAGTAAAGAAATTGAAGAAGGCGAGACATGCAGAAGAAACAGAAGAAAAGAAAGAACTCATACTAGAAAAGAAATTAAAAAGAGAAAGACTACAGAAAAGTGATCTTTTGTGCTGTGTTATGAAATTTCATTGTGATTCTGATTTCACAAGAATATACCTAATGAAACTTAAATATACCTTAGTCTTGATTTTTTTTTCTTTTAGCTTGGATAAGATACTCAAGCACACTTTTGCGGACATAAAATGGCGTGTTGGATAGTAAGCGTCTGGTGTTGTGTAATACATGTATGGTGTTTGGTAGTAGATAAGTTTGTGTTGGTCACTACTGTTTTCACTGGCTAGTAAGTGTGGAAATGTTAGTCACACAAAGCAGCGTGAAAGTTGGAATTTTTTCATGCATATCTTTTACAATTTGTATAAAATGTTATAAAAATTTCATTTACTTTTACAACTTGTATAAAAATTGCAATTTTTTCATTTTTAGAGACATTTTTCAGTCTTTGCTAATTCCATATAGTTTGTTTTATTTTTTATTTGTAAAAAAGAATGTAAATTTGTACATTTTTCACTTATAATTTTTTTTACAATTTGTAAACATTCTTTTGACATTTCTAAATTTTTTTGTAATTGCTACAAAATTTCGTATTAGTGTAACTTTTAATCTCGACCATATTTTACCATTTTTCCCTGACTTTTTTCAGTCTCCGCTATATTCCGTATTAGTTTCAGAATTTTACTATTACTTTTGGTCTTGACAATATTTTAAAACTTTTCCCTGCCTTTGTTTTAGTGCTACTTTTAGTCTTGGCCAAATTTCTTTACATTTTGTTTTTCGGATATTTTTCAATCTTCACTAGAATCTGTGACAATTTCGAAATTTTAGTACAACTTTTAGTCCCGTCCATTTTAGTGTTTATATGAGTTGATTCGCCTGATTAAAGGTATTTATATCATCAGTACAATGTGTGCATATTTATTGACACCTCCAACATGATCTGAGGTATAGGTAATGCTTTATATATAAATGTCGAATATATGCATATAACCACTAAGCAGCAGGTCACTACACACGGCGCGTTGGATAGTATTTGTGCCGTTTGACGTCAGCAACGTCTAAAAATGTAACAATGTAGGCTCAATGTTAAACTTATGGACAACTTTAACATTATCATTCCCACAGGGGTGCCAGAGAATCCAACGCATGTTAAAGCATGCACATTTTTAATATTACCATTCCCATAGGGGAAAGACCATCCCACGCATGTTAACCTACCGCGTAATGTTAAATTTCCCATATGGGGCCAGATCGTCCCACATAACTACTTACGTTATAAGGTTAAAGATAATTTTTCTAGTCTTTACCATTATGCATGTATGACACAAAAGCATCTGAATATTTTCTTAAAATTCAGAAGACGGACAAAATGGATTAAACTGATGAATTTTGAAACCTCTTGGATTAAATATTAGACGATATAAAAGTGATTTTACCAGAGCAGCGTATAAATACTTTTGACGAACATCTTCCAGAGCTACATCGTTTATGGGGAAAGATATAATGTTTCAAAAAGGAAAAGGCGATGAAGGAGCTGACCACACAAGAAATAGCTAATACTCTAAGGAAATAATAATTGTCATGATAAAGACAAATACAAGAAGGTAAATATGAATTAAGGACAGGCAACAGATAATTATATGGAAAACATCAAATTAATTGATAATCAACATAAAGAACTGAAGACTTAAACAATTTCCTCGGCATGTACTTTTGGTGAGAATTGGTAAACTGAAACACCATAATGGTACAGGGTGGTATGTTGCAGTTGGCTACGATAGGTCATATGCGTATTTTTTGTTTATTGAATTTCAGCACCATTGGTCAGGTTTATAATAGTTTAATGCACTCGGCACTGAGTGTTGAGCTTTTCAAAAATAAATATCATAAATTAATCAAATAAATAAGTAATGCTGATCGAGATATCTGGACAACAACACAAATGGTCTCGCTATTATGAAAATATTAAAATATTAAAATATTCACTGAAAAATAAGTTGCGTAAGTAAATGCCAAATGTTAGAAAGAACTTAGATTTTCTTGTTCTTGCAAATTTAAAGGTGAAAATGCCACCATAACTTTATAGTTCTGTCCAACTTTACAGACCAATATAAATCCATTTATTGCAAATGGCAGTCTGTCTTTATCAACTAGGTATTGCATAACGCGTTAGCGTGGCTTACGTGACTGACTACATGCATTTTAGTTCTGAGTCATTTCTCAATTTTGTTGTTTTGCTATAATGTAATTAATTTTTGTTTCTTTACTAAGTTCAGTTAGGTCCAGCGTCAGTCGCGCTAAGAAACACTATCTTGATTGTGTTTTTATGAGTGTTTTTTGTTTCGCGAGTGGTTTTTGATGATGAAAATTGCGGCAGTGGCAACATAAGAAACAAATAATAATTATTTGGGTTATCGGTCTGGCGTAAAGAGTGCTTAAGAACATGATTATTTTAAGATGTTCTTTAAAGTATTGTACTGTAGAATTCAAAATATACTATCTCTACTACACCCGGTAACACTTTTGTCTGAACAACGACATCACAGAACTGGGTCGCAAAACACCCAAAGTGAAGCAAGTTCTTGGTTAGAGAATCGAACCAAAGACATCCCAGATTGTGTATGTGTGCTGTCCAATCTTTGATTCCCTGTGTCAGAAATTTTGCTTCTGATCAAGGTCCCTTCAAATAGGGAACCAGTCTGTAAATCACACAATATTATACGTACAATTTATTATTACGTGTAAAACAAAAACGTCGTTGTTAGCTGATTCCTGTCTGCGTGTACCAACACTTGAGTATGCGCATACGCATTTGAGCATAAAATGACCCAGGGTACTTAGACCACAGCAAAATTATATGAATCCACTCGTCCTTGTCATCACATGCCAATAATACATATTTTTTAAAAATATTCAGTAATAAAAAGGTTGCACACACAATGTATCTTAACATCAGGAATATTACATTGTAATTTGTCTCCTTATTTATGACTCAGTGTACATTTTTATACTCGGAAATTCTTGGATAATTGTAATCAATGGATCTTCTTTGCTTTTTTAGGATCGAGGCAGATAAGGCTCAAATTTTATCGCTTTGGACTTGTAACAATTTTAAATAGGCCACATACGTTAAGTTTTCAGGCCACCTCATCCACTTTTCCCTAAAGGAAACGTACATGTCAACAGATGTAATACGCAATTTATAGAACGGTCTATTTGTAAGCAGAAATCCAACCAATGATATATACAGGTCATAAGGATGCATGGGTGCATCTTGTTTGGTGATTGACTGTCTTGGATTAACTAGTATTTTAGGAATTTTGATTCAAGAAATATTTGTGAAAAATATTGATGCTGTCGCAGGACAGATTTGTCATTAATGCATCAGATATTTTTGAGACTCGTAAATGCCAATTATAAATGTCCTTCTGATTCTTAATTGTCGTCATTCTTGAAACCATAGCAAGAGAACCCCCCCCCCCAAAAAAAAAAAAATCAGTTGTTTTGTGAGGGAGTGTTCTTTCTTTGCTGATCGTGAATTTCGTGCTTACTGACCTGTAATGGGTAGACTCTACATTTTTTCTGCCAGCAGTGCTTAATTAAGTTTTTGTTTTGAACATTTTTACAGCTTTTGGAATATATTACTGAAAGGTCCACAAGTTCACAATATTATAAGTAGTATAGGCATCTGGATCTAAAAAATAATTGAGTAAAACGCAGGTACTGACACTGGATAGAATTATCAGCACAGGCAACATATATTTTGAACTGCGCCAATAAATGCAACTCAGCTAGTTTATGGTGATTCCACATATAAAATAATGCGACATTTTAGCATGATCGATAAAATCAATAACTCTGGTGCAATATTGAAGAGCTTACTATTACCTAGAAGCATCCCGGCATATCAAACAAATTATTTATTTTTATGTATCGTTTTCAAATCGCAATTTTACCATCCACCTGATGAAATAGTGTTATTTCTTCCTAGCATTGTTAGTATGAAGTATTCTTTTAGAATCTTGGTTCCCTGTATTAGACATCTGAGTCACTAGCAAATTCCTTTGGAAAAGAGAACCAGTCTAATATCACAACGTGCACACACTTCATCTAGCGACAGATATGAGTGCTGGTTGAGTTTCAATCCAATGGACTGGCATCCAAGAAAGGAAATGTACTGTCGGTCACTTTGCGTCATAAAGCAGAGGAAAACTCCAAATTTTCTGACCCACAATTAATTTGAGTAGGGTGAAGCCTTCTTCTGCAGATTCAACTTTTTCTCAAACTATTCATGCAGTGTTTATATACATATTTTGCTACAGTAGCATGTTGGTGTTAAATCTAGTTTCTTCTAATTGTATGTATTCAGCGATCAAGACATGTTTGTTTCGACAGAATGACTGATTTATAATCCAATGTACACTGGTGCTATTGTACTTGCTTTCTGTGCTGAATTGCTATTCGCAACCCGATAATTTGCTTTACTCTTCAACTCCACCCACCCCGCCCCACCCCCGCAGAAAAGGGATGCACCTATTGTTGACTATTTCTACCTTGGACATTCCGGTGTGTAAAGAGTTCGTTATCCCAACCTCTATACCGAAAAGACTCGTGTAATGTCTCGTGCCCACGCACGTGTGTGTGTGTGTGTGTGTGTGTGTGTGTGTGTGTGTGTGTGCAAATTAACTCTATATCCTTTCGAAGGAATTCGGTTAAAGATGGTAAGGTCATCTAATATAACGAAAGGAAAAAGTAATTAAATCTGTATGGTTGTTCGTCCACAACTTCTGTATTATATCTATAATAAGTATTAATAATACTGGTTTCAGTTTCCCGGGCCACTTCTTCTTTCATCGCTATGCAATGACACCCCCCTAAAAAAAACCAAAGAACATAAAAAAGCAAACAAACACAAAAGCCTCAGCATCTTGGCGGCAATGTATCGTATGTACTTGTCAGGTGGATGGAATCCTTTTCTAGAGGACCAATAACTTACCAATGTGGTGCAAATAGCACAACATATCAGAACTCTCGGCGATTGAATCATATGAGTGGTCGATGTTTGTATCAACATATCTTCTTCTAGTTTATTCTTGTGTTGATGTATGAAACCCATTATCAAATACTAATGTGTCAGTGACCTCATTCGTATTTTCGTCTATGAGGACTTCGGTATGAAAATAAGCATATACACGTTGAATATCTTAGGGCGCTTTCATTGTAGTAACAATTTAAATGGGTCCAATGAATATAACTTGAATACATACATTAGTCCTTTTCAGCAAAGTAAATAATACATATTATTTGAATTTTTCAGTGGTACAAAGATTGCACACTCAACATTCCTTAATATTTCGAATAATACATTGTAAATCGACTCCCATATTTCGATCTAATATGATTTTGTTTTTAGCTCATATATTCTTATTAGAGATAATCAAATATTTGAAGGCTTTCAGTGAATTGCAATTGCATACACATAGAACAGTTCTGAGTGAATCCCATACTCCAAGTTTTCAGGTGATATCATCCTCTTTAATTATCTTAGTCGCTAAAAATGAAATGTACAGGACTACCGAAGAGTATTCTGGAGACAGATTAATTTGGAATCCAATATCGCAAATATATCAGTTGTATAAATAAATAATACTTATCTTCAAATTCATCATCAGCATCAACAGTTGCTTATATACATAGTATTTTTCTCGGTTCAAAAGCCTTAAATATATAAAAACCTAAGGTGTGTATCATTCAAATTGTTTCTGAATTTACAAGTTCAATAAATTTAAATATATTTGGTTTTTTCTAATAATACTTTTCTATATACTTAATCCTTACATTTTTATACAAGTGACACTTTCAAGTAAAGTTAAACTCATACACCAGTGCATTGCATATAGAACATAGCCTTATTTGAATTGGTTTGTACGGTCCTGCTCACCTAAAAACAACCCTACTTCCAATCTATGAGATGATACTTGTCATTGAACTTTTGATCTGAAATATTTTAAAATGTGAACATTATTAAGATACACTTAAGACTGAAATGAGGCATTATTTACGTAAACAAAAGCTCTGTTAGAATTATGTAACCTTCCAATCCAGTTTTAAATGAAAATATCAATCTTGTTCGAAGGTACACAGAATATATGACAATAATTACCCATCCATTTATTGCGGTAATCCAAGTTTCATTGAATCCCAGTCTAGACAACAAGTCTCGAACTAAGTAAGCCCAGTTTACTTTATATTGCAACCTTTGGTAACTCATCCAGCATCATATTATAAATATAACTTACGTACTTTCCATCTGGGGAGGTCACAATCTTAAACCAGTATTTGATAAAGTAGTATCTTTTCCAATGAAAGAAGTTCTTCCAAATTCACTATAAATAAAATCATTCCGTGTTCTTCATTTAACTCCAAAAAACTTTTTACAAAACTGCAAATGCACTCAATATTATTAGCAGGTACACAACCGCACGTTTTCTACATACATACATACATACATACATGCATACATACATGTTACTTACAATAGGTTTGTATACTAAGGTTAAAAATGTTAAACGCTTCATTTAAGAAAATAAAGAAAGAATAGACTTTAATGAAGTCTTTGGTTTGATATGGTATGCTCTTCAAAACAAGGGTTTGAAAACTTCTGTAACTTTTTATAAAGTAAGAAAGGCCTACATGGACACATCACAGCAGCTTGGCGCGAAATATAACGTTTTACTTTTTTGTTCTGGATCGTACTCATTTTTATTATAAATAGTGTCATCGTCGCAAGCAGCTGAACACAGTCCACTACGCTCCTTTATCACCTGTGGCAGCCATTTATTTCCTTAAGTATTCAGACAGAACCAAATTTCAATTCAGTATCATTTGCTGTACTACATACAATCGATGACAGAGTATAGTAAATGTGGAGAGATCACACATGAAAAAGTAATATTGACAGCAACAACAAAACAAAAATCGAATATAAGTGAAACTGAACATGGACTAAAACAATCAAAACATTAACTCGTAATATATGGACTAAGTGGATGAATTACACAAATATTTAGAGTGTGAATTTTAAAAGCAATCATGAAAGCAATTGCTATGATCAAATTCTAGATTTTCAAACTGATTATAGTGACAGACTATTTGAATGAACAGTGAACGCTAAATTAGTTTACCAAGATATGGAATGAGTAAATGAAATTTTTAACTGTATTGTGTCGCAACACATTCAATTCGAGTTAGTAATTATAAACCGTATCAGTACGTCGTAAATATCACTGGCATCAAGTTTCCTGTTCAGATCGCAGACATTCCAAAATTTTGAGCGACAAAATAATATCTCTGTCAACGTATTTGGCGTACATGCAATGTCAGCAATGTATCCTCTTCATATTTCATCATTTATCAGTGATGTTGCTAACATTGATCTGCTTTACATTCACGGCGAAACCAACGATGGTCACTACTGCTGGATAAAAAGTTTTTGTGCAATAATGTATGGTCAGTACAGCAAGCATAAGTGCAAATTATATTACTGCAGAAGATGTCTTCATGGCTACACGAAAGAAGAATTATTTGATGCTCACAGGCCAGATTGTTTTAACGTTGCAAAAACTATCATGCAAGACAAGAAACGTAATACAGTGTCATTCTACAACTTCTGTAATATGGCTCGGGTTTCCTTTCATAATTTACACTGATTTCAAATCACTGCTGTTTCCTGTCGAGGGTGCAAATAACGATCCTGAAAAGTATTTTTACCAACAGATATCAGGAGCATGTTCAAGTGGCTACTCTTACATAGTGATTTGTATTAATAAAGCGCTAAATAAACCTTTAAAACTATATCGCGAAGAAAACTCTGGCAGCATTTCATACAGATTCTGCTTAAAAAAAATTAATTATATTCATGGAATTAGTTCTGCAAAAATGGATTGTATTGTAAAGGACCAAGAAGACTTTTCTCAGGCTGTAATCAGCAACATGACAACGACAGAGTTTGAGATTATTGTCATTACACTGGTAAGTATCGTGGCGCTGCTTATAACAAGTGCAACCTGAAATTAAAGCGACGTGAGTTCATTCCGGTAGTATTTCACAATTTAAGAGGTTATGACTCTCATCTCGTTGTAAAGCATTTTGTCAAGTTAGAGAAAAGAATTACTTGCACCCCAAATAACAATGAAAAGTATCTATCATTTTCTCTGGGCGACGTGCGTTTCATTGACAGTCTCCAGTTTATGCTTGCATCACTAGATGAGCTTGTTGAAAACGTGAAAAACTCTGCAAAAGAATATTTAGCAGGTTTATTCAGATATTGTGCTGAAGAATTTCATGACAAAATTGATCTCGTATCGCGCAAAGAAATTTATCCCTACGAGTACACGACATCATAGGATCAATTTTTTGAAACCTTGCTGCCAGCAAAAGAAGATTTCTACAGCCATTTGTGCGGCACTAATGTTTATGATGCTGATTTCGAGCACGCCAACAATGTTTGGAATAAATTCCATATGAAAAATATCGGCGACTATCATGACCTGTACCTGAAGACCAATGTGTTGCTGCTTGCAGACGTATTAAAAAACTTTAGGGATCTCTTCTTGTCGTATTACAAACGAGATCCTGCGGCACTATCTGGTGAAAAACAATATGCTATGGTAAATACGATAAGATCTGAGAACCACGTCATGCATACAGTGGTGCTTAATAAAATTGGACTGTCTAGCTACGATGATAAAAGATTTATCCTAGACGACAGCGTCAGCACTCACAGCTACTTCAGAAACAATGGAAAATATATCTTAGAGTAAGTACCTGATATGTCAGAGCCTGATATTTTTTATGAGCTTTGTTTGATCTAAGTAAGAACGAAATAGGGCTGAAGTACATCTACAACTTCAATTATTTACAAAATTATTTACGAATCTTAAGCGAAGTTAAAAGTGTGTCGGACGTTTTTAACTGACGAGTAAGATTGTTTTTTTACGCCCATTGCAACAATTGTATATAACACCAGGGTTCATGCCAAGTGCTTTTCCAGCTTTGCTTAGTGAAGAAAATGTGTCAAGCTCTAGTGTCTCCAAATTTGTTGCCTTGACTGGCCGTGCTTCTCTAAATGTTTTGGCTCCACCAGCTCCTCTTTTTCAGTTCACGCTATGAATAACAGCTTCTAAATTTTCCAGCCTGTTATCAGACTTAATTGCATTCAAGTAATCGCTAACTAAATCATCCTTTATAATTTCATTGTGGCATTCGTAAACAAAGCGATGTAATGAAACCATTTTGTGTTTGACATCTTTTCTTGAGACAGAGACTTGATGGTATCCGACGTTGCATAAATATGTTTTATTTACTTTTAGGAACCTTACATGCCTAACCTCACCAAGCCCAAGCCCATTTGCTTCGTATTTATCATGTATTGAATGTTTATTCCACACATTTTATAGGATATAATATGTTCTCTAATTGTTCGTTTAAGTGACAAGTCCAAAAAAAACAACAAAAAACAAACCAAACCAAAAAAACAAAAAACAAAAAACAACAAAAATACCGATAACATGATAACATAAAACAAAATAATGACAAACATTATGCGGCTTAGACGAAACAGAACGAGTACCAACAAATCACTAACAAAAGAATAAGATTTCGTTCTTGTGCCGCAGCAACAAAATAAGACAGAGCGGCGGTTCGTGCCAAGCGAATTCTGAGCTTTGAACAAAGAGTTAAACAATTCTTCTTCTTCTCTTTCAATGTTGGTTGCTCTTACTAATCTTGCTATTTATTTTTTGTGCTTGCCAACTTCGCCTTTTAAATTATGTATTTATCGCATGGTTGCTTGTAGTTTACTATTCTAATGTCAGACTTGTTGCTGTTGAAGTGACCTATGACAAGATCTTTTGGTATAACTGCGGGAAACACTCGAGTATAAATCAATGTGCGCTTAATACTTTCTGGCACTTAACCATACGTGATACTGCGATGAGAGTATAGCCGTTATTATTTTAATTTTTATAAAGAATCTTTTGACGCAAAATATGCCTGACGTGACTATCTTTATTATCTTCATACAGGTTATGGACGGGATGACCACGCCAAGTCATGATACATAAGTACATTATATCTCTCCAATAAGACTGCAAAATCAGCAAGAATGATTTTTGTGTAATCTTGTTGTATAAGTGGCAAAGGGGGAAAAATATTATTTTTGCAAAAGCTCTGTCTCGGACCAGGTGCTAGCCCTGCTGAATATTTTAGTTCCTCAACAGCTAAAGAACATATTGATACTCATTACTTCCCCCGATCGCTAGTGTGAACGGATCTGAGGACTCATGACGTAACTTCCTGCCAACCTCGTTTAGTTGAATTAAAATCGGAAGTTAGGTCGTCATCATATATATTCATATATATATATATATATATATATATATATATATATATATATATATATATATATATATATATATATGTGTGTGTGTCTGTGTGTGTGTGTGATACTATATTAAGTTCATAAGTTTTTGATTAGCCAAATTTGCATATATTTGGTATTACTAAAAATAGACTGCAGTCAAGGGATGTAGCTCGTGTACGCAATCAAGGGGATATAACTTGCGTGAGCCAAACATTTCAGCAATCAAGGGATATAATTCATGTGTGCCAAAAATTCTGCTGAAGCATGTCATATTCAAAAGACCATTTCGATCCAGTTAAACGTGGAAACGTCCTTGCTGCAGGCCTTTGCATAACCCACTAATAGTCGCTGGGGCACCACTAGTCCACTTTGTTGTTTTAAATTATTGTCTGAAATCATTTTCAAGACAGTGCGCGATAACTGGATGGGATGTTACCTTATAGCGTTCGCAGTTTGCGTTGTAATAATATTATGCTGTGATACATTCTATCTCTCTAATTAGACTGCTAAATCGGTGAGCATCATTTTTGTCTAAAATCATAATATAGAGAGTAAGGACACGATCAGGTTTTTGTCTGCAAAAAAAGTGAGTTTAGTATACAAATATGGGGGTATGGGAATGCCTTTTGATTGAACAGGCCAGAACGAGAAAAGCGAGTTCATTCTCTGTGAAATCACATAAGTGGTGCCATACCCGTATATTTGTATACTACTGTCTTTCAGATACCTGAAGTATTACATCGATAGGTGATAACTCTATCGCAGTTTTGTAAAAACACTCTCTTTTTTGTAGATTTGAAATCTTTCCTTTATTCGGTGTCAACACTATATAACTTTCACTGTCAATTCTGTCGTCAACAGCAAACTCTGGAAATCATTATGTTGTAAAATATTTCTGAAACCGGATCGGTTTAGCTTTCGTATGAATATGATATTTGTTCACGTCTGCCTTTGAAACATCTTGCAAAATGCATTGATAAACTAGATCTT
Source organism: Margaritifera margaritifera (assembly GCA_029931535.1). Taxonomy (NCBI): domain Eukaryota; kingdom Metazoa; phylum Mollusca; class Bivalvia; order Unionida; family Margaritiferidae; genus Margaritifera; species Margaritifera margaritifera. The sequence goes on from JAQPZY010001678.1 coordinate 4,048,610, forward strand.
TTAAAATGTATTCGTGCATGTTTTTGCTCTCCAAATTCAACTATTTTAATGATTTTATGCGAGTGTTATTTTGTCACAAAAAGAAATTTTGAGCTGTCTGTCATGTTTTATTTGATCAGATAAATTTCAATATAAGCTACCTCTGTGTTCAAATCAATTTTTTCATACCCTTTAGTGTGTGTGTGTGTGTGGGGGGGGGGGGGGGGTTAGACTTTTGGCAACTCGATGGATCGCGCAGCATCTGCTTTAATCTGGCTGTTGCGCTCGCACTGTCATATACATAGTCAGGAAAGTCAAGTAGAATGTACTTGACAGTACGGTAATTTAAATTTTTCAGGGGATCAATTTCTATTTTTTTAGTGCACGTGGGCAAAGCCAACGCAAAATGACGGTGCTATTTTAAAATATACAAGTGTGCTTGTACTGTCAGCTACACTCTGCTTTTCCTGATTGTTTATATGTGTCTTTTTTAAAGCCTTTAAGTCAAAATATACACTACAGCGACAAACAATGAAATATAATCAACAAAATAAATAAAATTTACAAAGCATAAGGGCTCTTGACAAGAAGGATGGTATTGCTCGAAGTCGAAGGTACTGGCCGCCATGTTTAGCCAATCATGTGTTGGAAAATGGCGCTAAAACCCTACAAAACCAAAACCAATCAAAGTCCTCTCAAGTTTAGTATACTAGAACTGTGTGTCCTCTTAAGTATGCCATTTACCAGAGATGTACTATCTATTTTAGTAACAGCTTTGTCTTCTCAATGCATATGGAAAACACAAGACATTAATAAAATATAAAGTTAGCCTTCACAAAATGTTGACCCCGGAGACATATCTGTGTGTAAAAGCAAACACAGTCATCTATAAGGGGCGTGCATAAATGTTTTCCTTGAGGTGTACCTCCTAATGTAAGTAAATTTACCGTGTACTTCTAATATAGACGATGCATGTGTGTTTGTGTGTGTGTGTGTGTGTGTGTTACAGCGCAACCGTTATTACGATGACAATTCATTGTCACTAGGTAGGCGTTATGGTAACAGTACCATCAGAGTTACAAAATTTGTGTCACCTTCATGTTTGTTATCATTCTGTACATTACCTTGCGGACCGATTAACATAAAGAAATTCATGCAATTATTATAATATGACCTATAACAAGTATTTAAAAACTTTGATTAATATGTGTATGCGTTTGGTAAATATTATTATTAAAAAAAATGCACCGTGTGTTACTGTTGTGTTTTCCTCCACCGTCAGTGAATAACCATTAAGGCAACATTTTGAAAAAGTTTCCTATTTTTTTTAAAGTTAATTAATATTTTAAGGAAATATAGCGAATTGAATTAAAATAAAAGGACATACTTTTTAATGGCTTTTCTCTCAGATAAAATTCATTGTCAACACAGACCACAAGCTATTTTTCGAAACGGAGTGGAAGAAATAGCCCTAATGAAATGAAACAAACTTATTACATACTTAATAAATTAAACAGTATAAATTAGACCTTAATGAAGCTTATACCACACTATTTACATATCTATTTATTAATTTAAAATAATTTCATTAAAGCTTAACAAATAGAAAAGAATTACATTTTTTATTTTTACTTTTGCAATAACCCTTTAGCTTTTTCCTTAAAATGTTTTATCTGCTTAACATTGTGACCTTGAAAGTACAAAGAACTTATATACTTGAAAACACTGGTCATGGTAAGTACCGTTACATAGCTTTTATCATATTAGTTTTAGAAATAACTTTTTTCCGTGGTGTACTTTACTCATGAGATCGTTGACATGCAAGAATTGCTTTTGAAATTTGAGGTCTTTTTAACATACAACATAACTATGGGATTTCATTTTGCGCCTTCAGTGAACACTGAAAAAGAGTTATAAATTACGACATTATAACTGTTTTTTTTTAATTTTAAATTAAAGAAAGATTATTATGCCAAAAGCAAATTAAGGCTGACATAGACTAAGATTTGTTTGGAGATTAAAACGACGATCTAGTGATGATAGAAGATCTAACAGTGATCTAGTAACGCCTGAAAGGAATATCAAGAAGGGTGTGTCTATGGCAAGCCATTGGGTCCATAACGTAGAAACTCTTCACGATCTCGACGCTCGAGAAAGCCAATAAGAAGATATTTTTCAATCTCACGCTCTCAAATTTTGAATAAGATACACACTAACACACATGATGTAGAAATATTAATGCTAATGAATTTGGCAGTAATTATATTCATTACAGTTGTTTATCCTTTAAAAAAATATTCGCCTGACATTCATTGACTCAGATTTTAAATAAGCCCAAAACAGGTCATGTAATCTCATTTTGAAATCTTAACACAAATACCACATTTTCATTGAAAAAAGATGTAAGGATCATAATAAGCTGTAATGTTTATCTTGATTTTCTTTTCAAGGTTTCCATGAACGCAAACTACCGGGTCTTGAGCATTCTTCTCCAGTCCATCCTTAAGATACAAGGAAATATCCACTGGAACCACCACTGATGGTGGTCAAAGGATAGGAGGGAGTGAGATAAACAAGATTATCCATAACTACAGCAGTTTGCTTCAGGCTAAAGGAGATGTGGGTGGGGGGGGGGGCACAGGAGCACCTTTCCTGTTTTTTTTTTTTTTTTTTTTTTTTTTTTTTTGGAATGTCCACTTATGGACTAAGGTATATATGTGAGCCAATGACTAACTGCAGATAATAACAAAATAACAATCAGATTAATTATAACATGACTCCACATGTAATGTGTTGTCTAATTGTTTAAAAATTTGTATCAAATGCAGGGATTGTTTTGACAGTTTAAGAACGGGGCCCGAAGTCCATGGAATTTGGATTATGACAGTAAAATGGTCAAAATGGGATTTTCTTAGGGAGAATTCTAATAGAATAATTATGGAATTTGTAGAATAATAGTAATTATTAAACTCCCAACCAGTGGTTGAAATACAGGATTGCCTGACGCCCGTGACCCTTCTAAATCCAGATCAGGCACATCCCATATTTTAAGTGAAGCGCCTATTGGGTTTGTCAAAAAAGTGTCATTTAAATGCCCAGACAAAACCTTGATCAGGCAGACGAAATGGTGCATTTTCGTATTCAAGTTCTTGAAAGACAATGTCAGTTACCTGCTTGCCTCGACTCCATTTGCAGCTCCGTCACCCTTAAAGAAGATCGTCTGCTTACTTGTATCGCAAGCTATACACTTTGGGCACAAAGCAAAGAACGTGACCTATGAATGGAGCACAATCATATTTCTGTTCTCCGTATTTTGTTGTAATGTAAAGCGTTCTAAATTTTCCCCCTAATTTGAGGACAGTAAGCCATTATACTATTCTGAAAAGAATCAATCCCTTCCAAAATATACATTTTAATTTGAGATATTGATGGAGTAAAGTATAAAACGGAAAAAAGATCCTATATGCTTTGTGCTCGCTTAACTTTCAACAAAAATCATTTAAAATGTTTTGATAGAGAGAGAACAATTACACTTGATACATTTTAAAAGACTAAGCTATGGGGGGCATTGTTCCAAAATTACTCTCTGTAGGGGAGCATTTTAAATCGTATTTGAAGCTTTATCTTTATGAGTTCAATCTACGATCAATGCAAACAAAGATTCGCCACTAACATTACATAATACCTCCGTATTCCATTTGGCAAGTTTTCTTTTGTTTGAAAGTGTGTTAAGGTATATAGAAAACAATGGACGGCATTTAAAAGACAAAATATGATACATGTAGTATATGTACATATTTTGGGGTAAAAAATACCGCGTACACAAAAAGATATTCTTTATGCTTTGTGCTCGCTTAATTTTCAACAAAAGTCAATTAAAATGTTTTGATAGATAAAGAAAAATTACACTCGATAAATTTTGAAAGACAAAGCTATGCGGGCATTGTTCCAAAATTACTCTCTGTAGGAGAGCATTTTAAATCGTATTTGAAACTATATCTTTATGTGTTCAATCTACGATCAATGCAAGCAAAGATTCGCGACGGTGGTTAAATAATACCACCTTATTCCATTTGGCAAGTTTTCTTTTGTTTGAAAGTGTGTTAAGGTATATAGAAAGCAATGGACAGCACTTAACAGACAAGATATGTTAAATGTATGATAATAGTCATAGTGTCATAATCAGAAGAGAGATATCTAAACAGGGAATACACTCTTGTTAGATACAGTTACTCCCCTATGATAAGCTCTAATGTGTGGGTTCACTGAAATGTCATAACTTACTGTTGTCAGTTTATTCCCTCTGTTTTTTACTGTATTTACCAGCTTCAAAAGTTCATGCTCTATCTGAGCAGCAAAAATCACTAAAATAAAAGTAAACATGGCTTTTTCACATTTCGATTGCTTACCTTCTCAAAGCCAGTTCTACAACTTCTGGCGTAAAGACATCTCTTGTAGATCTAGAAAGTGTTTACAAATTAGTGCCGTGGTAGTTTTGTCCGCTGCAAGCACTGCACCCTAAACTTGTTCCGCTTTTTTACCCTTAAATGAACGCTACCTTTGTAAATTGCTTGTCCGAACAATGCTTCTCTGCTAAGAAATACCGCTTTGTCTCCATTGACTGACGCTGACAGAGTTACATTATAATGTACGGAGCTGCACTTTTAGGGTAAGCAAATAAACATGGATATATTTGGGGGGTTTTTCTGTGTGTGGAGTATGTCAGATTTTTGCACGTACGTAAGATTATAAAGTCTGTTGGCCACCTCCCGTAGGATCAACATCCCAACCTGACTCCAGGAGCGCACAAAATGGGTATAAAAAAGCAGAGGGAGAGGCTGGCCAGGATACTAAACACGCTTGCAGAAAGGTCTTTGGCGGCGCTGCCCGGTATTATTGGCTCTATTGTGCCATTTGTCCTAAAAAAAAGCTGGCAATGTCATTGGCTGGATGGCTGGAAATTTGATCGTGCTTGTCATTCGGAAAACAGTCGCATTCTGTGCCGTTCTTCGCTCTCATATTAGTACGCACATACATGATGTAACGCTAAGACAGTACAGGACAGTATCCTCGTTGTTCAAGGGCGGAGAAACTAAGTGACCGCAAGTCCCACCGCAATACTACCCACGACTAGTGCTGTTTGTTCGGCATCGTGGTCTTCGTTTTTTTTTTTAAATGCCTGCATTTTTCCATGGTGCTCGTTTGTGCTGCTGACACGTCTTGCGCAGTGGGTCAAAGCCCACCTCTTCATGCTTCGCTGTTGTGGTATGCTTGCACTTGTGCGGGCATCCTTGTAGTATTAACATCTACGTTGGTGCCTATCATCATGTTGACGTCAGCCATAAGAGATTTGTTGTTATACCCCTCATAGGTGCCAACTTTAAACTCCATGTCAGTTGGGATCATGTAAAGGCCGCCCTCAAGGGCGCAATCTAGCTTGTTTCTGTTAGTATTCGAGCAATTCCCGGTATATATTTAGCAACTCAGGGGCGCTCTTTGATCGGGCGGACATATGTTTTACGTTTGCAAGAAACTGTTTTGTACATTAAAGGCCCTTTCTGATCCAACTATCGAGCTAAGCATTTGGGTTTGTGCGCCTATGATTGCCACATGTACGTTAGAACGCCATCATTGAGACGCTCTGCCTCCAGTAAAGCCTTTGACTTGTCCAGCATAAAACACACAAGTCGTTTGTAGCCCCGCTGCCAGGGATGTTATGTGCGAAGTAGTCAACTTTATGCCTCTTTGAAAAAGTTAAATCATACGCGTTTGGGTTCCATGTTCCATGTATCACGGTTAGACTGATAGCCGCTGTTATTCATCGTACCCAAGCCTTGGTTTTCGCTGTGCTTCTAGCGCCAGTCCGAGTTTTCATCCACATTAAACACATTACAAAAGCGTTAGCAGGCAACCATCCCCATGCTGTTTTCAAGCGCGTTCCACCCTATTTGTGAGAATCTTTTTCACTTGGTAGTAAACATGGAACCGATAAAAGCTGTGCACCAACACTAGCAGTCCTGCCCCTGCTGTTACAGCAGATAACAGGTGGTCGCGAACGCTGAAGCCACAACCAGTGGTCGCTCACCAAACGGAAAAGTTTACTTCACTTTGCCGCTCCGGAGTACCAATTGTCCACAATATTCTTCCACTCGATGAAAGGTAGGACGTAGTTACGGGCTATGTCAATAAATCTGGTCTGGAACGAAACGCCATCCAGCACATACACTTCGAGGTTAAGCAGCAGTTCGTGGATCTGAGCTCTCTCTGCATCGCTAAAGTTAAAGACGCCGTCGACACTATATTTCGCGTCGCTGTTAAAGCAAAGTACTTGTGGTAATACCATCGCTCCCGTACCAGTGCTGGATTTGACAGCAAATGTCGCACTGACAAATTCTCTAGTTGGACCGGTGGCTAAACCAATGCAGGTACCCAGGTAGCGCATCAAGAGATTTCGTTCAGCCCATAATAGTACAACGTTTCAGCTGCGCTTGATAATAAGTTCATTCGCCTGCTCGTTTTCCAGTCCCATAACATCCGGACAACCATCACCGTTGTTCCTGGTGGGCATGGCAACCTAAATACGCTGGGAAATCTAATTCAGACTGCCATTTCTGGAATGTCTGTGGCCTATAACGTGGCGACCGGGCGGGCCACCATCGTACTTGCTGAACTCAACCGGCGCTCTATCTTAGATCGCTCGCCCCAATCCTTGTGTTTGTCGCAAATGGGAGTTTCACACCAGGCACATACATAGCACATAATGTCCCTGCGTTTATCGACGTCCCGTGCCTTTAAGTCAACCTCGAGCATATAAACTCAACTGCGAATATTGTTGATGGAAAAAAAGACAGTACTCTACAAATTATTCGTGTGTGTGATGAGTCCTATAGGGAGTCGCGTACTATCACCTATGCAATGCTATGTTAGTGTTGAATGCATTACGCCGGCATCCAGAAACTATCGATACGCATCTTAGACGAAAGACATTCGCCGGTTAATATGCTGGAGTGCACTATCACCCTTGAAATGAAAGAAAAGTAAGCACTAGCACAGAAAAGTGAGTGCTAACACACTATGAACCTATCCGATCCTAGCTTGTTTATTAACCGCGCTGCAAGCGCCTTCGGACCATCGTCTTCATTTAATACAGCCCCAGCTGAAACTCTCAGCCGCGAGGCTGGAAGTGCTAGCACGGAAAGCGCAAGCACAGGCTCTGCTGTCGCCTTAAAGGTCGTGTACATAACGGTCGACATATATCACGTCGGTTAGCGGAATTGCTGCGCTAAAGGCGCCCGCTTACTATCGCTGGGATTTAACGCAAAACTTTCAGAACGTTGGTTTTTGTACCCTCAGCAACAGCAACGACACCATCACAGTCCCGGGCTCCGGTTTTTACTTCATTAACCTTCATGGGAGTCGTGGTGACGCAACATGGGCAACGCTTTAAATCCGTGTAAGCAGTAATCACTCTGCCGTACCCGCGGTTCCCGATAATGTCTCACACTAAAGCTTTACAAATGGCTTTGCGTCCATGTTTGCCGCTGGAGACACCATCCGTTGAGAGGGCCTCAACGTCAACGTACAAGGGTCGGCATTTTCAGCCACTCTCACTATCTTCGGCTTTCGCAATTGGAACTCGTACTATACTTTGCTTAAAACAATGTCAGACAAATGCAAGGAACGCGAATCATTTGTACAGCCTGCCATTCCTGAAGTCGACGAGAAAGACCGTGTATTTGTCCAGCTCGCACAAAATGTGCATGACATTGACAAGGAATACAAACTATTGGTGTGAGAGTATCTGCGTCTCCTTGGGGTTGGCACGTACCCGTTTAGATCGAGGTGGAACGAGGATGCATATCAAGTGGACATCGAGCACTGGGGTTACTCAGAGCATACTAAACCACCGTGCATGCAGCTAGGGTTAATTTTGATATCTTTGTAAAAGTACTACCCCCTGGGACTCTTGGATGCAGTTGTTACTACAAAGACAACGTGGTATATAGCGAAACGACCTCAGAGATAACCTTTTAATCGGGGTATGGGCTCTCTATTACTGGTCTTGCCAGCAGAGAAACAAGAGTTATATGTGAAAAAGACTCACTCTGCCGCATCACAGTATTCGGCCAGAAAACAAACATTAAGGCATGATATATGTGATTTTTGGCGACTGTGTTGGGAGGCGTGTTGAAGACCGTGTCATTTCCAGATATAAAGACATTAAGGAAACTGACATTTTCTTTGACATCATCACCGTTTGTCGAGTAAGCCACGGCGACAGGTTAGACATGCGTATCTGCAGAGGAGCTAGTCACCAACCCCACCCATCGCGATGATTTAAACGTTCATATCACGATGCTTATAGATGAATTAAGGTGTTCAAAATTAATATTACTTGATATTTCTTTTGCGAAGAACTTAAACAAGTATTACGTAATTACACATACTAATCAAAGAAAAGAAACACAAATATTTGAAACAGCCGGGTTATACCACAACACGTTTTCTTATTTATTTTGTAAGTTTACATCCATTTATAAAACTAGCTTAGGTTCTTCGAGTTGTAATTAAACTGACGGTCATGATAAGTTAAAATTACAACAGTGAAGATAACATTTATTTTGGGATGTAAATTTTTCAGTCTTTAGTGACATAAGTAGTCGGACATATCAATGAGAATATTACGTAGCATAAAATGTCAATCAGAACTATCAAGAATCTTGAATACTTTTATGTCATAAAGGACCTTGCACATACATACATAAATACATACATAAATAAATAAATACATACATGCATATACTGCGCTGACTCCGACCAGTACTTGTTTGGAATGAAACACAGATATAAAACTGATAAATTCTTATAGTATGATACCCAGAATATTTTGTTATGCACTAAGATGTTCTAAATATTGTAGTTGAGATTATTTAAATCTCCTAAATACACATATGATATTAATTCCATGAACGATGCAATTGATACGATGTCTACTATAACAAAGAAGACGAAGAAGGTAGTGTCAAGAGCGTTTCCAACCTCAACCCATCGTAATTGCGTTGCCTTTTTACGAGAACACGAAATACAACGAAAGAACCTCGCATACATCTGAAGCCGCATTGGGGGTTGAAGATGTTGCTTGTTTTGTGTTGATATATTTGCAACACGATTCGGGGCACAACACGAGCAGCAAAGTTCATGACTTGACTGTCTGTTATCTTCTCCTTTTGCATCTTCATCCTCCTTCTCCTCCTTTTCTCAATCCCTCTTGTTCTTTTCATCCTCCTTGATCTTTTCCCTCTCCTCGTTCACTTTTTTACCGATCATCTGAGTGAATATTACAAGGACGGTTATAACTGCGCTACTGGCCATCTTAATCGTAAAGTAGTACTCAAAAACAGGGACGGGTGAAGAGGTCTTTGGTAGAGAAGCGACAACGATGTTCATCAAAAGTACCAAAGCGAAGAAACAAGTCAAAGAATATCCTAGTCTCTCTCCAGAATTTCTAGGTAAAATGAAGACGAATATGTTTAAAAAGGACACTATTACAATAGGTAGAATGTAGTTAATGAAAGAATGCAATGGCCTTCTTGCGATTGTAATTTTGAATATTACATGGGATTTTGAATCTTCAGATAACGTCTCTGCAGACGTCTTTTTCACAATCCATGCAACGTTTCACTTTAGAGTAATCTATCTTGAAACTAGACGCTATTAGAGTCAGCTCACTGGAAGTGTATGCTCGTGTGGTAAGTTTCACTGAGCAATCATGAATGTCAAACGGATAAAAATAAACGTTCGGGCTACATAATGCTTTGAAAGCAACGTTTTCAGACCATGTACATTTACCAGATTTCAAGTATATTCTCACTTGGGATTGTTCTTGCACGATGTCTGTGTCATCTCCCGCGGAATTGACTAGTATCAAGGATGGCTTCCATATGCTGCTGCCGATATCGTAACTGACGTATCAGGGGCCGCCGAACCATAGGCGTTGAAATAAATTTCCTCAATCCACTCCATAGAGTGATATGTGCTTATAGCTAAGATCCCCGCAACATCATCAAAGTCGTTTACTGCCAGGAGCTGCAGACCTAACGAAACATTCAATGTGTTTGACAAGTCTTGCAGTGGAATCACGCTGGTGTTTCCCTCATATATCGTGGTTACTTTTCTAACCTCAGCCATTGCTACTGACCAAGAAGCGGCATGACACTCATTAGCAACGGATAGCAATAAGTACAAGATTGTGGAAGAAATGTAGATATCCATGTGAATTACGTCTTAAAGCTCGGTGCTCTTTACTCTACTGAGCGTGAAGTAACAATGCAAGGACGTTACCAAACAGTAGAACTAATATTATGATAATAGTAATAACTGTACTTTGAGCATGCGCTGATCTAAAATGTCTATGTAATTTTGTAAGTAAGAAACGATGATCATAAATGTCCTTGAGTAAAATTTGTTTTGCTGCACTATTGAAAAGCTTTTTATCTGATATAGTATTTTCTTTTGTAACATATTGTACACCACAACCTTGTGAATACCCGTACCAGTCTAAGGTTTAAAAGTAGATCAATTTACATGTTTACTTCTAACAATCGACTGATATATTGTAACATATTTGTTCTGAAGGAATGGTTTTTTCTGTGTTATTTCTTAAAAGTGCTATAAGTGATTTCATACAGTTAAAGAGTAATCCTTAAAACTGTCAGCAGACATTATGTATGTATGTAATGTATGTATGTATGTATGTATGTATGTATGTATGTATGTATGTATGTATGTATGTATGTATGTATGTATGTATGTATGTATGTATGTATGTGTGTATGTATGTATGTATGTATGTATGAAGAAGCAAGATTATAGCAAATGTCATGGAATGGCGAATTGTTGACACACCAGAAAAATGTACACATACAAATACGTCATCAACTGTTACTCCCAAATGTTCCTTAAAACCACGGTTAATTATGGATGTTTCATTGAAATTTTATTTTACGTTGATTTTTAAGGAACGTTCTTTTGGACTTCAAAAGATGAAAAGTAGTAAATGCAGTACTATTTTATCACTATGAACATCAGATCTTGCGTACTACCTAAGAGTTTGAATGTACATGCATTAGCATCTAACGGAAGTGTTAAGCTGCATCCTTTATTTGTTCTCATATCTGAAATGTACAATTTTTCGTGCCAATTAGAATATTACCGCTCTATGTGCCAACGGTTTAACATTTTTAAACTTCATTAATGATTGTGTCCACACTTTTGATGTCATGTTGAAATTAATCATGCATACCCTTTCGTGCATCCATCATTTAATTTTCCATATGGACTTCGTTTACAGAGGATGATGATAGTTGGCAAGATGTTTAGGACAACGAGTTGACGACATCGAAGACGGTGTGAGGGTCAAAAAGAACATTTTGAAAAGTATCATGTACTATTTTTTTTAAACTACATGCCATATACACTGATACACCAATTCAGAGTGGGTGGTAGCATTTGGAGATATATATATATATATATATATATATATATATATATATATATATATATATATATATATATATATATATAACACCAAATGTTTGGGAACCTGAATGCAGACCAAGGAATGGAAATGAGGGGTGGTTTGGGGTTGAAGTTTAAAAAGTTTAGTAATACAAGTTATAATTCTTAAAATTGTTTCAATATAGGTATTCTCGACGGCTGAGATAAAGCAAATTTGATAACCTGTGTGAAACCACCGAACTTTTGGATGGGTCTTCCCTTTTCGTTGCTCTTGAGCTGGGGATCAAACTTACGTCCACATAGGTCCAAAGCAGTTGTGTAATCGCTGCGTTGTCCTTACAATGTATTTTTGGATATACTTTGTTTCTATTTGCTTGATCTTATTTTTAATTATTTCCCTGGTCATATTGTAATTGGTGACAAAGAAGTTGAAGTACTGTTCAATAGATAATTGACTATTGTGAAATGTATTTGTTAATAGTCTTCAAAATACATTCAATGTGCTAAGTTATGCGTGAGGAAGATAGCAAGCATGAAAAAGCCAATTGAAAGCGCCGACAATTAAGAGACGAAACGCTAGATGAATGTGTTTACAAATTCAAAACAAGTTTGCATTCCAGGCCCCACTTAGAACGTTTCTGTTCCATATATATGCCGATAATTCACCTCAAATTTATAAATACGTGTATTGCAAATAGTGACATTTCAAAGAACTTGTTACATTGTCCCAGTAAATGTTACTTTCGATATTAACATGGGTAGCGTAGTCTGGTGGTTGGCACTGCTGACTCAGGGTTAAAAGGTAAAGGATTGTAATCTTTCCCAGGTCAGTGCTGTAGTGACTTTGAGGAAACAGTTATCATGGACAGCACGAGTCAACCCAGTCATAAATGTATACCTAACACATGCTTCACCTCACTCTACTTTACTTCAAAAACTCCAGAAGTAGGAACCGACAGAGCCTTCTTTTGGAGTGACCGAAGTAAAGATGAGCTACGTGAAGCTGGTGTTGGGTTTGCCATCAAATCACAGCTAGCCAGAAAGTTCATAAATCTCCCAAAGAGTGTGAATGACAGACTCATGCAAATGACACATTCTGGAAAAGAACATGCAACTATCATCTGCGTCTATGTACCCACTATGACCAACCCAGATGAGATCAAGGACAAATTGAATGAAGACCTTGTGTTACGACTCTGTGTCTTAAAATAATGTAACAGAAAGAAGGTGAAACCAACAGTGTACGTAAAATCAACAAGCAATGTATTTCTATACAATTAAAGTGAAAATTCAAAAGACACTTACGTGATTTAAAATCCAAATAATCGAGTAATCCTATGTGTCCTAATCACAAGTCCTAAATATATAATGTTCAAAATGAATTCCAGTAGCCTTGAACGTCCTGATGAGCCAGTGGTCTTCGATTTCCTAATATGCCAGTAGTCTTGAGTGTCCTGATATGCCTGAATGATGTAATCCAGAATATCTTTGAATGAATTCACATAAAGCCCATAGACAAATATTAATCCAAATGAGAATGAGCACTTTTAGTAATTCCAATGAATATTTCAAATAAATAATTCCTCTCTCTGAATTTGCTATGATTTTCACAACTGTAACATTTGATTACTAAAATAAATTCCTTAATAGACTGATCTTAATAATATGAAGTTTAGTATAAGAATGAAACCTTGTTTATCAAATGCTCCATAAATATGGAGACAAGTCACCTGACAGAATATTCTAGAATATGAGTAACTCGAATGGAAAATTACTGTGCGTACCTGACTTTTCTCACATCGAGCCATGGAAAATTCCAATCTAAGTACTAAATGCAATGTAAACATGACTGACCTTGCACTCAAATGCAGTGAATATATTGGTTACAAAATGTCCACTAAAGTACAACTTACCTCATGGACACATATTATAAATTCAATATACATAACACCTCTATCATAAAGTAAAAGAAAAATTTATGCAATACAGCTTTCTTTTAAAGATGCATAATCAAAATTACTTAGGAAGATGTCTTATAAATGTCACTCAGCTCAATTACACAAAAAAGGCAATATAGTCTATGCTCGTGAAAGTGCATCTCTGATCTTTTTCCCTGATGTGTCGAATGTCAATGTAATATTCCTGCACTTTTAAACTCCATTTCCACAATCTCCAATTTTTATCTTTCATTTTGTTGATGAAAGTAAAGGGGTTGTGATCACTGAAAACAATAACCGGAGAATGTGCCGAGGTGACATACACTTCAAAATGTTGTAAAGCCAATATTAAAGCCAAACATTCCTTCTCAATTGTGGAATCATTTTTCTGGTGCTTGTTTATTTATTTTTTTTTTAGAAAAATAGCACACTGGATGATCTACACCATTTTTGTCTTCCTGAATGAATACTCCACCAACCCCTACATCACTTGCATCAACAGTGATTTTAAATAATTGGCTGAAATTTGGTGCAGAAAGAACAGGTTCATTCTTAAGCATGGACTTCAATTTATCAAAGGGTTCCTGACAATTGTCAAACCAATGAAACTTCGATTTCTTAATCAACAAATTTGTCAAAGGTTCGGCAATTATGAACAAATTTTAACAAAATTTCCGATAATATCCAGCCATACCTAAAAATCGCATCAGCTACTTTTAACAAATAGGCACAGGGAATTTCGAAATAGCTTTGACCTTAGATTCTATAGGTTTAAATTGACCTTGTCCCACGATATGTCCTAAAATTGTGACACAAGCATGGCAAAACTCACTTTTGCTCAAATTAATCGTTAGATTTGCATCACTGAGTCGATCAAAGAATTTCTGAATGGTTTTCAAGAGATCTTCCCTGGTGTCGTTGTAGATAATGACGTTATCGATGTACGTGTCACAATTATTTAAACCAGATGTTATCATGTTCATAAGACGTTGAAACGTTGCCGGAGAATTTTTCATTCCAAACAGCGTGACTTTATATTGATAAAGCTCATTAGAAGTCATAAATGCTGTAATTTCCTTGGCCCTTTCTGTGAGTGAAATTTGCCAGAATCTTTCATAGAGGTCAAACTTGGTAACATATATCGCATTTCCAATTAATCAATGCAATAATCCATTCTATGTATTTGAAATGAATCCACTTTGGTGACAGTGTTGACTTTCATATAATCAGTACACATGCGGAATGTGTTATCTGGCTTAGGCTCAAGAATACATGGTGAACTCAAGTTACTTTTACTTGGTTCTATAAAATCATTCTCCAGTAAATACTGAATTTCTTTCTTCAAATATTCCTGTTTGAGAGGAGTCATCCTGCAAGGACGCTTTTTCACTGGTGTACAATCTACAATGTCATCTTCGTGATTTTATTTGTTCGTGTAGGAACATCAGGAAACAAGTGCTCATACTCATGTAATAGCTGTTTTAGTTCATTTCTTTCCTGTTGTTGTAGATGTGAAAGTTTCTGGTCCAGATTGTTCAATATTTCTGAATTCCGAAGGTTGGTTACACAAGAGTCACTGCAGTCAGATTGTATTCCATCGTTTACATCCTCACTGTGTGGGACAGGTACAACTAAATTAATAGAATAATTAATTGGGCTATCTCTGTCAAAATATTCCTTTAACATATGTATGTGACAAAGTTGTTTCTGTTTCCGCCTTCCAGGAATGTTAATGAAATAATTTTAGTCATTTACTTTCTTTTCAACGCTATAAGAACCATACAATTTAGCCCGAAGATGATTTTGAGGTATCGGCAAGTGTCACGGAATTGTATGGTTTATATCAATGTGTATATGTGATCAAAAATGTATTCGGGTTTCGTTTCCGACTAGAGCGTTACTCGGGGGTTGTTTATTTTTTTCGGCTCTAGTTATTTTGAAATACTGAGCGCGATTCACCCCATGCTGCACGTGCAAATTGCCTGCAGTGAAAACTCACGTGCCTAGCTGCTGCGCATATCTGTCACAGCTAGAGTACATATAGAGCGAATTCTCTATAAACAAATTACACTACGATGAGTCTTGTCAGAAAGCTTACCTCTTTACGGGAGCAAAACTTCAGCTGTAGAGGTACGTGAAATTTAAGATTGTATTCTTTATCACTATTCGTTTTATATGACATAATTGTTTCATATATTAGATGTTTTAGAATTTATTCTAAATTCTACAGAGAGTCAATACCTAGGTCATACAACGCCATGATATTAGAAATCCTATAGGCTGGTTCAAGTTAGCTATTTGTTGTAACTGAACAGACGGGTATTATTTAATTATACGCGGCATGCATTGAATGATTAATGTAATGTGTAACGAGGCGTAATTCATGTGCGCGCATGCGCAACATATATCAATACAAAAGTACTAACCGTGTCATATGTACTACACGGTTTAGTTGTTATACTTTTAGCTGTTCCTTATGTATGGTTTGGTGGTGTGTGAAGTCACAGAACTCTGTGTGGTTTCGTGTGACGTGTACGCTGTGTCTGGTGACGTTGTTTCGGAAGAGTGTACTGGTTTTCTCGATGCGAGGGACCAAGGCTTCTCGATCAACGGGTCTGTGTTAATGTGAAGGCTCTCGAGGGACCCTTCAACAGACTGGGAGGGGTGGACCATGCGTGGTGGCTCCTTGACCATGGACTAGAGCGGGTGGAACCGTAGATACATCTTGGTAGTCAAACGGACGCCACGATAGTTATATTTATTGCGTGTTCCATTTGATTGTTATCTCAATATTGCTATCTGTGCAAAATTACATTCATTCGCATTTTAATATCGCTATATGTGTGATAGATTCATAATTTCATACATCCCCATTTCAATATCGTTATATGAACGACATATTCATAATTTCATACATCCCCATTTCAATATCGTTATATGAACGACGGATTCATAAATTCATATTCCAACATCGCTTGTTAAATTGATAAATTGACGAGTTAACAGATTGATGGATAAATGAGTATTCTATTGATAAGTGCATAAATCACATGCTTTGGTCACCCTTGGTACTTAATAAGACCTTGTTTATATTGGGGTGTAAATCATATACTCTTATTTGTCGATTGGTGATAGGATGCTATTCACGTTTGTTTAAAATTCCATTTGTTAAATCCATCTTTGATTTTTCTCGTTGAGTTACTTGTTGTTGATAGTTCCATGTTAGGAACTTTATAATTTTCCTTATCTTTTTGTTATAATGGTGTCAGATTTGTTCATCTTTAAATTGCGTTTATAAATAAACATCTTATTAACGCAGTTGCTTTCGGTGTCTTCACTAATCCAGTCCCAACCCGGCTTCATCCTGTGACAGCAAGAGAGCCAGAACTTTATTACAAGGCTTAAAACTCCTTTCCTGTGTATTTCTGTCATACCTCAATTTCATTTTTGGCTGAGTAGACTGAAGATTAGTTCTTGCTACTTCACAGGGGTTTGACAACTTGTATTTAAAATCAGAGACGTAGTCAAGAAGATTAATCTTTGAATCTTCATTGGAAAGAAGTTTATCTTTCAATAATTTCAATGGTCCAAGAACAGTATGTCCAAAAACCAGTTCAAAGGGACTAAAACCCAATGACTCTTCAACTGATTCCCTAACAGCAAACAACATCAAATTAACACCCTCATAGCAATCCTCTCCTGTATCAAAGTAATATGATCGAATCATATTCTTCAAAGTTTGATGAAATCTTTCCAAAAGCCCCTTGACTTTCAGGGTGATAGGAGGAAGATTTAAACTGTCGGATGACTAATTCATGCATAACTTGTTGGAATATTCTAGACATAAAATTTTACCCTTGATCAGACTGGACAGATTTGGGAAGGGCAACAAGTGTAAAAACTTCAACAAAGCTTTCACAATGGTTTTAGTTTTTATATTTCTCAGAAGAATTGCCTCTGGAAATCTTGTAGACGCACACATATGATGGTCAATAAGTATTGGTTGGCTGACTTTGTCTTAGGTAAGGGACAGACGCAATCTACCATTATTCTACTAAATGGTTCGTCAAATGCAGGAGTTGGTTGCAGATGGTTTTCCTACTATGTGACAAGTGTGACAAGCTCTACAATATTTAGAAAACATCACCTTTCAGTTTCGGCCAATAAAAATGATTCAAGATCTTGCGATAAGTCTTATTGACTCCTAAATGACCAGCCATGAGGTTTCATGGACTAGACTAAGCATTTATTGTCGATATGACTTAGGAACGACAATTTGATAGCTCACTGACCACTAGTCACCAGCGGGTACCTCAGATGGTTTCCATTTTCTCATAAGGACCCCATTTTTCACAACGTAGCACACTGGAACTTGTGTGGCTTCAGTTTCACTAATATCCCTCTGAAACAAACAGGAGATCTCAGGATCTTATTCCTGTAAGACAATGAGTGATTGTCTTTTCTCACCCTGGTTAGAATAGAGAGAATGAGTTGTAAAAAGAGGATCACTGGAATCAACACCTTCTGATTCCCCAATATCAGGAGAGAAAGTGACTTCATCAAAAGACTGACCAATAAATGTGTCAGCTAAAGGAATAATTTTCTGATCAACATAATTCTCAAGAGCTCGTTTGCCATAGCTCTGGTAACTGCACAAGCAGGATATAAATCAGGGATTCCAATCTCAATAGGATCAACGTTTTGATCCAAAGAAGGTTTGTCAGTTACAAGTGGATTTGCCACGACCTTATCGCCAGCTAGGTCATTGCCTAGTACCAAACGGATACCTCTATAGGTAAAGAAGTCACTGCCCCAACAGTCACAGACCATGAAACTAAGTCTGATGCCAAATTAACACAGTGGAGATCAACATTTACAAAGCCGCACTCTACTCCCTGAATAAGTACCCTTTCACTAGAAGAAGACATCTCAGACAAAGGCAAAGTACCGAATCACAAAAGACTCTGAGAAGCTCCTGTTTCCCTTAATATTTTAATAAGGATATGTTTGGCAGAATCACTAGTAAGTGATATGGAACCTTCTGACATGAATGGTTCATACATTCCCAATATAGAATCGGACTGGAGTTTGTTTTACCCAACAAATGTATTGCTTTCAATGCAAGACCGTGACATTGACCTCTTTGAAATAAGATCATTTGGAATAGCTCTGTCTTTATTCTGTTGTTTATTTTTCAACCTGAAGCAATCAGAAATGACGTGCCCTTTCTTTTTACAATAAGTGCACGTAGGAAAAGATAAGGATTTCTGATCAGTCTGATCAGATGTTTGATTCCTAACAGCTGTGCTGTTTTGAAATTTAGAGATTGAAATGTTTTTTTTTTTTAACCAGAAAACTGCTTTGAGTAATCTTTGTGAGTCGAGGAATAATCATCAGCCGTACGAGCAGCATTTTCGAAGGTTTCTACTCTCTGCTCGTCAAGATAGGTCTTGACATCCCTATGGATGCACCTCTTGAACTCTTCAATTAAAACGAGCTGTCTGAGGTTATCTTACTCTTTATCAACCTTCTTGGTTGAACACCACCTTTCAAATAGGTGTCCTTTTTCTCATGCAAATTTGACATAAGTTTGTCGAGTTTCTTTTCTACAATTCCTAAACTTTTGTCGATATGCCTCAGGTACCAACTCAAAAGCTTTCAAGATGTAATCTTGAAACAACATCATAATCAGTACCGACAGTGAAATATATACATTACGAGCTTTGCCAATAAGTACACTTTGTAACAAAGTACAATGCTCTCTTGGCCCTTTCAAGTTTTCAGCAATTTTCTCAAAGCGAAAAAAGTTTTTATCTACTTCTTTTTCCTGAAAAGGTAGTACCAACCTAATATATCTGGTAACATCAAAACCTGAACTGCTGTGTAAAGGGGGAGAGTGCTCAGCTTGCCAGTTCTAATTCTTTAAATCTGTACTGCATTTGCTTTGTTCTCTCTGCATTTCCCACTCCTCTGTCTCTCTCTCTCTCTCTCTCTCTCTCTCTCTCTCTCTCTCTCTCTCTCCTCTTTGTCTCTCAGCATCTGCATTTCTATTTCCCTTTCCCCTTTCCTCTCTTTGAAGCTGAGGTTTTCTTGATTCTAATTCAATATGGTTTTTAGCAGTAATTCCCTTCATTTTCAATCAAAACCAGATACAGACTTATCAAGTAAACCCAAAGCACTATTATCCTAAATTTCCTTTCCCAGCAAATATGGAAAGAAAATATTCTTTATCTCCTTGCTTTATCAAAGACGCTTTCGCTCTAGAAAGATCATAATGTCTGGCAAGCTCGAGCAACTCGTCCTTTTTCACAGACTGTAACCCTACCTGCGTAGGACTTGCAACAAAGACATTGTGAATGCTTGCTGGTTTCACTAAAGATTTCTCAAATGAGTGAAATAAAATAAGGGACAACGAAAATTCAGAAACAAAGTCAATATAAATAGTAATTTAAAGAAATTCAGATCCCTGACAAGCCCCCCAATTTCTGTTACGACTCTAGGTCTTAAAATAATGTAACAGAAAGAAAGTGAAACCAACAATGTAAGTAAATTCAACAAGCAACTTATTTCTATACAATTAAAGTGAAAATTCAAAAGACACTTACAGTAACGTGAATTAGAGTCCAAGTGATCAAATAATCCTAAGTGTCCTAATCACAAGTCCTAAATATATAATGTTCAGAATGAATTCCACTAGCCTTGAATGTCCTGATGTCCTGATGAGCCAGTAGTCTTGAGTGTCCTAATATGCCTGAATGATATAATCCAGAATATCTTTGAATGAATTCATATAAATCCCATAGACAAGTATTAATACAAAATGAGAATGAGCACTTTTAGTAATTCCAATGAATATTTCAAATAAATAATTCCTCTCTCTGAATTTGCTTTGATTTTCACAACTGTAACATCTGATTACTAAAATAAATTCCTTAATAGACTGATCTTAATAATATGAAGTTTAGTGTAGGAATGAAAATCTTGTTTACCAAATGTTCCATAAATATAGAGACAAGTCACCTGAGAGAATATTTTAGAATATGAGTAACTCTAATGGAAACTCACTGTGCGTACCTGACTTTTCTCACATCAAGCCATGGAAAATTCCAATCTAAGTACTAAATGTTATGTAAGCATGACTGATTTTGAACTCAAATGAAGTAAACATGTTGTATATAAAATGTCCACTAAAGTACAACTTACTTCATGGACACATATTATAAATTCAATATTCGAAACACTTGAGTCTCTTCTTGCAGACGTCTCAAAGGCAGACACGCACATCATCCTTTGAGACTTCAATGCTAGAGTTGGCACAGATCACCATTTTGTATAATTGCAGAGAAGAAGCTAATTAATGCAAGAATTTTTTTAAAAAAAATAGCAGTATTGGCGATTAAAGAAATATTTTTCCAGGCTGATGTTAAAAGCGAGCTTGTTACACTACCAATTATACGAGGTAATGCTGCTGCTAATTTTTATACCTAAGGTAAATAAATATTCAGCAATATTTTTCATATCTTTTTTGTCACCGCTGCTAACATCGCCGCTATCGTTTCCTACTGTCAATCCTTTTACAAAATTTGCTATGGTTAGACCAAAAGTTGTTGCTATAATACCAATAGCTGCAAAAACAGTAGCTAATGTTACACCTTTTCGTTGAGCAGCCAGTCCATCGTTTATTGAATGGTAACTTTTCTTTATTTTTTACTCATTGTTGTACTATTTGTGCTCTTATACTTTCAAGGCTTTGTAATATCTCATTTAATTTAGCTTTGTTAGCTTGATCTTTTTCTTTAACAATATTATCTTTTCTTTTCTTTTTATTGCCGTCATTGTCTTCAATATCTGTTTTAACTGATAATATTTTTCTTTGACTTTACAACATCAGTAGCACTCACATATCCTCTGAATTATCTTTCTTCTTGATCAGTAAACAACCTATTAACATTTCCTTTTCTTGTCATAGATCTTACAAGGTCATTTTTTAGATTTTCAATCTGATTAGTAAAATCAATATTTCCCTTATTTAAAGTCTCGTGTATTTCTGTTATATTCTATAAAGATTGTAACAAATCGGTTTCAGCAACACAATATATTATCTGTTGCCTGGCTGTGTACCCTTTAAATGTGGTCATTTCTATTTGTGGAATGATTTCTCGCTTGATCAATACTTGTCCTTCTCTTTTCCAATCTAATGATTCCAAAAACCTACACCAGCCTGTTTCATTATATATAGTGTTAAATGATAACATTTTTACTGCGTTACTACCAATCTTAGAAGTTGAATATCATGGTTACAAAGTTCTTCGTAATGCAATGTTTAATTTATAATTTTAAAATTAGGCTTATTTAACATATGCTCGTTTTCACTTCACTAAAAATTATATTTGGTATATTCTTTGTATTGATCAATAAATAATTGTGGAACTGTTGATGTTGGATGTGTAGAGGTTTAGATTTTCCATATAGTGGAAGAGGAGGTAGTATTGCAGTAGACTCAGGAATAGGATCGGCAGAAGGACCATGTTCTTTAGGAGGTCCTTTGTTCACTTAACCATAACCACCTTCCGCGTTTTTACACTATTGAAATGAATCAAAAGCAACTTGAAAAGAATTAGGCTTTTTAGGATCTAAACAAAATATTGACGTCACTACTATATATAAAAACTGATTAATAGAAGCATAACAACTTTCGGATTTGGATTACCATTGTCAGCATTAAGTGCTTGCTTGATACTTTTCAACAAGGAATACACAACAGATAAAAAGAAAAGAAAATGTAGATACACAGAAATGTATATCTGTTTTGTTTCTGATGTACAGGTAAATATTCAGAACTACCAATTGGAATGTATTCTCTTCTCGAGTCGTAGCGAAGCAGTAATAACGTGTCGTCCCATGCCGTCCTAATTAAACACTAAATAACTGGACTATAGAGTTAATAAACCTACCATAAATAACTTTATAATAGCATTACATGTGAAGTTACACATTGTGGAAAGTGAAAGTTTGTACTAGATTCGATTGAAACAGAATATAATTGTTATTTTTTGTTTTATTGTAATTATCTGTCTAACCATTATGTACAATAACACTTACAACAGAAAATGGCTTTATAGCGACAACAATATAATTCTAATAAATCCTGGTGATAAATTAGTTAAATGGCTCGAATTACTTATTAATGTATACAAGGAAGGTAATACTTTGTTTCTCATAGATGCCTGCGAATTTAGATGATGTAAACAGGAAAGCAACTAACTTAACAAAGCTGGTATTCAGTGGTAGGCACTATGGAATAGCTTTATCTATCATAGTAAAAACGTATAGTTCTGTCATAAAAGATCTTTGCGAAAATGTTAGATTTATAATATATTTTTACTCTAAAGATAAAAGTCTACTAAAAACATTTTAATATAAATGATGTAGTACCAGCAGTTAGTATAGATGAAATAGATGAAACGTTAAAAGAAAACAAAAGAAACAATTTTTAATAAGGCTGAAATATCCGTTTGATTGCAAGGTGGTACGGGATTTATTAGCTAGTTTCCAAGGGTAATTAACTAGATAATTAATAAAATAGCAATAAGATAAGTATTCATAAGTATAAGGTAAGCAATAAGATAAGTATTCATAAGTATAAGATAAGTAATAAGATAAGTATTCATCTTATAAACTGTATAACGTTTATTATCATATAGTGAACGAGCAACTTTATTTATCGTAATATTGTATACTTTGTGACGGTATGATCCAATTAAATTCGTTTCTTGATGATTTTTGCATATATCTAATTTCAGATTCTTTTTAAGAACATATTTCTTAATACCCTTGCATACATTTCCTCTTCTATGGTAGTTCTATCACTTTCTTTTGTAACGAAAAAAAACCATCATCTTCACAAAGAATTGTGTTTTTTTTTCTGGTGCCAAAGGATAATCTTTAAAATAATCGTGCAAATTTGTTGGTACTTCTAAATATACTTCTAAAAGTCCTTCATTTTACAATCATCACTCCAAGACATCACATTTTCCTTAGTTTTTGTTATTGCTTACTCGTCTTCCCGTTTCAAGCTTCTAACGGACATTGGTTAACACATATCTAATCGTACAAATTGTTGGAACTTTGGTAGATAATATATGACTTTCACCCTGATGTATCATATTCTCCAGTATTCAGAGCTTTGTTGGTTCTCTCACATTTTTGGTCGTCGTTATATTTCTCATGATTAGCTTTAGCATATCCATTAGGTATCATACTTGTTCCTCCTCTGATTCCAGTCATTTAACATATCATATTTGGTTAGGAATTCTAATTCTACCTTGCTTATTTTCAAACTAACATCGTGAGCTAGGCCGAGTGTAGTAAAATAATGTGCTGGGTCTAGTTTGCAATTATTCGTATACGCAGCTCTGAGTTCTTAAACAAATCTGAGATGGCATTAAATCTTTCTGTATATAGTAGTCGTGAAGATCGCCAAGAAAATTTAGTTTGAAACATTTCATAACATCTTTTACATATTCGTAATCATATGCCCTCATTCCTGATCCGGTGAGTTTTTAATAAATTATCCGATTCATTAAACCTTTCAAATGAATCCATATATTAATAAGGATACATATCTCTTTGCTCACAAAGATTTATTCCATGCATCTGTTTTTGCCACATCAGTAGGATTTGCTGTTACCTTCAGATACAATTAATTTGTTTACTTTACTGTTTCTGTGAATTGTTCATTCTTTAAAATTTTAGCAAGATGTTCTAGTAATGAGTCCATAAACCAATAACTCTCTATAATTCTTATTGTTCTTTTGACAGAATACTCTTGAGGGAAGTCCACATTTTCTCTCAAATATATCAACTATAAAATCCTTACTAAAAGATATATATTTTTAATCATTATGTGGTGTAATGATACTAATTGATTATGATAGTTTTTTATTATTATCCGATTTTCTGGTTTTATTTTCAGCAATTCCACATTCGATTATTAAGACTCTATGTGAATTTGATTCATCAAAGTATAATAAATAAATGAATATAGGCCAACCTTGATTTATTAGAATATAGAAGATATGTCTGTCCAGGTGATAATTAAACTGTATACATTTATGAAGATAGTTAATCTCTTGAATGCGTCTGGACTGAGGCTTAAAGTGATAAAGTACAAAAAGTACAAGGTATATTAATATAAGAATTAAATTAAAAAGAAGTAAAGCAACACACATAATATATATATATATATATATATATATATATATATATATATATATATATATATATATAAACTGCCAAACAAACAGTTGCAAAACTGGTGTGACCAGCCCAAGAGCTTTCGGAATCTACCGATTCCATTTTTTGGGCACAAAGCCACAATAAACGATTACATAAATGTAAAATGTGAAATATGGGTCACAGTGACATTATTTTGCGGTTGGTACTAATAGAGATGCATACACTCATCCAGTTTGATGATTATAGCATGAACAAAGCTTAAGAAATAAACTTTAAACACACAATTGAATCTAAGTCAGTGAAGCGTGAAATATAAGTCACAGAGACCTACACTTGTAATGAGGTTGTAGTAGTCATCAAGATGCATCCCATCACACAGTTTGATGATTCCAGGTATAACGGTATTTATACAATGTGACAAAACCTGAGCTAAACGCAAAAACTTGACCAATAATGTACAACTAATGTGCATGTTTATACCACTTGAGCCCCTTTAGCCCCCTCCCTTATGGGAGGTGCTATGAAATCCACTCAAAACTGTTACCTAGGACCTAGAAAGAAAGAATAGTTGACATTCAGTGCGAATGTACATATGCATATGCTTGTATCTGTGCCGACGCCGGGTCTCTCTCTGTGTGTGTGTGTGTGTGTGTGTGTGTGTGTGTGTGTGTGTGGTACAATATCTTGCTTCTATTTCGTAGAGGTATTCTAAAAACCAACAAAATCAACTAAAAGTTCTTTCGCTCTGTATTGTGATTTAGAAAATATCATTGAGCCAATAATTTCTATAAATCAGGGTTCAAATATGTCATGGACAATAAAAACAGCAAAATACATACTAGCAGGATTTTTCCTTTATCACAAATTAATTTCAAGGAGTATGAGGCCATAGGTTACAGATTATAAAACTATATAGTTAAATTGTATGATAATTTAGTATCAATTACAAAAAAAGGTTTAGCATGAACTTAGGCAAAATAGCCTGCTGAAATGATATTCGCTAATAAAGATAAAAAGGAAGAATTATAATTCCAGCACGTCTACAGTGTAATTTAAATTTTAAAGAGCCTATACGTATTTCGCTACTAATTCATAATTTGTCTAGATACGTTTTTCGTGTCATTATCAAAGCCTTAGTAAAAACAAAACGATACCTATCAAGAAATATCGACAATACCAAATAATGATGAAAAACATATATCGTTTAGTAAGGATTTTATAGCTGATAGATTTGAGAAAGAAGGCCATCAAAAGGTTGTTGTTAAAAGAACAAGAAGAGCTATATATAGTTATCGTTTTATGGATCAATCACTAGAAGCACTTGCTAAAACTCTAAACGACGATAAGTTGACAGAAACAATACAACATTTCGAGAGCGAGGTCGGCGAGTTCTCTAGTTGTTTGAGTAAAACATATTTATCCATACGAATATATTGATTCATTTGAAGGATCTAATGAAACTGAACTACCTCCAATCGAGAAATTTTGTTGAAAACTCACACAATCAGGAATTAGCGCAGAAAATTACGAATATGTAAAAGATATTATGAAACTTATTAAACTATTTTCTCTTTGCGATCTTAATGACTACTACGTAAAGAAAGAGACTTTGATGTTTTTTTAATATTTTTGAAGAATTCAGATTTTGTGTATATAAATCATTACAAACTAAACCCAGCACATTATTTTAGTATACCAGGGCTAGCCCCTGATGCTAGTTTGAAAAACAGAAAGATATAGTTAGAATTGCTGAGAGATTATGATATGTTTTTCATGATTGAATCTGGGATCAGAAGAGGAATAAGTGTGATACCTAATATATACATCAAGGTTAAGGTCATATATTATGTACCTACACTCTAAAACTTGCAGCCTCATTAAAAGTTGATTTCTTTTGTTTCCTCTTAACTTTTAAGGTATTTGGTCTATAATAATGGCTGGTACTACAACATTTTCATTAAAAAATATTTTCCTTAGATATTTTATTTTGTTAATAAAAGACTACTATAAATCTAAAATTTTCACGAAGACTATTTTTTACTGACAGAGCTATACGTTAGTACTATTAAAGATATTCCATAATCCCTACCAATAAATGCTAACTTTGGTAAATTTTGGTTGCTTTCTTTTTCACATCATCTAAATTTGCACACTCGTTTATAAGAAACAATATATTAGTCTCCTGGTATATACTAATAAGTAATTCTAGCTATTTATCTCATTTATCACTATAATCTATTAGAATTACAATGTTCTCTCGCTCAGAAAAAAACAGCAAAAAAACGTATATGGGTAGGTAGATAATTGTTATATTCTGTTTCCATCAAATCTGGTAGAAACTTTATCTTTCCGCAATTTGGAACACACATATAATTATATTATGATGTTCGTTTTGAAACATTTAATAGTCAGTAACCAGAATTGCTTCGCTTGAACATAGTAAAACTTTATAGGTTGTTCTAAATATTGTACATGTGCATCAGAAAGAAAATAAGTATACATTTTGAAGATGTATACCTTGTTGAACATTGGCTCATCTATATCGTGTTCCATGAATATATTCGTATGTGTGCTACTTAAGTCCAACCACAAACAACGGTGATCAGAATTTTTTTTCCACTTATAATTTGTTGTTCATTGCAGAAAAATGTACATGATTCTGTAGATTACGGATCCAGTATATACCCTTGTAAATAAAACATGCTAGGTAATTCTTTCGCAGTAATGATTAATTTTTCTACTGCTGGATTTAAATACTTCTCATAATCAGTTTCTCTGTCCTTTTTGCACAGTACTCATCCTTGGTGAATGAATTATTACATCAGTTAATTTTGCATTGCCTGCTATATCAATAATTCTCTCTCTTGTGATGCAATCACGAAAGAAAACAATTCCATTTCTCTACTTATTTAATATATAATTAGCCGATGGTTCATCAGTTACCGTGTCGTCCTGGAAGCAAATATTCTCCAGTTCATAATTTTAGTTTTGCATCTTCTATCACTTCGGATGCTTTTTCCAATGTAATCACATAACTCAAATTCTAAGGAAGAGCTTACGGATATATTGGGGAATGAACTGTCAGTATCTGTAAACCTAGTGGCATTATGAATTTCTTGAAATATACAATAACCTGAATAGCTTCTGTACCAGTGCCTTGTGCCTTGTGCATTAGCTGTTCTTAACGTTCTGAGTTTTTTTTACTCATTATGCCTTGCTGTATTTATTTGTCCTCGCAGACGCTGGTAGCCACATAATTATACGTTATGAAACATGTTGTTATCATTCAGCTTAAACATAACATAACTACCGTAAAACAATAAGTTATGTCCTTAGTCTGATACTTTCAATAATGTTTACATTAGTTTCATCTACATTACCCTTTTATATCGAACAATAAGAAGAAAAAAAACTACATGGTACAATTAAAACATTTGGTACTAACTTAGGTATCCTAACTTTTAATTGTGTTTCAGGTTGTATGTTACTTGGAGTGTGTTGAATACAATGATGTGTGGGTGTCACGAAATTGTGTATACTAACATACATTTGTATAATCTATGAACGAAAATGTACATCGGTTTCGTTGCCGTGAACAGCGTTCCCCGAAAGTGTATAGTTTCAGCCGTAGCTATTTGAAAATAATGAGTTCGGTTTACCCAATGCTGCGCGTAGAATGTGCCGACGGTGAGAAACCCGATTACCTCGAGATCTCTGGCCGTGGATATGAACATAACCAGGGCAGTTACAGCTCCAAATTCTCTCTGTACAGTCACAATACAGATTTTTGTCAGGAAGCTGTCCACTTTACGGAAGCAATGTTCAGCTGTAGAAGTATATAAAAACGAAAATCTTGCTATCCGTTGTATGCGATATAATTGTTTTGTATATTGGATGTCTCGGAATTTATTCTGAATTTTACCGACTCAGACAACATGTTACATTAACGCCATGCTATCAGGTAGATTATAGTCTATTTCAAGTTAGCCATTTTTATAGCTGAACAGACAAATTAAATTCAATTATATGTTGCATGCATTAAATGATGAGATGTGTTCGAGTTCGTATAATCAAGTGCGATTATTCGTGCTTGATACAGATTCATGCACAAACGTGGTTATTATAGTACTAAATTTGTACAGTCGATCTTATGAAATAATTGAACGCGTAACGAAGTCAGTGCATGTGCGCGCATGAATAATGCATATCATTGTATTCGTACTTAACCATGTCTCACATAGTACACGACTCAGTCTTTGTATATTTAGCTGTTCAAGGGGAGTCATCGAACTCCGAGGTTTTATGTAACCGGATGCTGGTTCGAAGGACAGGTCTGTTTTTTGCAGTGAGAGGGGCCATAGAGTCTGGAAAGTTCTCAAAGGATCATTCGGCAAGAGCGGACCACGCGAGGTCGTTCCTTCAAGATTCGACGGAAGTTGTAGAAACGGAAAGATCTCGTGATCGTCAACTGGATGCCACGAGATAAATAAGATCATATGTTCCAATTCTGAATCAGTTTAATTCAATGCAGCTATCTGTGTGAAAATCAAATTTAATGTCACTATATGAGTGAAAACAAATTATACATACTTGTTGATAAACCAAATATCAATCATACTTGTTAATAAATTTCATACAGTGATCATATCATGTTGATAGATCCACATGTCAACCATTCTTGTTTATAATTCCATATATTATTTATATTTGATGATAGTTTCATACGTGGATCATATCCGTTGATACACGGGATCATTTCTGTTTATTTGTTGAAATTCCATACATTGATCGGTTCCATTTAGGAACGACATCATTTTGTTATATACATTGTTGAACTTTGTGCGCATCTTTTTGTTATATCCATTATTGGACTTTCCGAGCATAATTAAGGTGTCAGATTCATTCATCATTCATATGTATTATAAATAAACATCTCATTCACGTAATTGTGTTTAGTGTTTTAGCTACATTCAACCCCACCCGGCTTCAATCATGTTACAGTTGGATTAAAATGCTTAACACCCTGTGGTGATTTGCTTTGTTTGTGAGGAGTTTTATATTTTCCATATGTTGCCATCCTATTTATTTAGTTACATGTATTTATACTTCTTTTAGTTCTAAAGAAATTGATTGCCAATATAAACACAAGCGCACATTACAACGGCAATGAAAACATGTTCATAAGATATCTGTTTATCAGAAGGTTGGTAAAAATCACAAAATTCTGGTTGCCTAGGTTTATCTAAAGTGTAGTCTGGATTTGTAAAAGAATATAGACCAAATAATCTGTCCAAATTATTTAAATATTAACTAGCCAAACCTTGCTTCCTTAACATTTCATTGATTTAATCAATTGTCTTTGTTCTGAGTTCATTGTACTTTTTATTTTTTTTGCAATTCATTACTTAATTTATCGTGTCTTCTGTTTCAGCTTTAGATTCATCAGGATCAAATAACTTAAATAGAACATTACTTCCTGTAAATGCTAAAGCATTAGCAACAGCTCTCCAAATTATGACTGTTTCTCTGGCCATTTAGTGACAGTAATTTTTTTTATCATTAGTATTAAATGTAAAATATCTCATTTATCTATTGATTTCTTAATTAAATTTAATGAAAAGATAAAATATTGTTTTCTTCTAAAAAAATTAACTGAACTGTGAATGTATTCATTTTTGAGGACATGCCATGCCTGTGGATCGTTTAGTGTCTTATAACATGTTCCGTCTTCGTTTTTTTTAAATTTTGCATTCTACTTGGAGTATGGACTTGTTTGTATCCGCATTGCAAATATTATTGTATCTATATATTTTATCTATATATCTGTCTGTCCCTTTCTTTCACTAGTTTTTCATCATTTGTAGGTAGATGTACAAACATACATACATACATACATACTTAGTTAACTTCGTCTGGAAGATATATAGTTACGGACGGAATGACAGATAGGCGAAGTGTATTCCCGATGTTGAAGCTAATAACAAAATATACTGGAGTATATCATATCAAGTTTTTACGATGTGTTACGCAACTTCACGATAATGTATTCGTTTGGGAGATAAACCGAGTGAAACATTGCTTAAAATGACTATTGTATGAACCAGTCGTCGTCTTTCTTCATAAACTTACAAAAGTGTGAAACAGGAGAAAAGGAAACTAGTGCTTCTGTGTTGGATGTTAAAAGAATATAAAGATATATGAAAAGTTTCCTCATACATGTTTTTGGGAATACTTGTTAGGTACACCACCCCATCCAGCCTGATTACACTTCTTTGGATTTTTTAAAACTATTTGCGAGATGAGGGTAAAATAAACCCTGCAATAGTAAGAGTCGTTAGTTGAGGCAATTTCAAATATCAAGTTGCTGTGGAATGTTTGGTACTGGGTTGTAGGTAAGAGTATAAGCAGCGTGGATCGACATCCGGATCGCATGAAAGACTGAAGGAGTTTAGACGAGAATGGCGATCTGTTTAAAAAATACCTATAAATAAATAAACGGCGGATGAAGAAGAAACATGAACTTTGACATTGTAATCACAGAACCAACCGACAATTTCCAGTGCAGGGGTGAGCCATCTATGACATGGTTTTTTTCTGTTGCTTTTATTCGGCAAGGTTTATTCTGTAATATGAACTACTTCAAAAGGGAAAGCGAATATAAGTGTATATATATATATATATATATATATATATATATATATATATATATGGTATAATTCGTATAAATTTCTCAGACTGGCAATGTAGATTACAATCTATTACGGGTCATTCAGTTGATTTCAACTAAGCGTTTTCAACTATGGTTCTTTTTGTATATTTTTTTTTGTAAAAACACTTTCATATAAAATTACATCTCATCAATACATTCAATGGTGATTTATATGATTCGGTTTTAATTAAGAATTTGTCCAAGTATCACCAAGTATCAAAACCTTACCATATATGTTGTTATTTATTTTTTATGTTGCAATCCCTAGAACAGTTAAATGTCATGTCCTAAAGTTGTTTGCATCAAGTCTGCTCTTCTCTTACATTCAAATTACAGAAGTTACATATTGTTAAACAATTTGATTTAGTTGTGAATTCTATATGTTTTAGCCGAATACAACAAACTGATGTTTTCATATGACATGCATTCTTTGTCATCATAATTGCCGACTTTTTGTCGTTACTGTAACTTACGTGGGGACATATGTTGCAAACGGATATGTGTTCGCAATGGATACAACACTGAACAGTCCTAACATGTAAATCCTTGTCATCAAAGTCAGAACATTGTTGGAAAAAAGAAGTTACTTGATTTACTTAAACTTAGTAAGCTACACATTTCTAATGGAAAATGTAAGTGCCAACTTTCTATCCACGTAGGTCAGAGATGAAGATAGACGCAACGACAGAGAGGATAGGGATAACGACAGACCCGTTCATACAGCCAAAAAAGGTCAATGCGAAGGTCAGAATACTTGATTCGCCTGATGGAATGGTGATGGAGAGTAGATAGGCTGGGCGCTAAGGTAATGGAGGCAGATGGTTCCGATACTAAGGTCATAGAGTTAGATAGGAATGGTGTATAGGTCAAAAAGGTAGATGGGACCTTTGGTAAGGTCAAAGAGTTTATAGAATCTTCCCACGTATGGGCGAGAAATATATGTCCTGCGCTAAGGTCAGAAATGTAGATAGACCCGGTTCTAAGCCGGTGAAGGTATAGTGGTCCGATGCTAAGGTTACGGAGATAGACAGACAAAGAGCAAAGGTACAAAAGTAGACAGATCCTGAGCTAAGTTTGTTGTGTGTATGCGGGGGGGGGGGGGGAGTGGCGGAGGGGTGTAACGTGCAGGTGCTAAGTTAAGGGGATAGGTGGATCCGGTAATAAAGTCAAGGAAGCAGATACGTGTTGAACTAGGGTCAGCAGGGTAGGCAGACTCCGTGGTTAGGTCAGAAAGATAGGTGAGTTCGATGCTTAGTTTATAGAGCTGGTAAGCACGGTGCTAAAGTTTAGGAGGTCGTTAGGCCTGATGATAGGATCAGAGATGTATATGGTCTCGATGCAAATGTCAGGGAGGTAAATAGACAAGTTACTAGGGTCAAAGACGTGGATAGGCCACTGTTAAGGTCAGAAAGGAAGATAGACCCGGTGCTAAGGTAAGGAAGGACGAGTCAAACCCATATGATGTTACACTCATGGAGTAAGATCCATTCAATATTAGAGTCAAGGAGTCAATTACATTAGGTTA
Organism: Margaritifera margaritifera; assembly: GCA_029931535.1. Classification (NCBI taxonomy): domain Eukaryota; kingdom Metazoa; phylum Mollusca; class Bivalvia; order Unionida; family Margaritiferidae; genus Margaritifera; species Margaritifera margaritifera. The sequence continues at coordinate 4,081,515 of JAQPZY010001678.1, forward strand.
TATGGCCTGGCATTGAATTGCATTCAGTGATAAGGCCAGAAATTCAACAACTCTGAGGTTCTTTTTAGGAAGTATTATTTCATTATTAGGTTCAGAGACTTTTATCTATCCGGTAATAGAGCTTCGGAATAAGATTCATTCCATGCTAGAGCAAGGGGTCAAATAAATCCATCCATATGGCCATGATATCAGTACATACAATGTAAGGACCTGGGAAAAAATTGTCCGGTGTTTGAGTCAAAGATTCAGATACATCTAATGCTAGAGTCAAAGAGTCAGATACATCAGGTGTTATGGTCAGAGACTGATATACATCTTTTGTTAAGAAAAGGGAATCATACACATCCGGTATTGTGGTCAGGGTGTCCAATAATCCAATATTATGGCTTGGGAGTTAAATATTTTAGCGGCTAGGACCAAGCAGTTTGCTACATACAGTGTAATAGATTAGGATTCATATTCTGTGTTAGAGCTAGGTAGTTACGTCCCTTTTGGGGTCGAGAAGTAATATTCATATGGTATTGGTGCCCAGGGAGTGAGATATAGTCAGTAACTGGGCCATGAAGTCAAACATCTGGTATTAGGGTTTTGGAGTCAGTTACATATGATGTTAGGGCAATGGAGCGAGTCACATATAGTGTTAAGGCCATAGTCAAGGACTATGGAGTCAGTCACATATGGTACCACACACTTGTTGCAGATTTGCTGTTTCATGAAGATAATACTGATGCATCAATATAATTTTGCTTTGTCACACCTTCCCTGGATTTCTTAAATCGCGTACATGACTAGCTGCTATTTTCTTATTTTTACTGTCCTTGGATGTTCGACCAAATGGGAAATAATTAAGACAACATAAAGCAAGCGTGTTTGAAGGATTATTTTTCGAATGACATGCATTGACAGTTATTTCTAAATATCCAATCCTTTTCACTATAGCTTCCACTTTTAATTTCCTTCATCTGAATACAAGTTTTCTGGTGTATTATATTTTGATATATCTTTTGTTTCAACAAAAAATATTTGGAGACGACATAAACATTCATCTTTTTGACGAGAGAAACAGACGGTTGTTTAGATTGGCAGACATACAATACTAGATAGATAAAACAAAGGACAAACGAGCAAACGGACGAAGAGATCAAACGACAAACGGACGGATCAGCAAAGAGCAAATAAACAGATGGGCGATTAGTGAACTGATGGCTAAAGAAACCCATGGACAGATAAACTTATAGACGAATAAAAGGATGGAAAGACATGCAGACAGATGGGTGAACAAAATAAACGGACGGGCTCATACACGAACAAACAGATGGTCAGATTGAGAGGGAAAAACATGTAAAAAAACGCACAGACGAGTGAACGGAAATTTGAAAAAGTAACGAAGTTGGTTGTCTAATGAATAATTTAACGGACGCATGGGCGGAATTTCCAATAATTTTATAGTATTCGTAACAAAGCAGAACTACCCTGAACTTGATTGCCAACTCCTGCCCGTAAACCTGTATAATTTTGTCAATTAAGTGGATGAAAAGAGTCCTGGGTGACCCGCTTAACTATTTTATCAAATATTGTAAATACGTCAATCTAAATTGACACATTGTCTGTTCACCATCTTTGTTCTTTTCAAATAATTTGCATTTATACTTCAGTCCATAGTACGTGTTCAAATTATCACTGGTCTACAATTTTTTCGAAGTCCTCTGCTTCAGAGATAAAATGTGCTATTTATTAGGGATTTTGCTGAATTCAAATATGACAATTAAAACAACTGACTGGCTACTGTTTCAAAGATATTTAAGTTTTTACATTTTACGTCTATGTATAGTGTGTACATAGTAGAGTTTTGATCATAAATTGCAAACCTAGATCTTTTTATGTGTTTATGGTTGCTTTGCATGATAATATTTCACCTGTCCTGTTATGTAACACTTTACAAAACATCAAAAGGGTTATATAAATAAAAAATATGTTGAAACAAAAGAAAAAAAAAACAATTATGTATATAAAAGTACATAGTTTAGTCCTTATTCACTTCTTGACTTGTCTCTTGTATTCATTAAATGGAGCATCTCTTGTCACTGTTCAGCAATAGTCTGCAAGCATTGATGTGCTCCATTTGCCCTGATAGCGTTTCTCCATTGTTGCAATGTCCTGGTGAAATCGCTCGCCGTGCTCGTCGTGCTCGTCGCTCACTGCTCCGCAGTTCGGTGGAAAAAAATCTAGATGAGAGTGCAAAAAATGTATCTTTAGTGACATGTTGCAAGCAAGGCTTTTGTATGCTTTGAGAAGGTTTTCCACCAACTCCCGGTAGTTGTCTGCCTTGTTGTTTCCGAGAAAATTTGTTGCCACTAACTGGAAGGCGCTCCATGCCGTCTTTTCCTTGCCACGCAGTGCACGGTGAAATGCATTATCTGGAAGAAGTTCACGAATCTGAGGACCAACAAAGACAGCTTCCTTTATCTTAGCTTCACTTAACCTTGGAAATTTTCCACGGAGTTACTTGAAAGCTGCTTGTGTTTTGTCCATCGCCTTGACAAAGTCCTTCATCAGACCCAGCTTGATGGGCAAGGGTGGTAACAAAATCTTCCTTGATTCAACAAGTGGTGGATGCTGAACATTTTTCATCCCAAGCTCCAATAACTGTCGGAGTGACCAATCTCTCTTGATGTAGTGGGAATCTCTCACACGACTATCCCATTCGCAGAGAAAACAGCAGTACTTTGTGCATCCAGTCCGCAGACCAAGCAAGAGAGCAAGAACCTTGAAATCGCCACAAAGCTGCCACTGATGTTGATCATAGTTTATGCTATCAAAAGTTGTTTCATGTTTTCATAGGTTTCCTTCATATGGACCGCATGACCAACTGGAATTGATGGCAAAACACTGCCATTATGCAGCAAAACAGCTTTAAGACTCGTCTTCGATGAATCAATGAACAGTCTCCACTCATCTGGATCATGAACAATGTTGAGGCCTGCCATCACACCATCGATGTTGTTGCAGGCTACAAGATCACCTTCCATGAAGAAGAATGGGACAAGATCCTTTTGACGGTCACAGAACATGGAAACCCTAACATCACCTGCCTGGAGATTCCACTGCTGTAGTCTGGAGCCCAACAGCTCTGCCTTACTCTTGGGTAGTTCCAAATCCCTGACAAGGTCATTCAGTTCACCTTGTGTTATTGGGTGTGGTTCAGAGGAGGAGGATGGGAGAAAATATGGGTCATGTGACATTGATGGTTCAGGACTAGAAGTTTCATTCTCTTCCTCTTCCTCGTCTGACTCAAGTGAGAATGATTCTGGTGCATCAGGAACCGGCAGTTCTTCTCCGTGGAGTACTGGGCGTATAGCTGACGGAATGTTTAGATAATGCACAGTCCACTTTTTCTTCTTTGACACACCTTTCCCAACTGGAGGCACAATGCAGAAGTAACAATTGCTGATATGATCTGTTGGCTCTCTCCAAATCATTGGCACTGCAAAAGGCATAGATTTCCTTCTCCTGTTCAACCACTGGCGAAGATTTGTTGCACAAGTGTTGCAGCATATGTGTGGGGCCCACATCTTGTCCTGATCTCCAATTTTGCAGCCAAAATAAAGGTGATAGGCTTTCTTAACCATAGTGGTTATCCTGCGCTTTTGTGATGCAAAAGTCACTTCACCACAAACATAGCACAAGTTATCTGCATTGTTTACACAAGTAGGAGGCATCTCTGCTCACTTTGGCTAAACAGAAATGTGTCCCTTTGCAAAATCAAACACTGACAAATAAGAGAGCACGACACTGTATTATTTGTGGAGCTGATATAGGGCAATTTCTTCAGCAGATTGATGTAAGGTTAGTTATGATTGCATCATCCATGACTTCTAGGATTAACATGATGCAATTCATATCATGTATGACGCAATACAAGCTTCAGATTGCATCATTCATTGTTTAGCCTAAAAAGCAAGTACTGTCCAAACCCAGTCATAGATTCATTCATAGATCCAGTCAAAGATGTATATCAGTCATTTCTGGTTTAAATTGAGACCCCTTCCCTTTATAACTCACTTATCCTCCGCCATTCCCAAGTCAAGGGTCGTATATATTGACCCAGTATAATATCTTTAAAACTAGAGCCAATCAACAATTTTAAGCATCATTTTCGTTCTCAGTGACCCAGAATTAGTAAAGTTTTACAACATTTATTGCGGAAGCATTTTGGCTGTAGACTATAATTATTAATGCAATTTAATTGTTCCCTTGATAAAATAAGTTGAAAGGTAATTCAATACTTTTTGAAAGGATATTTGTCCTGATACGGTTATTGATCCTCTTTGGTGGGTTGTCACGTAAATTTTAATTATTTTTCATATGCAAAGGCAAATACATTTCTGAATAAACCCTGGCCTCCTCAGAAGTCATAACAAATAACAAATAATTGATTATTATCTGTGCAGGAAAATGTGCTCAGTTTGAAGGGTAAATATATATATATATATAAAGGTTTATGAATCTGTTCTCTGGTGGAATTACATAATCGTTTATGCCATACGAATATTTTAGTAGTTTTTAGTACAGAAAAATTGTTCTTTCTTTCTTTTGCTTGCAATTATGTATATATATATATATATATATATATATATATATATATATATATATATATATATATATATATATATATATATAGTTGTCAGCTGTAAGCCGAACGTGCAGGTCGAAAGAAAGGTTGAGTTTCGAATCGGTTCGATTAAACTGGATCATTTTGGTTATTGTATGGTAGCCACGTTTATAAAATTTTTTAAACGTGTCTACCTTAGTATTTTAAATATCTCTAAGTTTTTTCTGAAATAAGAAAATTAAGTCGTCTTTCTCAGTTGTTATACTCACTCAGAGTTTTTACTTTCATATCTCTTAAGTTTGATCTAAACTTTCTAAATCTCCGCCGAGATAGCGTATTAATGAAAATAGCGTAAAACACGTATTTGATTAATATTTCTTAATCTATTTATAGTCATATTGTTTTCTCCAATTAAGTTTTAGAAATTTAGAAATGTATGTTTTTTGGTGATCATAGGATGATTTTTTGAAGAGCAATAAAGAAACAATTATCTTTAATTTTAATATGGAGCGCATTTACGGACCAGCTTAGTTCTTTCATATTATGTAATAATTAGCCTTCACTACAACTTGACAAATTATTGTGGTGGACGATAAATTCGTTAAATGTTAACTAAAGGGTTTATTACTGGCTAAAATTTCGTCACGTGACGTCAGACCGTGCCTCTGACTTCATAGAGGTACTTATCGGTAGTGTAGTATTTTATGATAGAGAAAAGTCTATTGAAAATGTATTTTTTACCAGATTTTAGGGCTGTTTAGAAGGTAAAGTGACTCTAGTCCTTGGTATCATAGTCAAAACCCGCCAAAATAGAGGACCAGACTAGAAATCACAAGGTACACTCATGCCATATAGCAACAGATAGGAGTGCGGTTGAATTTAATCCGATGGACTGGCCTCCCAGAAAAGAGTAATTTACTACGGTCGCTTCAAGTCATAAAAGCATAGAAAAGCTCCGACTTTTAGGAGACACAACTAATATAAGTTTGTCTCAGAACTATCCATATAGTATTTACGTTCCTATTTTAAAACTGTAGAATGCAAAGAGTCATGTATTCTCGGTTGCTTCCGGTTATAAAAGTAGTGGAAAACAGCAAATTAATATTAACTGAGTGTTTCATTTGAAATATGGTGTCAAGTTTCAGTACATGTGATTTGCTACTTAAAAGTGGGAGTATTTTTGTATTAGTATTTCTTCTTAAAGTTTGAAGAAAACATGGGAAACATTTTGCTCAAAAATTCAAATTGACCTCTGACTTTTTGAATTCTAAATCTATAAAGATATTATATGTCCCATGGCAAAATTATGCGAAATGCCTTAACAACAAATCATGCATGTTTTTGTTATCGACATTTCAACATGTCTATTTTGTGGTTTAAAAGTCTTGATTAATGTTTAATTTTTGAAGCAACATTTTACTTTACAGTTATACAATGTAAACATCCGAAACCGTACTTTTTTGTTGTTGTTGTACAATAATAGTACAAGGAATACTACTTTCATTAAGATATCCTCGTGCTTTGGACTCGCCATTTTGTAAGAAAAATATGATTGACACACAGAGTTTGATACTATAATATTTTGTTATTTTACGAAGATTTGGTAGGTCTAGCTTCAGTTTTCTGCTGAATATTGCTGTGACACGGGTGCTAGGTGCGCTTCACTGAGTATAGGCTCTCCAACAAGGAAGAAGTGTTACGACTAGGGGTTATGTAACAAAAAAAAAAAGACTCAAACAAGCTTTCAAGATTTAAAATACAAATCTTTAATTTCCTAAAATATTAAAATATTTCAACAAACAATTAAAGTGAAAGAATTAAAAATAACTTACAGTATATAATATCCTTAAAAGTCCTAAATTGTTTTAAAGTTCACTGTTTCGGAAGTTAATCCAAATATTCCGAATGTAGTATTCCGAATGAAATAGCCTTCACTGTGCTAATATGTTGATAAGTTTAAGTATATCCAAATAATCCTTGTGAATCTGGAATCTCACAAATTTTAGAAATTTTTCCGATAATTTCACGGAGCTGTATACTAATTACGATAAAGACAGTACTGAATCCTAAATGTACTGTATTAATAATAAATAAATCTCCAAATAAGTATATCCCACACACAAACTAAACCAATTTCGTAATGACCTCTCTCTTCAAATGTAACTGTAAAGAATATTTAAACACAGGATTATTTCATATATATATATATATATATATATATATATATATATATATATATATATATATATATAACATTAATGCGCAGAATAGAAATAAAAACCCATGCTACGTCTTCAATAAACATGGTATTTCAAAATAATGCAACCCTCTCCGAACCAATCAGGAATTAGGTTATGCGTGATTCTGCTAAGGTGATCGAGTACCAGTGTTTTAAACAGTAAACACTGTATTGATTTATTCTTCGAATGTGACCTTAAACTATAATTCCTAGTCAATATAATGTTTACTCCTAAAAAGACAAGAACTAGGTCGAACGTTCAGTATTGCGCGCGGAAAATACCTCACATGACTAAAGCTACAAGCAAAGAGCTACCGTATGTATACTCATAAGACGACAGCTGTTTAGACTAAAAACAGAGATCACAAACTAATAAATTATACCATTATTAAAAGGAAAAATATATATAATTCCGTAACAGAAGACAAAAAAGAATATGTCAAGAGTGTTTCCGACCTTAACCCATCGCAATTCCGTTGAAGCTTTAGTCTGCATACGAAATATACGAGGAAAGATCCATGCAAAAAATCTGAAAAGACACCTTGGGACTGAAGATGTCCTTGATCCTCGTTACAATTTTAGTCTCCTTGGTTTGAGGTTGACATATCTTCATCATGTTATGAGGCACAACACAGGCATCAAAATCGATGATGACGACGCTCCACGAAATTTCCACTCGCTACTACTACACTGATCTGACTGACAGCTTGAAGAAGTGTCATCCTTTACATTTTGATATCCATCCTCCTTCTCCATTCTACGAATAATCATCCGAGTAAACAAGACAAAAGCTCGCATGAGGATTTCTGTACAATGTCACGATAGCATCTAGCAACATGTATGGCCTTTCCAAGTAAAAGTCTGAGATTTAAGCAATTTTATCTGACATAATATATAAATTCATTAGACAAAAAATGTATGACTGATGAAAGCGAAGATGCGATTGTCCGCGACTACTATGAGTACAAACAAGTCGAAAATGTGCACCTGCATTACAAGACGAGACCGCAGAAATATACCAGAAAATATCACATCAGAATCAAGTTGACACGATTTAATCGATCCTATGAAGAAACAGCGCAATTAACAGATTTATTACGCTAAGCCTGCCAGGTAGACAGAAATTTATCAAGTTCGATTACATCTTCAAGAAAATATTCGTGCTCATCCTGCTGCCTGAAAAAGCTGCCATGTGCAAACCTGTAGGTATTAAAAAAGTATTAGCAGAGTATGACATACTTATTTCGCAATACTTGTCGTTGGTACCCAAGAATTAAAAGCATCAGAATAGCCGCTCCATTTTACAAGCGACTTGTTTCCGCGAGGTTTAAGGATACACTCTATTCTAAAAACATTTTGTTCTGTTTTTTCTAACTCCTGCTCATAGAGGCACCTGAATCAGGTTCGACATTAAGGTCTGCGATCTTGTATGTTACAGGAATTGTTTTTAATACCTCTGTCACGGTAAACACTTCTTAGGACCAGGTTGCTGTATCACCTTTTTCAAACCTTTTTTTTAGTCTAGAAATCTTGAACCGGTCACCCACATTAAACTTTTGTCTAAAAATAATATATTTTTGACATGCTGTCTTGATTTTGCTGGTCGATAGGTTGTCTTGGCGTCATTCGAATGCTTCTATGTTTGGTATTGTTGTATTTGTCTACTAGCGACTGCAGCACATCAACATATTTACTAGCTTTTTTTTTTTGTAAAGTGTTTCCATATCGCAATCTTTAGCGTACGATTGAATCTTTCAACGACATTTGCTTTGCCTTCATTACACGTAGAATACTTATGAATTTTCTTTTCTTCATGCCAATTCTCTAATGTGCTTTTGTAAAATTCCCGCCATGGTCACCCAGAGTTTTGCTGGTTTGCGTTGTCATAGATGCAAACGCGTCTCTGATAGCTGAGCCAGTTTTAAATTGTCAGTTGCAGGTTCCAAGCATACTTGCTAAAACATCAATGACATTTAACAAGTATTTAACGCCGCCATTATTTCTGGAATATTCCTGCATGTCTACAAGATCAACAGACCAGATGTCATCAACACCAATATCAACAACTCTGCGCCTAGGAAAACGTTTTCTTGCTGGCCTGTGTGATTCTTCTGCTATTATATCATCATCTTTTTGTAGTCGCTAGTTTGCTGGATTTTGTTTGACCATTTTTAGCCGCTGGTTTGGTGCCAACACCAAGTTTATATTTGAGCCCGATGGAGCCTCTGACATATACTTTATCAATACGCTTTCTCATCCCTTTTGGTTTTGTCGCGGCTAACTCATAATTTTGTCTCAGCATTTTATTCTTCTGGATGATCTCAGTAGCAAATGTCATGTCGCATTGCCGTGGCGTATACATGATTCTTTGGTTGTATACCAGGAAGCGGTTGATCATTGGCATCCAGTTGTTTATCCAGAGGATTTCACGGACCAGTGTATGTATGTCCTGGCAGAGTCCAGCCGCCTTTGTATTTTGAACGTTTTCCAATGAGCACATGAAGATGAAAAGCGCCGCCATATATTTTACGACGCTTACAAACAGAATAGTGTCCAATAATTGTATTGCCTTGGATACAAATATGGTCATTGCAGGCTTGCATTATATATATATATATATATATATATATATATATATATATATATATATATAACGAGCAAACATAAAATTATGTTGTGTCAAGTACGACAATAGGTTGAGTATCAGCATAACAACCAGAAATGATCTTAACGAACCTCTATTTTCTTTTGCTTCAAATGGCGCATATTGATTTTTATGGCAGAACGTCCGTTTTTAGTTTGAGATGAAGTTTCTTCAAGACTGTCTGAATTCTTTCTGCACGATAAGCACCACAAGGCTGTCATTATATCTGACATTTACATAAAACACACTTGAAAATCATTTCTGATGATTTAGTTTACTTAAAATTAACTTGTCATTGTATAGAGTTGGTAACGCGTTAAATTCCAGTAAGATATCTAATGCGGATTTTCCTTGGCATCGTGATCTGATAAAATAAATACAATAAAGACCACGAGCGGAACTATTAATATGCTGAATTTGTGTTGAGTTATAAATACAACTTTGCCTGGCACTAGAAATATATTTTTTAATGTCGTCACACGATGGCAGACCAAACGAGTCAAACTATTCTATAGCACTAGGCCTGTTAACAATGGCAACCCAATGTGTTCCAGAGCCATGAAAATAATGTTCTATATTGCCAACGCACCGCGAAATGATTTTATTTCCTTTAAGCGCTTCTCAATGTCAACATTGCTTAACGGCGCTGTGTTTTGGGGTATTGCAATCCTCGCGCTCTCTTTTTTTTTTACCTCTCATGCCACATGCCAGGTCCAAAAAGTTTGTCGCAATATCAGCAGCTAGCAGTGGTAGAAGTGGTAAGACTCCGTCTTGTTTTTTAAGTTGTGTTGCAGACAAATCGAGTGCAATACCTTTTCCTGCTGCACTGTGTTCTTTAACTTTGTAATGTTTGCGTTTTGTGAGCATGAGCTTATCGCTGCCAGAAGATAATTGTTTGGCTGATAGTCTTATGGACAATAGGCAACCTCTAGATGGAGCCAGCGCAATTTTTTTGCGTTGAGCTTCAGAGAGAGATAGACTTACTTCCTGATACGACATTTCTATATAGAGTGTTTAGACACAACTTTCTGCAGGAAAATTAGTTTATGTTTTTTTTTTCTTACCTGCGTTAACGATTTTTGATAAGACGTTTTTGTCTGCGTCGCAGTCCTCGAGCGCTTGTTGCTTTTTCCGTAGCACAAGATATTGCTCCAGAGGGCGCTGCTATTCCTAACGAACCAAGAATGGGTAATATTTTTGGCGCCCATGCTGCAAGAAGTGGTAAAACTGCAGATAAAGCGCCATCCATGCGAGATATTTGTTTGGCAGATAACTTTAGGGTTAATACAGGATTGTAATCTTTTGCTGCATTAAGTTAGTGTACTGTCTTATCGTAAGCGCGAGAACATGTTGTCCCTGATGGATCCAGTTGGTTGCGTCCAAGTCTGATGAATACGCCTGTATGCTTTTTATGAGCTGCTGCAGTGACCTGCTGTTGTGATGGCGTCAAAATAACTTTGACTGAAATGTAACACAAGTATATGAAACAAGTTTCTACCAGCCAATCACTTTCATCTTCCCACTAAGAGCATCAAGTGTGAGAAATCTATCAGAAGTAATTACAGCATAAACGTGATAATTTGCAGCAACGGCTGGTGGGATAGGTTGAAGAGTCCACTTAACTGCAACTTCTGCCATGGAGTCTTTTGTGCGCTCCAGATGCTTGGAAACGTCAAAACAATAAACCGTGTACAGGTTTGAAAACTCCTCCAAACATATTTGAGTTCCTGTATCGACATCCTCGTATTTTTAAGACGCTTCCTGAAGCATGAAATAAGCTCTTTAATAATTTCTACTAAGTGGTGCAAAATTACACTCAAGTTCGCGTTCAGAATATTACCTGTTATCGACTCTGACAGCAATACGAGTCAGCCACAAGTTCTCAAATACCAGGCTGTTTGTTTCTTGGTCGTCATCTCTTGTGGCGCGTTGAAAGGCTACAAAGACGTGTCTTGGTAGTTTGCTGTCAGGCAAAGTGGCTATTCTACACATGACAGATAATAGCGCTGCTAAGATGTAACACTTTCGCCGACGCGCATTTACTCAACATAAAGTTTTTGCTAAACCTGGACAAAAGGTTATCAACTCTAGCGCATGATAAATAGAGGGCGTTATCTTTGGCATCTTTGGCATCCAAAGAGATAACTTGGTAAAATGAATTGTCTATCAACCAGCTTCATGATGCATATAAGTATTAGTATCAGCTCGTTCCAAAACCAGCGTGTGCTTAACGCCTCTAAAATCAGTATCAATGTCACGATAAAAACCAAACATGGTGCCTAGGGGCAGGAGCATGCAGACTTCATTATGACCATCCGTGAGATGGCTCCTTACTTGCAAAGTCGAGATTATTATATCCATTTTCTGGATTGATAAAAGCATTGCGAAAGTCAGTACGAATTTGAGCCTCAGTTGGCTCAATCATAATAGAAACAACATCAGGAAGAACAGCGATTCTATGCTTATACTTGTTGCTATTTGTATGATCACTCGTGTCCTTGTACCAAAACTTGTTTGTTGCTGAGCTTCTGCTGTGGTCATCGCTCATCGAAATTAAATTCAAGATGATGCTAGCAGCAGGCAGAGAGTTGCTAATATCCTCAACAGTCTGATTATTCAGTTTACATCGCGCCGTCTTAAACAAACTCCAGCTGTTGTTTATTAGCGCTACATTTGCTCCAGCAACAAAATGAGCATGTGGAACAGCACTTATTTGCAAATAACCTCTGACTTCCAGATAAGCTTTATGATGGAAGAAATACACATCTTCATCACTCTTGTCAATAATTCTTTTTCCTGGTTTATTCATTTGATCCGAGTCCTTGTCCAAATATTCCACATATTCGTATTCGGTTGTGGATTCGTCAATGGGAAATTCATCAAATAGTTTACAATATTCTGGTGTAAATCTAGACAGCATGTTTATACATTCTTGTTACAATTTGTTTTAGACCGGATCCTGCCATAATACTTGACACTGCTGCTCTTGTATTGGCTGCTGAGGTACGCAGCTCAAGTTCATTTATAAATTCTTCACCGCGCCTAGACAATATGTTTTTGGTAGTACAAGTTAAGTGGAGCAACTCGTTTGCCTAAGCCAGATACTGCCTTAGAAAAACTCCTCCTATAATATTTTGCGCTTAATTCATACTGCCTTCATTTATATAATTCGGTTAAATATTTTTGTTTAGCGCTCGCAGTTGCAGATCAAATGTGGCTCGCTAATTATTAGGGTTGACATTATTTCCAGATTAGTCAGTGCTGGACATTGCGATTTCTGGTATGCTGTAAACATTATTGATGGGATAATAAATGAGTGGCGAAGGCTTTATGGTCATCAAAGATACGGGCAGGGCATTTGGACTGAAGCTATAAATGATATGACTATGACCTCCTCGCGCATCAAAGGATCCTTCAGCTATGAAACAATTGATAAATGGACTGTGGACATCGCTAATGTTGACGGGAAGTCACCGTCGTAAACACCATTTTCTTGTAGAATTTGCGAACTAAAACCTAGTACGTTTCTTAAGCTGTTCTCAATTGTAAAGTCAACTCGGTAGCAGCCCTTAAGCGTCAATCATGTTTTAAGTGTAGAATATTTTGGCTCGATAATAATGTTGTCGCCAACATGACCTTTTTCTGTCGTCATTCTTTTTATTTCATCAGTGATATCCACAACGCTGTAGGCGCCAGGAATGATTGTAAGCAATGTTCCTGCATCATTAGCAGAAGTAAAATAAAAAAACTTGTTATTGCTTGTTGTAATATTATGAAACGAGTTCCATATTTCTGCAGAAATTAAAGCGATCTCAGAGCGAGTATCCTGCAATAACTCTATGGGTGTGCTCTGTCTGACAGTAAAATGACTGCTGCTTCCTTATGTAAATAACATATATAAGATGTCAGAATTTGCAGGAATTGCACGTGAATTTAACACGTTGTTGTTTGAAGAAAAGCATGAGGATGTTGATTTTGATGACGCGAAACCTAAGACGTATTATGATAAAAATGGTGAAACCAAACAACTGTATAAAAAGTTTTCGGTGGAAACAGAAAACATAAAAATAGATGATCACATACTCAATCTCTTTTCTGTAACTCATACGAGAGCGCCACAGGTGCTGGACGAGCTAAACAAATATGACAAGTTACAAAAATTTTGCAATGACAAGGAATCGGCCAGCGCTGCTAGAAACATAGGAGTGCTCTTTAAAACCATGCAAAACGAATTGAGTGTTGATAACTTGCAAGTATTGAACCTAAACAATTGAGGATGTAGATGCTGACTACGCATGCATGTACAATCAAATCTGGCTATAAAACTTTAAAAACCAAGAAATATTTCAAGATCAAGTTGATAAGGGGTATTTTTGCAAAGAGTTTGCTTAGCATTATGATAGCCTAGAAATGATTCTGGGATTGATTGATTACTAGCCAACACCCACTTTTGGATTACTATCCAGCTCGCACTTTTGGATTAATATTCAACACCCAAGTTTTAATTACTATCCAACACCATCGTTTTGAGTACTATCCAGCACAAATTTGTTTGTATTACTATCCATCACCCCGGTTTTGATTACTATACAAAACCCCGCACTATACTATCCAGTACGCCGCATGTGGTGACCAATACTTAGATGTTTATACTTGCAAAAACACAAACATTATATTACAAATGAGGGGCGTAGAATGTTAAAAAATAAGGCAATAAATATACGCAAACTATCACACACAAGCATGGCAAGGGCAGGTAGAGTTTATATACACACTACACCCACAAACATAAGAGAAGCATTTTTAAGTTTTTGTTCGGCTGTGAACATAGACATAGATATACCCAACCACATAGACATAGAATAGATAGTGTGGCAATTATTTTGAGTAGTGGCTCCCTTTTCGAAAAGATTTGTGTGGCACTAAAAAGGACCGTTTGTTTCTGTTAGTTTTTGTTAGTTTGTTGTTGTTTTTTTTCAGTCACCACTCTATTAGTGACCTCTCCTCCCAGGTTGGGATCCACATTTAGCACATCTCCTACTCCATCTATCCCCACCCCAAGGATTAATGGATAAGAGAAGACAAAAGTGAAGATGGTTATAACCCCTTTCCCAATCCTCCATTGATGGAATGAGGGATTCAGGCTCCTGGTGTTGTTGCTGTTGCTCTTGCCCTTGATGGATCAAATTGTATTGTCCCTTCTGTTTCGTCTCCCCTGCCAATTTCTACTTTTCTTTCTTCACTCCTTTCTACATCAAGGAGACTAGTAACTCTAGGCTGTTTTCAAATGGCCGATTCTCTCTTGAAAGCTCTCCTATTTGGATGTAGTTCCATATCTTCCACTTGTCCTAGGAGATCCTGCACACACTTCAAGTGCACTAAGGCTTCTCTTAACCTACTGCTCATATTCTGGCTGCTCATTCTTCTGCGTTGACAAGTCAACGATGTATGGCTGGACTGGTGAACGCACCGCTTTACATGTGAAAAGCACGGACATGAAGGAAAACATCCTTCAGATTTGTTACGTGAGGGAGAATTGTGGCATGTCCCTTCCTCTTTTTTTTTTACAAATACCAAAAACATGAAACATGAACGTATTTACAAGGTTGAAAACGTTGTGGAGTCAGACAAGACTTTCAACAATCTAATGCACTGTCGTTTTGCCGCTAATGCACACCACTTTTCTGAGCTAAAGAAAATAGATAGTCATAATGTTCACAAACCATCTTTATATTTTATCATCGTTTCTAGAGTACTCACGATCAAAATAAGTCAATAAATGTTCTAATGGAAATCCGAGACTGCATTGATGAAGAAAATACACACAATATTGTCCACACACGATGAAATCTGATCATTGTAATCTCACATTATTGAATTGAGTAGATACAGCATTTTTCTCATAAAGTCATCGATTACGTCTCCCACAGGAGGTAATCCATAAGAATCAAATATTCCACACTGTAGTTGTTGTGAAAGTAGACTGCTACCCAGTGGGTTCCTGGGCGATGACTGTCGTCGGTGTTGATGACAAAGGATGGAATGTCTTTAGGGTTTTGATGAGGAAATTCATCTTTAGCACACACCACATGATTCCAAGAAGCTGTGTACGAACTGTAAGTCAGAAGGTAATGAAGTTCCCAGGTATCCATTTTTTCCACAGGTAATGATAGGTTCGCACCTGACCTCCTGACCTTTTCCTTTAAAATATATGTCAAGTAAGTCAATGAACGGACAGGCTCCGTACACTGTTGCATGAGAACTTTGATGCGTTTCGTCTCCAGAGAAGTCAATAGAAGTAAGAAATGGTCACGCAAGTCTTTATACCACTTTTTAAAAATCTTTCCTTCTGAGGTGAAAGACCGTGCATCTTCTAGATACTCTTCCTGCTTGGCTTCTGAACTAGTCATCAAACATTTTTCCTGTTGTTTCTGACTAGGATGATCAAGTTAATATCCTTAACAATGTTTCATGGCTAGGCATGTGATTCGCTCAGACAAGTAACGAGTAAATCAGTAGACTAAGTGTTGTTACTGTTCTGTTTATCTTGACATTATGACTTTATTTTTTGTCGTCTTCACTTGTGGTCTGTGACTGCTGTTGTTGATATTCGTCTATCTTCAGAGGTTTCGTGCTCAATCTTTTCGTTTCTTCTAACAGTCTAGGATTCCTTGCCTCAAACTGTTGATTTCCAGAGAATTGTGAAATACTGCAGACGAGATAACGTTCATTGTGTTTTGGCAGAGCTACTGCAAACAGTAAGTCACAGGCATCTGTTCTTATCCAGGCTGTCACTTTTTAACCCTACATACATTTTTATGACACTTTATTCAGGTCCACATCTTATAATATTGTCAAAATGATCACTAGGTGAAGCGTCACGAGACGGGCGTGGTGTGTACCGTTTGCGGTACTCTTGTTTTGTTTATATAATGTCCTTAAATAACCATTTCCTCTCTGATTTAAAATAAATGAGATGATATCTGAAATAACGGATCCGAAAATAGGATCTCAGTATCAGCACTTAAATTAACATTCTTTTTGTTTTGGCAATAATGGTTACAGTTGTAGCTCGTTCATCACCATACATATTAAAAGGTATTCAAACATAATACATGTTTGCTTTGTGCTATGAAGACTGCAGTGTGTATTGAATCATTATTTTGTCGTGTTTTTGTTGAAAGAGTAATACGTTTTTGTTTGTTTGCTTTTTTGTTATAATCAAATACATTATTTTTGTGCTATATTATATAATAGGACATAGCAGATGATGCTCCATTGCCTTGTCATGGTCAAAAAAAAGTTTCAAGGAAACCTAAGTTGTACTGACATAAAACTAATTAGCATGCAATATAGATTTATTTATTGGCGGTTAAGAAAGACCTTTATTGCGTTGCTATGTGGACTTATGATTATTTTCCCCTGATCTTCGTGCGTGCGTGCGTGAGTGTATAATGTCGCGCAACTCTTTCTATACGGTTTAAGAAAGATATTTCAATACATAGGTATAATGCTGCTCTGCTCAAAACGTTTACTTAACTAGATAAACCTTTATTTTATATATGTCATTTTTAACTTATATATATATATATATATATATATATATATATATATATATATATACGTAAGTAGTTTCTATAGATTTTTATGAGGACTATATAGGAGAGGAGCTTTAAGGATAAATATGTTTTCCTGTTAAAATAAAGACATTGTTATTATTATTATTATTATTATTATTATTATTATTATTATTATTATTATTATTGCATGATTGAGGTAGTATATAAAGTTTAAATTATATACATCAATTGGAGAGAGAGAGAGCGAGAGTATGTCCTATTTGTTTAATTAAAGAAAATTGAAGTCCTACTGAGAGCATGTAGTAGTAATGGACAATTATTTGGAATCGCTAATTTGTCTTTGCCTGCATACTATTTGGTAGTAGTATTATTTATGATGGTAGGATGCTAATGTTAAATGAGGTAGTTAAATGGTAACTTCTGCCTGTCACCTACCCCCACCCACCCCCCATCCCATTACCTATATTGGTAATCTTGATATATGGTGGAGGGAATAATAAGTTTGATAATTAAAATATCTTTGAAACTTCAGTTGTTTCCCTATCATACTAAATGGCATAGACAGACTGATGAGGAAGGGTACACATCCTAATGGAATTGATAGACTCATGAGGAAGGCTGCACATCCTAATGGCATAGATAGACTCGTGAGGAAGGGTACACATCCTAATGGCATTGATAGACTCATGAGGAAGATGCAGATGCTTATGCTTATAAATAAATGCTTATCATGAACCAAACTCTGGGAGCTGTGTTTGTATCCTTTTAGAGAGAGAGAGAGAGAGAGAGAGAGAGAGAGAGAGAGAATAACGTCAAAAATTTATTTATTTGATTTCTGCCATACATTGGCTATTGACATTACACATTCACCAAATACTTAAATGTAACCTCAAGTCTGCTTTTTTTTTTTTAAAACAATAAGTAGAGTAAACATTTGTTCAATTCTCTGTTATTATTTCATCTTCTTTTAAAGATGGAAAATTGTATCCTATGAGGCGGAGAATCTGTGTGGTGTTACGGAATTATGTATTATTTCGTTTTTAAATAATGTTACAGGTTTATGATCTCTACATATTAGTCTAACAGCTGTTGTCCTGCAGAAAGTACATATACGGTATTTCAATGTGACTCTGTGCATTGGACTTGGGAAAATTGTCGCTTGTAGCATAGTATATCACGTAATTTAGCGCGTGAGGGTTGAACTTCTGGCCTAGATTCTATGATTTAATTTAGAGTCAATACTTTATTGACTGGTAAAAACGTTAGTGCAAAGGTACTTTAGCGGTGTCACGCATAACCTAGTTTCTGACTGGCTCGAAGAGGGTTGTAATCTAGAAGGATTAAAATGCTTTTCAGTCGCAATACGGTTTAAATTGGTTTTTCCTTAATCTGTTTTGCGCAGCCAGAAGCTATATAATAGGATGTATTGCTGTGTTTGGGATTCGTTCATAGTTCGTTCAGCCCGAGAGGTCATAAAACGAGATTGGTTTATTTTGTGTGTGGATATTCTACTTCAGTGATATATATTATAAGACAGTACATTTACTATTTAGTACTGTTTCTTTAACTTTAAGAATTATACAGCTCCGTGGAATTATCGGAAACATTTCTAGAACTTGTGATATTCCATATTCACAAGGACATTTTGGAATTTATAACACTTGGATATAACTGATTCTTGTTAATACATCAGTACAGTGAAGGTTTCATTCGGAACCTACTTCATTCGGACTATTTGGATTAACTTTCGGATCAATGAACTTTAGAACAATTTAGGACTTTTAAGGATATTCTACACTGTAAGTTATTTTTAATTCTTTCACTTTGATTGTTTGTTGAAGTATTTTAATATTTTAGGAAATTAAATATTTGTATTTTAAATCTTGAAAGCTTGCTTGAGTCTTTTATTTTGTTACATTACCCCTAGTCGTAACAGTAGACATACAAAACGGTTCCAGACATTTGATCCATTCATGGGCTGACTTTTGGGGTGGGACGCTTCTACATATTGTTTTCTAGGTAGGTGAGTATTTGGAGTCGGGTGGGTGTGCGGAGTAGGGTGTGTGTGCGGGGTAGGGTGGCTGTACTGGTGAGTGATAACCTGAGAAAAGCGTGCGAATAATGCTGCTCTGCTGAAGACGTTTTAGTTAACTAGCTAAGTATTTGTATGGTTGAGGGTGTATATAAAGTTGAAATTACATTCATCTATTGGAGAGAGAGAGAGAGAGCATCTTAATAGTAATGGTCAATTGTTTTGAAGATCTTAGTTGTCTTTCCTGTATCCTATTTACTAGTAGTATTAAGCCCAAATAAAACGAGGTTTCTCTCAACGTCCGTGGCTGGGTCCCCATTGAGCTGCTGAGATTTATGGTTAAAATAGGCGTGCTCACGCACCTTGAGGTGACTGAGGCCATCGTTTCCTACAAGAAACAGACTAAAGTCTGGATGCCGGAAGACAAGGAAATGGGCTGCAATGTTATCTGCAAATTTACAGCCAGAAGTGCAAACGGCTGCAAGCGCATGACGCGACGGCTGGTTACTGAAAAAATCGTGCTAGACTTTCTTATGCTCACTTGTCGCGAAACCAGCTCTTTGATTGGTTATGACAAAGCACCTCTCGGGCACGTTGTTACATACTACGATGGCTCGTAGCCACAATACTCGTACCTACGGGCTTCCATGTTTAGCTAAGTAGGTATTAACCTTATCAACATGTTTCAAAGGTTTCTTACTAAGGTCATGCTGGTGGCGACATACTCTGTTTACGACAAGTAGGAGCACCTGACGAAGCTAAACTACATGCCCAAGCCCGAGTACTGAACTGTGGGAAAGGCAATACAACAAATGCTAGACTCACCAGCTTCCAGATCCGACATGTGCAATCGCCGTCTTTTGTAACCACAGCTCGCTCATTCTAACCACGACCCACTGCCTCTCAAAAGAGGTGCCTGGTCAGAACGGCGGAAATATACGCGCACAAACCTACCACAGCTTTATTTGCTGGAACGACCAAAATCAATGGAGGTCAGAACGTAGGGGTCCTCCGCCACATTTTCGAGGCCTTTCTCGACTGGCTATAGATGTCGGGCGTTCAAGTTGTCTGCTGCTGTGACCAAGGCGAACCTACGTGCATAGCCGAAGAGTTGTCAAATTACTCGCTGTGTGAATATGTTTAACTCTAAAAAGAGAAGACCTCCCTGCCCTTTGAGACTTTAAAAGGAGTATGCGCCTCATATCTGACCATGACTAGTGCCAGGTGATGAGCAAGGCGCATACCGCCACCGGCCGAGGGCGCCGAGGTTAAACTGTCGGAACTCGACCTACCTAGCAGTAAATCCACAAGGCCATCAAAAAGAAGTTCAGTGCATATGAGCACCAAGACCAAGCAAATGGTTTCCGCTGTGCGGTGGGAACGACAAGTACACTTCATGTTGCAGCAAATTAACGCTGTGCTTCCTGCAATATCGAAATATGCTCTAGGCATACGAGCCCGCCTTCCAAATCTCCCGGTGCATATAGGTACCGCTCCAAGGAATTTGAGGGCATGCGTTTTTCTCCCACACCGCCTTTTCAAGAATGATATCAATATGCGTTTTCTCGCCGTTTAGGGCCGAAACAACAGCTGGAGTCGCCAAACCCACTCAGTGCTAAGCGTGCTTGTAGTCAGTTCGACGCAGAAGGCAGCATCTTCTAGGCGTCCTGGTGCCAAGAGCCACTCGACCAGAATACGGTTGAACCGCTCCACAAAAATTCCCGGCCGAGGTCAACCTGCAGCAGGTTGGGCCACTTTAGATACATGCCAAGACGTCGGCATCTTTGGAATCCTCCTTTGAAGGCAGGGACTAAGCCTCATTGTAACAATTGGAGATATCAACCACGTTCAATGCATACCTGTACTTGTGGCGCCTAACCTTGTCGTGCGGTAGAAACAAGACGTCGGCCTGGTTGACCTTGTTAAGGGTTGGAACATCAATCTGCGGCCAGGAGATTTTGCTTGGTACTGGCAGGTAAATCTGTCACGTGGCCTGCATCTTGATCCATGTCTTGGTAACATCTTGTGAAACTTTTGCTGCTTCTGCCAGACGTGTTTTTTTTTTTTTTATCGCTGCCACGCCCTTTCAGTAAGCTGGCGGGCTGTAGTATATTGCCACGACCTTAGTATCCATTGCATTTTTGTGGTTTTGACATGTTTAGCAGTTTGCCGTGCGTTGTCGTACCAAGAGCTATTGAGCAACAAACGAGCAATCTCTCTCTAACTCGACAGCACTGCACTTGCTAGGTTACTTATAGGCCACATAGCCGACGACGGCGAGGCTGCACTTCAACCTGTACTGACAAATGTCATCTCGTATTTTTGCTGTTCGGGTGAGGGCATGTAAAAGTCAGATAGCTAGGGCTCGTCGCCGATCTGTGGACCATCGTCTGTTTTTTTCCGTCAATCACCAGATAGTACTCTCGTGCAGATTCACTGACGTCTTGGTAAGTCATTTCGGCATGCTCTTCGTCTTCATTTCTTTCACTGAGGTAATCCAGACGCTCGTCGCACTTACTTTGTTACTTGGCCTGTGCAGCTTGGAGTTCTTCATTGTCTTGTTTTTGCGCATGCGTTCAGCTTGGGCTGCATCTGGTTGAAATTAAACGAAAAGGAAGTAGCAGCCATTGAATGCGACGGCGTTAACAATCGCTCCGCCGATCGATCATGTGACATACTTGATGATTTTAGCAGGAATTATGCCTTCTTTAATTAGTATGTCCTGCGACTTGAGGCTCAGCGCTGTAACCGTTACAGTCTTTGCTGCGTCTTCCAAGTCTAGGCGACTAAGGTTGGCCAGTTTTATTTTTTTACAAGCGTTTGCCAGTTGTAGAATACCCACCTACAAGACCTCCGAGTACTGCTCCATGGTAAAAGAGGTTTCAGAGGTCCTTGGCGTATGGTTGTGTAGACATCTTGCACCTGCGTTCCGCGATTAACAACTTCATGTTATTTTGTTTTAGCGACAACTGCAACACACACTAATATTCCATTTGAAATGGCTCAGGCGTATGTCTAAGAGATGTTCCTGGCACCTGCGTTACTTTTCGTTCCGACGGACCAAAGACTTTGCTTTTCGCACTTGTGATGGCTGCTCGCGGGATGAGGTTTAAGAAGGCCTGCTACCAAACCTAGTCCATCATAGAGAACATAAGATGGCATCTCCTTCTCTTTTTCTTAAGCAGCGAGAGCGGCGTAGGTGTCGGCATTATTCACTTTTTTCTCAGCCCGGCGTTTGCGGTTATCTATACACAGAAAGTGACTTACAACAGCGGCAATCTGTACATAAAATACAAACGCTCAGTAAACGCGGTGGATGGTGTTGACACCACGCTGGCGGTTGTCTCTGGTCACCTGTGTGACAGAGATTAGAATATTGTCAACAATCACTGCTACCCTCATTGCTATTGCCCTTGAGATAATAGCTTCAAGCTGTGGTCTGATTTCTATAGCTGGAAATTTATCAGCCGTCGACTATCCATGGAAGCCAAAAGGATGTCCAAAATCTGCGTCTTGGACGAAACAAAACTCAACACAATCCCAGACGACACATCTAAGTGGCTACGCGACAACGCCATTCCGAGGAGGAGTTCAAGCTTATGCTCGATTAAGTTGACAAATTCACAACCATGAAAAATGATATAAAGTGCTGCGAGCACAAGATACACTTCAGTTGTAATCGACGACATGGTAAAATGCGAACGAAAACGACAAAACTGTGTGAACGACTGCTTGCTCACTCCTTAAGGCCTATTTAGAGTCCGCCTCCAGCATCCGAAGCGGTTTAACAATAACCCGCCAACACTACAATAATTCCGTGCCACATAAATAGCCATTTTGTTTCAATTTCAGTCCATACGCAAAGGATATGCAGCAATGGATATATAATTATTATGAGTATGACAAAAAGAACATGTAGCTCTGAGACTTAAGGTCTTTAAAGTTTAGCCAAGACCAAATCAATGGCTCTTCATTTATAAAAATGATTATGCGCGTGATCAAGGCAACGCGTCATTAAATCGCAGGCAGAAACGTAAGTTCTAGCTTGCACACAGATGCCATTAAAACATTAACGGTCTATATGTAAACATTAACGGTCTATATGAAAACATTGACGGTCTTAATGAAAACATTAACGGTCTATATGAAAACATTAACGGTCTATATGAAAAAAATTAACGTTCTATATGAAAACAATAACGGTCTATATGAAAACATTAACGGTCTATATGAAACAATCAAACTTGACAACTTGATATCTTCTATATTCAGAGGCTTGCTAAGCCTTGCTATTGTTTGTGATGCACTACTTCACGGAACCTGCACCCATGGAAAATCCAAATGTGCCTTAAAACACATAAAAAATAAATTCCCAAATGGATGCATGGATAAAGGTTAATGACGACACCAACTAATTCATGTTAAGCGAAAACATACCTTTTATTTTCTTGTTGTTTGCCATTTGGGAGGCACGGCGGTTGAAAAAAGCACTTTTTTATAATATATATATTTTTTTTAATTTGCATTTTTTATTTTTATTTTTTGATAGTGTTCTTGTTGGGAGGTTCTCTAAGGTGTTCCAAAGATAAGCATATATATATATTGTTATTTGTTCCCTCTGGGAGCCGTTGTGAAAACCTGAGTTGTTGACGTTTCGGGGATCTGAAAGGGTTCTGGGAGGTTCGTAGTTGAGTCGAGACGCCTCCAGCAATATAGTATGATCGCCTACCCTGCTGCTGTTTGAGAGGTGGAATTGGAAGGTGGTGTGCTATCGAAAACAATCATTTGATGAACTTAAAATATATAAGATGCCTTCAGTCTTTAGTAATACACTTGCTGCGATATAGTCATGAGCTAAAATAATTTCAGAGAACCTGTCGGTGACCACCGACCTTGGTTAGGCCTCCACATCTCTTTCCACCTGTTTGGACTAGGGATCAACTCGCTTCCGCATAGGTCAGAAGTCGTTGTCCTGGTTTTGTAGATTCCTATATGTTCTGGTTTTCTTTTTGTGTTATCAAATTTTATTTTTCATTTCAACTTGGAAATTGGACGAAAAGAAATTGAAGAATATCGTTTTAATTACAGTTCAAGACAGAATTAATTATCGTTTA
The DNA here is from genome assembly GCA_029931535.1 of Margaritifera margaritifera. Taxonomy (NCBI): domain Eukaryota; kingdom Metazoa; phylum Mollusca; class Bivalvia; order Unionida; family Margaritiferidae; genus Margaritifera; species Margaritifera margaritifera. The sequence goes on from JAQPZY010001678.1 coordinate 4,105,736, forward strand.
ATTTTATTTATTCATAAACATAAAAGAAAAAATTGAAAGCGTAGACAGTCTAGAAACGAAGGATTGATGAATGCGTTTGCAAAGTCAAAAGCTTATTTTGTACTCCAGACCCCACCTAGAAAGTTTCTGTACCATACCTATACAGATAATTGACCTCAAGGTAATAAATACGTGCATTGCATATATTGACACTTCCAAGAACTCGTTACATTGTCCCAGTAAATGTTAGTTTCGATATTAACATATGTAGCACATCCTGGTGGTTGACACTGCTGACTCAGGGTTAAAAGGTAAAGGATTCCAATCTCGCCCAGGTCAGTGCTGTAGTGACGTGAGGAAACATTCAAGCCAACCCAGCCGTACATGTATACCCAATCTCGTAGTACCATAACCCTAATCCTCGTGCCAGGGTAAGATTATCCTCTGTAAGGCTTTATTTGTTAATCTTTTCAACTTGTTACAGTGTCACTACCTCATGAATGCGTTTTCTGCATTTTTCTAGTTTTTCTATATATAATTGCGTCTGTTAAATTGGAAATTAGTTTAGTTTTTACGTCACCTTTACCGACAAAATAAATATAATACAACGTGTTGATGCCTATTAAGTTTTTTAAGATAATTGTTTTTCTTCTTAAAGTCGATATAATAGCTCCAATGACCTAATGCATTTTATTGTATATCGCTAACTGAGTTTAAATAAAACTTGTGTTTCAACTTGTTTCAGCCGTAGGCTAAATGGATCTCTTGCATATACTGCAACTCCAAGGGGTGCTTTTTGACGGTCTGACCAAACGAGCCTGTACTGAACTAGTTTCATTGACCAAATTTATGTTCTGACTTAGACGCGTAAAACCTTTTAAAAACCAGACAAGATGTACATTTTCACAAACATTTATTTATTCATCCTTTCTATTTTAGATAGAAAAGTATTTGTTTTGTTAACTATCCTGATTCATTTAATAGTTACATTTTACTTTGGCAATATGAATTGTCCTTGTGTTTAGTGACTTTCACCAATTACTTTTTTGCCACGTTTACAGAACCAAGTGTAAGGCCCAATAACACTTTGGTCAGAAGATTGACGTAAAACCATCATAACTCCGAGTCGTCAAAACGGACAACCAAAGATGACAGTGAAACATAGTTATGGTGAGAGAATCGCAACATACACTGCTCAGATTGCGTATGTATGCTACCAAACGTCTGCTTGTTTTTTTTCAGAAATTTTCTTCATGTGCAAAGCCCTGTGAAATAGAGAACAAACATAGAAATTTGAAAAAGTATGCTCGTGCCATCCAGCGTTTGATACGAGTGCTGGCTGAATTTCAATCAAATTGGACCGGCATCCAGCAAAGAGTTGTATACTCTAGGTAGCTTCACCAAACCAGAGAAACCCTCCGATTTGTATGAGATATTACTAAACTCGGGAAGAGTGAAGCTTTCGATTGTCACTTCAAGTTTTTCTTCAACAACTTGTACATCATTTATGTTCATATTTTAGTACAGTGGAACTCTTGGAATCACGTACTAATTTGATGAAAATGTCTTCTTGTATTGGGCTAATTAGGTTGTAAAAAACATATTGTTAATACCCAGTTAATATTATATTAAAAGTGTTCTAGTCAAACATTAAGGTCTTCAAATTAATATTACTTAGTTTTACTTTTGCGAAGAACTTAAACAAATCTCCATGTGATTGCGCATACTAATCATATAGTCTTGTATGTCCTCGCAAAACAAAGAAACATCAAATATTTAAAACAGCAGGGCTATACCACCAGGATGTTCTAAATTTCGTTTGTAAGTGTATATCCATTTATAAAGCTAGCTTAGGTTCTTCGAGATGTAATAAAACTGACGGTCACGATAAGTTCAAATAACAACAGTCAAGATCACAGTTATTTTGTGAATGTCGGATGTAAAGATTTCAGACTTCAGTGACATAAGTAGTCGGGCATGTAAATAAGAACATTACGTAGCATAAAAGTTAAATCAGAACTATCCAGAATCTTGAATACTTTATGTCATAAAGGACCTTGCATGCACATACATACATAAATACATACATACATAAATACATGCATACATACATACATACATACATACATACATACATACATACATACATACATACATACATACATACATACATACATAAATACATACATACATACTTACATACATACATACACTACAATGATTACGATCAGTACTTGTCTGAAGTGAAACACAGACATAACCTAACTCGTATAAAGTTCTGATATATTCTAATGGCATCACACTCATAATATTTTCTCATTTCGAAAGACATTTTAAATCTATCTTCAGTTTTTTTGCCGAATAATACTGAGACACAGGTGCTAGGTACGCTGCAGTGAACATGATCTCTCCTACAAGGAAGAAGGTTAGAAAGAAAACGTCAAGAATGTTTGCAACCTGAACTGATCGCAATTTCGTTGACATCTTAGGCAACATACACAATATACGACGAATGATTCACGCAAAAATCTCAAGACACCTCGAGGGTTGAAGATGTTCTTCGTCGTAGTTAGAACTTTGGTCTCGCTGGTTTTGGGTGGACATATCTAAAACACGATTCAAAGTACAACACCAGCAGCAAAGTCGATGACTTGATGACTTGTTATTCTTTCCTTTCTTATCTTCATCCTCCTTTGTCTCTTCATCAATCTTCTTTTCTTCATTTTCTTTCATCTTCTTCTTCTCCACGTTTTTGAATGATCATCAGAGTGAACTTCATCTTCTCTTCTTGTTTCTTCTTTCCTTTACCTTCTTTTTCTCTCCAATCTACTGCTTCTCTTCATCCTTCTTCGTCTCTCCGTCCTCCTTGGTCTTCTTTTTCTCCACTTTTTATTGATCATAAGAGTGAACAAAACGCGGACGATTATAGCTGCGCTAGTTGTCATCATCACCGTTACGTAGCACAGCAAAACATTGACAATTGCAGAGGACTTTGGTCGAGATGTAACAATGGTGTCCATGAAAACCACAAAAGCAGAGAAACAAGTTACAGAATATCATGCTCTCTCTCTCCCTCCAACTCCCTCCTCTCTCTCTCTCTCTCCAGAATTTCTCGGTAAGACGAAGACAAATATGTTTAAAAGGGACAATATGAAAATAGAAAGAGTCTTGTTCATGACGTAATTTGTTTGGATTCTTGCGATTATAATTTAGAATTGTGCATGGGACTTCCAATCCTGGTATAGCGTCCCTACATACATCGTTTTCATACTCCATGCAACGCTCTTTTCAAAGTAATCATCCCAAAACTAGACACTATTAGAGTCAACTCACTGGAAGCGTGTGCTTGTGTGATAATGTTTACTGAGCAAACGTGAACGTCAAACGGATAAAAATAAATGTTTGGCTTAGATGACGCTTTTGAAAACAACGTTTTCAGTCCATTCACACTTACCAGACTTCATGTGTATTCTAACCTGCTCTTGTTCTTATATATCGTGGATGCTTTTTCAACTTCAGCCGATACATCTGACCAAAGGGTAGCAACAAGTGAAAGACTGTGGACAAAATGTAGATATCCATGCCAATTACGTCTGAAATCTCATTGTTCTTTACTCCAGTGAGGGTGAGATAACACTGCCAGAACATTACCAGCCAATAGAACCGATCATGATAATAGTAATTTTGAGCATACACTGATCTAGAATGTCTACGTAATGTTGCAGGTGAGAAACGATGATCATAAATATCCTTGAGTAAAATGTGTTTTACTGGACTATTGAAAAGCTTTTTTGCGGCATAGTATTTTTTAATGGCTTGTACACCACAACCTTTTAAATACCCGTGCCTGTGTAACCTTCAAAGGTAGATCAATTTGCTTGTTTACTTCCAACAATCGACTGATATATTATATGCCGCTAAGAAAGAAGTATATAAACTCTTATTTTTGGAAAGGACCAAGTATGTTGAAATTTATTAAATTACTATGTTCCACTAAAACTACCGAGGTTAGAAATCTTAGAAATTATATTCATAGTGCACTAATTGAACGTAATAATATGATGAATGCGACTTAAAATTACATGATTTCATTAGTTCGTTATTAGTTATTTTTTTTTAAAAATTTGTTTAAAAAATTTCTTTTCGTCTCATCTCCATTTCATTGATTAAAACATGCATTACTATCTCTCATATTTCATTTATAATGTTCTTATAATACTAATAAGAAAAGCATTGTGAATAATACTTATATATTGATAATACTTTTTATGTCTTCTCCCGAAGGAGCTGTTATTTAAGCGCGCGCATGTGATTAAACAAACATAGTCTGGAGTAGTTGATAGGTCACACATCAACGTGTTGTGTTCTTACTTCAAATCATACATCATATATACTTGAATGCAGGTATGTATGTTTGTGTGCGTGACTATCTCACTTTCTCGGTGAATATGTATGTATATGCATATATGTGTTCAGGTTTATGTAAACGTGTGTATAGATATATGTATATAAATATATAATGTGCACGTGGATATATGCATGTATGAGTGTGCTTGGGAATGTGGGTATGCATATGTAAGAATATATCTTAGTATTTATCGAATGTTTGTAAATTCGATCGACTTGTTTTCCTTTATGTATTAAACGTGTCACCATCAATGTTTGTAACAAACTTAAATGTATATGTATATACTTGCTGATGGCCAATTGGCTAAATGCAAATAAAGTTCACATTCTATATTTTAATATACTTGTTCTGAAGCAATGGGTCTTCTTGCGTTATTTCTATAATGTGATATGTATGTATGTATGTATGTATGTATGTATGTATGTATGTATGTGTGTATGTATGTATGTATGTATGTATGTATGTATGTATGTATGTATGTATGTATGTATGTATGTATGTATGTATGTATGTATGTATGTATGTATGTATGTATGTATGTATGTATGTATGTATGTATGTATGTACGTAAGTAGTTGGGGGGGTAAATAGGGTCAAGATTTTGCAGGTGGACACTATAGGGTCATACGAGAAATGAACATGGCGGGGGCACTATAGGGTCATACAAGAATTGAACATGGCGAGGGGGCACTATAGGGTCATAGGAGAAATAGGAACAGGTGTGGGGGCACTTGGGTGTCAAACGGGAAAGGAACGGGAAAGGAAAAACAGGGAGGGAGGGAGGGAGAGAAGTATGGCAATAATGAAAATTAATTTTTTCTTGTTAAATGGTTGGCTCTGAAAAGGGCCGTTGGAGTCATGTGAACCAATTCAGTTAACATAGAAGACATCTTCTGGAGGGTCTTCTTTTCCTTAGACTTCGTCTGACTTCCGGACCGTAGATCAATACCCGCTTCAAGCATCCTTGGCGTTCCACATAAATCCTTCGTTTCCAGATAGCGGTCTCGGTCATTTTCGTCATAGCCCATGAGGCTTTGACATACATGGGATAGTCTGGGTTGAACAGCATTCCCGAGATGATGGTAGATGACTCTACACTAGTCCACATTTTGTTTTTCTTCTTCTTTTTCTGGAGTGGTCTTGGAGAAAACCGGTGAAGCTCTATGAGAAAAGCGGTGGTATATATACCCTAAGAGCGGATTGAAATGGATTGAAATGAACTCCCAATCCAAGCACGCGTTACAAGCGGGTAGGTTTTTGATCCAATGGGAAGAGAGCGGGGTGTAACGTCATCTTGAGTATAAAGGCATCACAGCGTTCGTAGGGTTTTACCTTGGGCGGCCTAAGTATGACGGAGACTACGAAGACCATGTATTGGAGTGAGCCTGCGACGACGACGACGACGACAGCAACGAATGCCGTAGTGAACTTCCAACCGGAAGATTTTAATATAGATTTTGCGGATTTTTTGTCTTCTCAAGAATTTGTACCTGAAACCACCATGACTGCTGCTATACCACCAGCCTCTTTGCCTGTCATGGACGATTTCAAAAAGAGGCAAAAAGAAGAATTAGAAAATTTTTACAGCGTCAGAGAGAAGCCGAAGAAGTTTTTCTTCAGCAAGAAGAGGAAAGAAGAAAACAAGAAGAAAAAAATAAGAAAGTTAGAAGAGGTGAAGGGTGAAGAACAGAAGGAAGAGAGTGAGGAAAGCAAAACGGTCAGTGTGTTACAAGACATTTTAGCGGAGTTAAAGAATCTGAGAAACATGTATCAGATTTCTTTAACACAACCTAAGAGAAAAAGACCATAACGGGCAAAACATTCAAAGATAATCACTACTACTGAGATGCTACCACCACCACCACCACCACCATCACCATTCACTACTACTACTACTACTACCACCAAAGCAGCAGCAGCCTGAGGAATAGGAGTTGGTCGTGGAAAGGGATTGAGACAGTTGATGCTGATCATGTCCAGTCCATAAGTTTATTTAACAAACAAACACCCCAACGGCCCTTTTCAGGGCCACCCAGATCTCTAGAAAAGATGATCATTCCATTTGCCAAATCAAGTAAAATCCCATCTTTGGTTTGTGTAAGAGTGTGTGCGTGCGTGAGTGAGTGCGTCCATACTCTAAAAAACAAAAAACAAAAGACACTTACTTTTTTCCATTCTGGTCTATTCTCTTTTTTACCAAAAAATCAAAATGAACATAATACCACACTCAAAAAAGTTCACCCTTCACTGTCTGTCTCTCTTGTTCTTGAATTTCTTCACAGGGATCAAGGGTTCTTTTTCTTCCTCACTGTCTTCCAGTCGTTTAGCTTTCTTGCTTTTCTTGACGACGGGGATAGGTTCTTCTTCTTCTTCTGAAGATCCCTCTACTTCCTCCCTCTCTGGTAGGTTCTCTTGTTTCTGAGGACACTCTGAAGACCAATGTCCTTTTTCATGACAATGATAACAGGTATCTTTCCCTTTGTCTCTCTTTTCTTTTTCTTTACCTTGACGTTGTGGGCATTCTGAATCAGATTCAAATCAGACTTCAAGATGAAAAGATCACGCCCAATCTATAAGAAAACAGAAGAAGAAGAAGAAACGAAGAGGCGAGGACGACGAAGACTTTCCGTGCCGCCTGAAACACCTCTCGATGAAGTGCTAGCTCAAGTTCATGCTAGTGATTTCGTAGAAGAGAAGAGTGAGTCTGAAACTGTACCTTCTAACCAACCCAAAGAATCCACCACCACCCCTGACCAAGAAATTCCTACCGTGGCTCCCGAAAATTACTATCGGATTCGAGAGACGCAAAAAATGACCTCTAGAAAATTTAGAACTACGGCATACACTTACACGGTTCACTTTAAAGACTTCAAGTCCGAAGGGCCTCCCGAGAAAGCTGCAGGGTTCATTACCCATTTGTGGGATTCTGTGTTACAGAACTTGAAACAACAATGCGGAGCCAAAGAGGACGATCGGATGAGACTGTCCATCCATCTCGACAGTTTTAAGTCACCTGTCTGGATCGAGTTCAGCAGAATTAACACCAGCCAAGGTCATGACCAAAATAGAACACGTTCAACAATCCAACGAAGAGTTTGCCATCACGGATGGAAAGGCCACACTTCACATGACTCACGTATCCCCTCCTCGAGGAAGCGGACGAAGCAGGAAAGCGTTACTGGTGGACGACCTTCGCAGTACCAAACACAGTGTCGTCCAAATCGACAATTCTCAAGACCAGATGTGCTTGGCTCGGGCCATCGTGGTGGGGCGAACGTATGCCGACAAGAACGAGACCGCAGAATGGAAAAGAGCCTGGGAGAGCATTTGACAATCGGACAGAGCCAAACAACGAAAAGAAGCAGAACTCCTGTTACAACAAGCAGGCATCCCCAAAGACACCGCGTGTGGCATTTGTCAAATGCAACAACTTCAAGACGTCTTTGATCCTCGCTATACTTTGAAAGTACATGCTCAAAAAGTGCGCGGAGATCTGCTGTTTCGAGGACCCGATTTCTCAAAAGAAAAATACATTCACGTCTATTACCATCGAGAACATTTCGATGCCATCACCACTATCACAGGATTTCTGGGATACTGTTACTACTGCGAGAAATGCGACCAAGGATGTAACAGTCGAGAGCGACACATTCATTGCGGAGAGAGATGTCGGGGCTGTTTAGCTGCCAAGCCATGCCTTCCTGAACAACACGTGAAGTGTGAGACGTGTCGCCGAACCTTTGTCAGTCTCTCTTGCTGCAAACAGCATCGCAAGACACAAGTTCACCAGCAGAAAAGTGCTTGCGACTTATTGAAATTGTGCTAGTGTACACCAAAATTTTCAGGCCCGAGAACGAACTAGTGATCATAGACCCGAACACGTCTTTCTTTGCCAGTCGTCAATACTCGGCCAAAGCTTTGCGTTGGCTCCATTACTTGAGCCAAAAGGAAGACAAATGGATACAACATGCCAGAAACGGAGGGGCAGAAAAGAAAATAGGCAGTCTTTCAGTGGATGGTTGGGATTTAGAAAACCCGCACACGGTGTACGAATTTCAGGGCTGCTTGTTTCACGGATGCCCTACCTGTTTTCCTAAACGAGACCTGAAAAATCCTCTCACGGGAGCCAGCATGAAAGAGTTGTACGAACACACTTACCATCGACGGTTAAAGTTAGAAAGTCAAGGATACCAAGTGGTAGAAATGTGGGAGCACGAGTACGATCGCCGTTTCAAAACAAATCCTGAATTTATGCGCATTGCCGAAAGTTACTACGTGGCCGACATCGAACCTTTGGATCCGCGCCACAGTTTGTTTGGAGGACGAACCAATGCCACTCGCTTCCTGTACGACGTAGACGAATCAAGAGGAGAATAAATCAAGTACATCGATGTGTGTTCGTTGTATCCTTGGGTGTGCAAATATGCTCGATTTCCTACCGGACACCCTGAAATCTTGACAGAGCACATCGACGTGGAACACATTCGTCAATACGAAGGATTGATCAAATGCAAAGTCTTACCCCCGACCCACTTGTACATTCCTATCTTACCTCATCATTGCCAAGGAAAACTGATGTTTCCTTTATGCCGTACGTGTGCCGAAACATGTAACCAAGATCACCCCTATCACCACAAGGAAGAAGAACGCGCATTGACAGGAACGTGGGTCAGCGCCGAATTGTTTCGGGCTCTGGATCGAGGATACCGTTTGTTGAAAGTGTACGAAATCTGGCACTTTCCAACTACAGCACAATACCAAAAGGACAACGCCTCCCATCCAGGTATTTTCTTCGTGTACGTCAACCAGTTTCTGAAACTCAAACAAGAAGCCAGCGGCTATCCCTCGTGGTGTCAGACTCCCGAAGTCCAAGTCCGATTCAAATAAGAGTACCGTGCCGTTAAAGGATCACTTTGGAAGACGTAGAAAATAACGAAGGAAGAAGATCGTTTGCCAAAGTCATGTTGAATTGTTTGTGGGGACAAATGGCACAACGTCCGATCTTGACCAAGACGGAATACTTGACCGATCCTAGTCGCTGCTTTAAACTGGTGGACGACAAAAGTAAACTGATGAAACACGTCGAAATCGTCCGTGATGATTTGATCTTAGTCAATTTCGAAGATGAATGCAAGTTTGTACACCCCGACAAGTTTAGGAACGTGATCATTGCAGCCTACGTGACAGCCCATGCTCTCTTGAAATTGTACGACGAAGATTTAGAAGTGTTGGGAGATCGTGTCCTGTACTTTGACACCGACAGTTGTATGTACATTCATCGCCCTGGTTGCCCTCACCATACCATCCAAGGAAATCGTTTAGGAGCCTGGACGGACGAGCACCCTCAAGAAACAATTCTGAGTTTTGCCAGCGGTGGCCATAAAATTCACGGGTACCGATACCGAGACCAAGAAGGCCAACTTCACACCAAATGCAAATTCCAAGGATTGACACTGAACTATCGAACCAGCCGAGTGGTCAACTTTGAAGTTTTGAAAAATGCTTCGCTTTCTGGACAAGTGGAAGACTTTCGAGTGAAAACGTTAGAAACTCACAATATCGTAGGGTTACCCAATCACCAAATCGTCAGTCGTCCTGTAGGAAAAGTTTACCAAATTGTGTACCAGAAACGAGTGAGACTTCCAGACCACACCACTTAGCCTTACGGACACACCGATCTTCAGTATAAAAATGGGACCACTTCAAAGCCTAACCATTCATTAGGACTCCAAACGTTGACCGAGCAAGAAGAAAAAAGAAGAAGATAATGATGAATACTCATGCCACCCACCCACCGAGTGAGGAATCTAGTGTGGACTCCAAGGGCGATCACGACCTGGAGTGCGATGCAGTGCCATGCGACTGCGACGAAACGGATGCCGTGCGCTTTGACATCAGCGATGCAGCACGACCTTACCGTCCCACTAGCGATGCAGGACGCCCTTTCTTCTTTATTGGGGATGCTAAACGTGTCCCTATCTGTGAATGTCATCACTACATGGGTAAAGAATTGACACAACCTATGGCTTTGGCTGGCTATCCCAGGTTTGAAAAGCGATATCAGACGTTCAAAGATAAGTGGCCTAAATATCTGCAATGACCTACTTCCAAAGATTTAGCCAGAGCCGGATTTATCTACTTGGGAGAAGGAGATAAAGTTCAGTGTTTCAGTTGCGGTGTGAGACTTCACCAATGGGAGCCTAACGACTCAGCTTACTTGGAACATGCTAGATGGTCTCCGCACTGTCAGTACTTGCCTTTAGTTGGTGAAGAGTACGCGTACGATGAGCCGGATGATAGTTCCAAGAAGTAACATGTCGGATGATACTTTACAAGAATACATTCGTGGTTTGCCTTTGGAGCTGAGAGAACGTATTTATGGAGAGTTGGTCCAGATACAAGTGAAACGTAAAGAACAGTTACATCCTTTAGCACATACATGTTTTAATCATTGGTGTCTGAATGCTATAAGAAGTTTAATTGCTTTGAAAAGGTTCAAATGGTCAGACATTGATCAAATAAGAAATTGGGCTTGTAAGAGATTGGATGGCACCACCTACCATGTGGGAGTGATACAGCAAATTCCATGGAACGAAGTGAAGGAAAAAAAGTGACCAACTTACAGGAATACCAAAAACGTTTACAAGAAGTGTCACCTCAAGACGAAATGCCTTTACGTCGTCTGACGTGTAAGGTCATCACTGAACATCTTGGATATCTTTTACCCACCGATTCCATTTGGCAAGTGTATGAGTATTTCGTCACAAAGAAGACTAGCTTAGAAGAGCGCATTCGTGGCTTGCCTTTGGAGCTTCGAGAACGTATTTACAGAGCGTTTGTCAAGATACAAGTGAAACGTAAACTCAAAGTCATTTCTCGATTTTTAAGCTATGCTTACTTCCAAACTGTAAGAAGAGTGATTCTGGGGAGAACCTTTTATAGTAGGTACCCGGGAGTAGTCTATCACAAAAGATACCAACCTTGGGAACCTGGATATAAAAGCCCACCATGACAGGACCGTTGTCTTCACTTGTGAAACGTATTCCGTGGAAGGAAGTCAACGATCGTGTTCAGACCATAGAGGATTATAAACACTTGATGCAAGAACTGTTTCAATTGAATTTTGAACGCTATGCCGTGTGTGTCTTCGTGACTACTTTTCTTGGATTTCGTTTTCCAGGACATTCGTTGTGGACTATTTTGGAGGAACAGTGTTGTTGCTGGACTAACCAAAGACATGACCATTCATGCATCATCGGCACACGAAAGACAAATTGTGCTCAAAGTGTTGAGACTTGTGATGAACACGAGTTGTGTACCTCCGTGTGAAGAAGACATTTGTCAAACTTTATCTATCCTTCACACGTTTCAAGAAGTGTGTATCGCTAGTTGGTTACACCAACAACTTTACGATTGGAAAGATGTACGTGACTGGAAAAGTGTTGGTTTCGATGCTTGGCTACAAGAAGTGGCACAGTTTGCCAAAGACCTGGCATGTCACTTACTTTTCTAGACCAAAAGAAGTCAACCACTTGAAATCCAAGTTCACCACCATGACACTCCAACCTCAAAAAGAAAAAGAAGACCACACCGTCGTTGTGCCCCTAGAAACACATCAAGAACAAACCCCCTTTCCGTCAGAGTCATTTCATTCTTCCACCAGAACAGAGACCAGAATACCACCAGTGCGGTTGCATTCCATTCGTAGGACACACCTCCATCCAGAATGTTGTACATTGACTTGTTTATACAGAACTTTGATTCTTTTAGTGGTAGCCTATTGTTGTACCTCACCATTTTTGCGGTATGCATTTTTGTCCTTCATGACTTGTAAAATATGTTTTTGTTGATTGATTACAAACAATAAACGTGTATGAAACGTATAAAATGTCTTGTGTCTTTTGTCTTCTTCTCAAAAATCTTCCTACCTCAGTCATGGCTACATCTTCTTCCTCTGCCTCGTCTGCCTCTTCTTCTTCTGTGGTCAAAGTGATCGACGAAAAGTTAGATCGTCCCAATTGGGAAGCTTTGTGTCTGCGCCATCCTTTTAACATGTTGATTGCTGGACCCAGTGGTTCAGGCAAAACCGAATTTGTCAAACGTTTGATCGAACACAAATCTCATCTGTTCGATCGTCCTCCTCAACGCATCGTGTGGTGTTACAAAGAGTGGCAATCGTCTTACACGTTACTTCGTGAAAGTCAAGGAGAGGTCATTTCGTTTGTGGAAGGCATTCGATGGGATCGTGTCTGACGTGAGTCAAACACATCTGGTCATCTTCGACGACATGTTAGGAGAAGACGAAGAAGAAATTAAACTTTGGTTTACACGAAAAGGACATCATCGGAATGCCAGCATCATTTACATTACTCAAAATGTATTTCAACAAAGTAAAGCCCATCGGACCATCAGTCTCAACGCTCATTACGTGGTGTTGTTTAAAAACCCCAGAGACAAATCTCAACTGCAAGAGATAGCCAAACAGTTAGGCACTCCTTGGGTGAATTATGCGCACGACGATGCCACTCAATCACCTCATGCGTATTTACTCATCGACTTAAAACCTACCACTCCCGACTATTTGAGATTTCGTACCCATTTGTTTCACCATTGTGCCAAGAAGGAGGTCCCGTCATTTACACGTCCCCTTCTACCACTCTCTGAAAGGAAAAAAAAACTATAAAAACATCTACTGCGTCATTTCTTTCTCACAGTCTTCGAGATGACTTCCTTTCAAGCTCATCCTTCTGCCAAATTAATTCGTGACTTGTATGGCATCAGTCGCGAAAAAATACACAAGTCCGTGCCTATTTGTTAGAATCTAGTCTCAAAGAAGTGTTACGATGGTTTAGTTTGACGGCACGTAAATTACTGCAAGGCATCATTCATGAGGGACATCAAACCCAACGTTTTTTTCAAAAACATAAAGTGTCGTTGTCACAGCTGGCAGATCCTAGAATCGATCCACGGACTAAAAACAAATCATTTTGACCCCTGGAGGTAGCGGCTCTTTAGGAGGTGTCATGATTCGTTCACGTTTGAAATGGGATCCTAATGCACAAGCCAAAAAACCAAAAACCAAAAAGAAAAGCCTCAAGAAGAAAAGCCCTAAGAAGAAGAAAGCCTCCCAGAAAAAGTAAAGCCCTGGCAAGAAAATACCAACCACTGCGACCCGCAAGAGAGATACTGCTGCGAGGACGCAAACGTACACCCGCAAACCACGACAGGTAGCAGTGACGAGGTCTCCTTCTCTTCCGTCCACTTCTTCTTCTTCTTCGTATTCGTCCCCCTTCTTGATGATGCCTGCCAAACCTGACTTAAGACGAGTGTTTCCTAATTTGATGCAAAAATGGAAACCCATTTCGAAAGTAACCACTCCAGGACCCTCGACTTCGGCTGATCTGGCCACTGCAGCGGCCGCTAACAAAGTGAAGTCCCCTAAAACCAGAGTCCAAGAGAGAACCGGCATGTTACAAAGTTGAGTGGATTAATCCAAAGAAGAACTGAGACGATTTAGTCCGTTGAAAACACCTCAACGTCGAGTGATGCCTGTCATGAAGATGGTACGCCGTGCAGACAATCAGTGGAGACGTGTTCCAGTATAAAATAGAAGTGTGACCTCCCCGACACCACAGTTTTATTTTTTGCTCCTGACATCTAAGATGGCTCTCCAACGTGCACACCGCCAAAAGAAAAAAGGCGAAACCAAAAAAGGACCTCAACCTCGTCTGGCTAAACATTGGGACGTCTTGTCTGTCCTGACCAAATCCAATCCTCCCATGCGAAAACAACTCATTCAAACAGCCCCCAAAGAAATCATCGATACCGTGTGCGAATGTTGTTTGAACGTCTTGAAAGGAACGGTACCTTTGTCCAAGATACAGAAACAAAAATTAGGCAAATATCGGAACGTTCTTCGCCAAATTTTCAAAAAGAAAATACCTCTCCAACAAAAGAAAAAAAATGTTAGTGCAACGAGGAGGATTTCTACCCATGCTGATAGGATCGTTGTTAAAAATAGCGGCTCCTTTGTTAGGAACGATTGCTGGACCGCTTTTAGGAGAAGTCATGTGATAAAAGGACGGGAAGAAAAAAAAAGATAAAAGGACACCCTTCTCTATAAAGACCACACACTTGTACCTTTGGATGAAATGGAAGGACGAAAACTGACTTTAGTTCCTTACAAACGATGGATGGAATTCCATCATTGGAACGAACAACGGATACCTCATTTACCTCCCAATCCCAATCTCCAAGAGATGTCACAGTTACAACAAGAATTACAAGCGGTGATGGATCGAAGCGATTATTCAGAAACAGAAAAATCGCAACGGTACGGTCAAGTCTTACAACGTCTTCAACTCTTTCACCAGAAAGCTGTAGACGAAATAGCTCAACCCACTCTGAGAGATTTCAAAGCCCTGATGAAAAGCCAACCTAAAGTCACTGTTACCACTAAAACAGACACCGCCACGGGGACGACAGAAGAAGAAGACGACGAGCCTCGAGAAGTGTTTCAAACTCCGTCTGCTCCTTCCATCTCTAGTAAGATTGCCGCGGCCTTGTTGACACCCTCACCTACACCTCATCGAGAAAAAATGAAAGATTGGGTTCATAAGAGGATGTCCACTCCTTCTTCAGCAGAAGAAAAAAAAAAGAAAGAAAGCAAGACTGAAGTGAAAAAAGACATCACCATGAAGAAACCTGCCATCACCCCTTCTTCACTATCCACTCCTATGGCTCGTCGAACGCGTCAAGCCACTTCATCCAAACCTCACGACACCCAAAGTAGTATCATCGAACAGTGGGTGACTTATTGAGAAGTCAAACCATGGAGGAACTTTTAGCAAGTCTCTATTACAATCCTGGCCATGCTGCTGGTTACGGAGGAGTTCAAAAATTGTATCGAGCTGCTAAAAGTAAATTGAAAAGTGTATGCTTGCCAGAAGTACGACGGCGGTTACAAGAACAATCGACGTACACGTTACACAAACCCATTCGACGAAAATTTTCTAGAAGTCAAACTAAAGTGGGGGGGCATTGATCATCAATGGCAAGCAGATTTAGCCGACGTCTCTCATTTGGCAGCCTACAATCGTGGTCACAAATATTTGTTTTGTGTCATCGACGTGGGTCGTGCCTTTGACTTCTAAAAGCAGTACCGAATTGATACGTGCCTCAAAACTGGTCTTGAAACAAAGTGGTCGTCACCCTTTACGATGGCAAACCGACAAAGGCACCGAATTTCTAAACCAAGCTTTTCAAAAAGAATTGAAACAAAGACACATTCATATTTTTACCACCGAAAATCCTGAAACCAAAGCTAGTGTCGTGGAACGTTTTCAAAGAACTTTGAAAGAACGCACGTGGAAATATTTTACACATCAACACACTCTCAAGTACATCGACGTGTTACCACGTTTGGTCAAAGCGTACAATCTATCGTACCATCGAAGCATCGGATGTGCCCCCGAAGTGGTGACCCCTGAAAACGAATTGAATGTGTTTGATCGATTGTTTTGTACACCCCAGAGGAGACACCAGAAGAAAGCCCTGCCTCTTAAGACGGTAGATTGGGTTCGCATCGGAAAAACCAAACGCACTTTTGACAAAGGTTATTTACCCAACTGGACCACCGAATTGTTTCGTGTCACTGGACCCGTGCGTGGACGTGATCCTCCCGTCTATAAATTGGAAGACATGCACGGAGAAGTGTTAAAAGGAACTTTTTACTTGCCTGAGATACAACGAGTAACCAAAAAAGAAGACGACTTGTACGACATCGAAAGCATTCTTGAACGAAGAACACGCAAAGTGGGCAAACGTCGAGTCGAAGAAGTCAAAGTACGTTGGAAAGGATATCCTCCTTGTTTTGATTCTTGGATTGCCGCTTCCCAAGTCGTCGACTATAAAAAGAAGAAGTAACCAACATGCCGTTCAACACAGCCACGACCTCTACTCCTTCGCAGAGTTCTTCTCTTCAAGAATTACAAAAGCAACCGCTCTGGGTTTGGTGCGGAGAACGTGTGCCTAAAAATCAAATCTTCTATTTCTGCCAAATCTTTGTGGTGTATTGTGTCATCGGAGCAGCCATTGCCAATTTGAGTTTGCAACAAGGGGACAAACAATTGTGGACCATTTTACTCAGCAGTTGCATCGGTTTTCTTCAACCCAGTCCCTCTTTGAAATTTACGACGACGGACGGTCACAACAACAACAGCAGCCAGCACAACGGTACTGGCAACGCCAGTACACCTTCTTCCAGTCACAACACCAGTCCTCTTTTGGAACCCTTTGAACATCATTCTCTTGTACACTCGAGTGACTCCTCGGAGACCAGAACCACCTTGGAATTATGAATGACCAATTTTATTTAACTTTACCTAGTGACAGTTCCATGGACGTGTTTCCCAACAATGTCTTATGTTGTTTCACATCTAAATTACCTCAGTCCATCCAATTGGATCACGAAGCTCATTGGGAAGTGGCTTTGGTAGAAATCATTCATTCTACACAAGTCCAAAACATCGACAAAGGTCAAAACACTTTCATCGTGGATATCTTGAACGAGGAAGTGCAAAAACAATTGGACAAAATTCAACCTGGCTTTTACGAATTCAAAAAGGTACCAGATAAAAATTCTCACTTGACGACCTATACCATGAGAATTCCTGAAGGGTATTATTTTAGTGGACGACATTTGGTGAACACCATTGCGGCCATCCTCGAGGTCCAATTTGCTAAAGCCTTAGAAAAAGCCAATAAATCGGTACAGATAAGTTACCATCCTGTGGCACCCCGTATCGTCTTGCAATTTTCGGACGCCAAAACATTGGCCATCACTTTTTCTCCTGGGTTGTATGCTAGTTTGAGTGGGAACAAAATGCTTCTCAATAAAAAATTCCAAAACAACTTAGATTTCGCCAAGGGTTTTCATCACCCTATCGAATTGAACGTTGGACTGAATTTAATGTTTGTGTACTCGGATGTGGTGGAGTACAACGTGGTGGGAAACACAGCCGCTCCGTTACTGAGAGTCATTCCTTTCAAAGTGGATTCTGCTGTTGCCGCGTACGAAGAAGGTGGAAACACGTATCACGTTCACCGTGAATTTGTACACCCTCACTATCTTTCAGTCAACAAATCGTATTTTGACAGTGTCAACAGTAGTATAAAAGGAGATTTGGGACATAATGTTCCATTAATTGACAAAGGAAAAGTCACGGTGAAACTACATTTTCGATAAAGGTTCTCCAGCGAATTGTAACACCAAAAAAAATGTATTCGGTGTACCAAGGAGTGACTCGACAACGAGGACACGGTTTAGGAGATATGTTAAAATCTGCTTTTCGGACGGTAGCCCCCATTTTGAAACCTATGGTGACTCGAGGATTGCATGCCTTAAAAGATGCCGCTTTGACGCAAGGAAAAGAATTTCTGCAAAACGTCCTCATCGACAAACAAAATCCAAAAGAAGCCTTTATGAGAGCAGGAAAAAATGTGTTGCTGCAAACTGACAAAGATCTTTTAGCTCGCCGAGAGACTCCTATAAATGCACTTCACGCTTCTGGTCCTGGCATTACTTCTTCCTTCTTTGCACAGCAAGGACAAGGCAGAAAGAGATGACGTCGACATTCCTTCAGAGCTCATAAAACACACGGTGTTCCAAAAAAGAATAAGAAAAGAAGAACGGTCAGAGAATTAGACGTGTTTGATTACTAAGCCATTGAAAATGATGCACCGAGATTCTTGCGAATGTACCAAGTCAGAACTGGATCTGTTTACCATGCCCCCAACCATGATGACGATGCAAGAATCCCAATGGGTGGAATTTCATCAAACGCATCGAAGATCTCTCGCAACAGAGTACAGAGACTACCCGCCGTGATTCTTCGTGGACTTACTTGACAGATCAATTCAAGCATAAAGTCAAGTGTGAAATGATGACTTATTATTACCTGTGAACCAAGAAAAAATGGATACCTGGGAACTTCATTACCTGTTGACTCGCAGTTCGTACACTTCTTCTTGGAATCCTGTGGTGTGTGCCAAAGATGAAGTTCCCCATCGCAAACCTAAAGACGTTCATGCCTATGTCATCAATACCGACGACAGTCATCGACCAGGAACCCATTAGGGGCCGTGCACTTTCCCAAAGATCACAGTGTGGAATATTTTGATTCTTATGGATTACCTCCTTTGGAAGACGACATCATCGACTTTATGAGAAGAAATGCAGTCTCCACTCGATTCAATAATGTCCGATTACAAGGATCGGATTCTATAGTGTGTGGACAATATTGTGTACATTTTCTTCATCAACGCAGTCTGGGATATTCCTTAGAACATTTAGTGACTTGTTTTGATAGAGAGTATGCTCGAAACGATGCTAAAGTAGAAAGATGGTATGTGAACATTATGGTTATCTCTTGTCTTTAGCTCAGAAACGTAGTGTTCATCAGAATGATGTAGAACAGTGGAAGTTCAGTTTGCCTTCCCAACGTTGTCAACCCTGTAAATACGTTCATGTTTAATCTTGTTCGTTGTTGGTTTGCATTTTATGTTAGAGAAGCTTCTTGTTATTAAAAAATGTTGATTTTTGGAAACAAAATGGTGTTGTGTTATTTATTGGATTTGTATGTTTGTGTGTTTGACTTTGTCTTTGTCCTCCCACTCCCAAACCAAATTCCCTTTCCCTGATATGTGTTTGTATAAAGTGTGTTTGTATAGAGTGTGTTTGGTGTGTGTTGGATAAAAAAATAAAAAAGGGTTGTGTGGTGTGTGTTTGATAAAAAAAAAAAAAAAATTATGTAGGGTGTGTGTATGTGTTTGATAATTTTTTTTTACCAAAAGTATTTTCTTTTAGGTCCGCGTACTGGGTCTGTGTTTGGTTTGGGTAAGGGGTAATGGAGTGCAGAATCCGCGAAGCATAGAATGACGTCATCAGGATGACGTCATACGCTGGTAGTGTGGGTAATGTTTTTTTAGGTGTGAGGGATGTTTTCCTTCACGTCCGTGCTTCCAGCATATAAAGCAACGCCTTCACAGTTGAGCTACCCCGTTGATTCATAAGAATGAACAAGACCGAAACAGTGAGACAGATCCGAGTGCATCTAGAGGTAGCGTGGCACCTCCTAAGGGATGATGACGGAGGATTGGGAGCCTGAAATGACTCAACCCCCGTCGGCCTTCACAGCTCCAAGAAAATGCCGACGTAGTAAAGCAACATGGAGTGGGAGCTGTCTTGCTTGTCGGGCTCGAGCAGGGAAGTGCCCACACCTCTAGATACACTTAAAAATCCAACGGCCCTTTTCAGGGCCATCCATTTACCAAGAAAAGATTAATTTTCATTATTGCCATATATATTTATGTGTCTGTATAGAGAGATAGAGAGTGTGTTTGTGTGTTTATCTTTGTCTTTCCCCAATCCAAAAACAAATTCCCATTCCCTTGTATGTGTTTGTAGAGTGTGTTTGTGGTGTGTGTTGGATAAAAAAAAAAGGGTTGTGATGAGTGTTTGATTATAATTTTTTATCAAAAACACTTTCTTTTAGGTCGGCGTAATGGGTCTGTGTTTTTTTTTAGGTGTGATAAGATTTTGTATGTATCTTTTTTTTTTTTTTTTTTTTGGGGGGGGGGGAGGATGTTTTCCTTCACGTCCATGCTTCCAGCATGTAAAGCGGCGCCTTCCGTAGTCGCACCATTCACAATCCACTCAACAACAATGACTACAGTAGAATTATTGCAGGAAGCCTGGGATGTGATGGTAGGTGTAGTCTTTGGTGGAAAGGATGGAGGGATGGAGTGTTGGTGGCGATACCCGGCCACCAAGCCATACGTCACCAGCCAACTGGCAGCTCTCACCTCAACGAGGAGGCTGGTGAACGATGTCTTGTGGAGGAAATCCAAAAGACTTCCTTGGCCTCTTGTCGTGTGGGGTTCATCAAGACGGCCCTAGACTTACTGGAAGGGGTGGAATACTTCCTAAACAAAGTCCAGGAAGATTGGTGGATCTATCCACCACCCCAGTAGCGTCAGGCGCGAAGAGGTGTACCTCCACATGACTAAGCTACTTCTCAGGAAAGTATTAGAGAAGGAAGTTGCCCACATGATCCGGTGGGTACTAGAAAGAACCAAGAAGGAGCAGGCCAAGAAAGAACAGGAATTCCAACGCCTGAATTTGAACTGGATGAAAATCCAGGACAAGTTCAGGCAAATGGGACATCCCAACTGGCTGCCTGATTCTTCGCCACTACTCCACAAGAAAAAGACCAACACCTTCCTAGGCTTCCTGACCCAATGTTGGAGAAAACATTAACCAAACTCAAACGGATCTTTTCAGGGCCAACCATTTAATAAGAAAAGATTAATTTTCATTATTGCCATACTTCTATCCCTCCCTCTCTGTTTTTCCTTTTCCCATTCCTTTCCCGTTTGACCCTCAAGTGCGCCTACACCTATTCCTATTTCTCCTATGACCCTATAGTGCCCCCACGCCATGTTCAATTCTCGTATGACCCTATAGTGCCCCCGCCATGTTCATTTCTCGTATGACCCTATAGTGCCCACCTGGAAAATCTTGACCCTATTTACCCCCCCCCCCCCCGCCCCAACTACTTACGTATGAAGAAACAAGCTTATAGCGAATGTCATGGAATGGGGAATTGTTGACGCAGTCGAAACGTACAAGTACTTCATCAATTGTTACTCCTAAATGTTCCCTTATAGACACGGTTAATTATATATGTTTTATTTAAGTTTTATTTTAAGATTAGCTTAAGGAATGTTTTGTTGGATTTCAAAAGATGAAAAGTAGTATATGCAGTACTATTTTATCACTATGAAGATGAGACCTTGCGTAATATCAAAGAGTTTGAATGTACATGCATTAGTGTATAGCGGAAGTGTTTATATGCATCCTTTATTTTTTCTCATATCTAAAAAGTACAATATGTCGTACCAATGAGAATATTACCGCTGTATATGCCAACTGTTAACATTTTTAATCTTCATTAATGATTGTGTCTACACTTTTACGGACATGTTGAGATTAATCATGTCCACGCGTTCGTGCGTCAATCATGTGATTCTACTTATGAACTTCGTTTACGCCGATTTAAAGAGGATGATGCTATTGGGCAAGATGTTTAGGACAATGAGTAGACGACACCGAAAACGGTGTGAGGGTCAAAAGTAACATTGTGAAAAGTATCATGGACTATTTCTTGTAACCTTCTACGATACATCAATTCAGGAAGGGTGGTAGCATTTGGAGAGATATATCTATAAATAGCTGAACATGTCTGGGAACCTGAATGCAGCCTCAGGGGTGGAAGTGACTAGTGTTGTTTGGTTGAAAATAAACGGGAACTCTAAACGTTCAGATATATATGATCCCTGCAATCTTTTGTAATACAAGTTATAATGCTTACAATTTGTTCAACATTTGTATGCTTGACAACTCAGATAATGAGATAAAGCAAATTGGAGAACCTGTGTGAAACCACTGAACTTGGATGGGTCTCCCCTTTTTGTTACGTCCGCATATATTCAAAGCAGTCGTGGTAAAGCTGCGCTGTCCTGAAAATATATGTTTGGCTGTACTTTATTTACGGTTGCATGATCTTATTTGTAATTTCCCTGGTAATGTTGTATATGGTGACGAAGCAATTGAAGTACTGTTCAACAGATAATTGTCCATTCTAAAACGTATGTTCTAATGGTATTCAGAATGGTAGTAAATACATTCAGTGTGCTAAGTCGTGGGTGAAGAAGATAACAAGCATGACAAAAGCCAATTGAAAGCACAGAACATTAAAAGACGAAACGCTAGATGAATGTGTTTACAAATTCAAAACAATTTTGCATTCCAGACCTAACTTAGAACGTTTCTGTTCCATATTTTTACACATAATTTACTTCAACCTAATACACATATGCATTGCAAATATTGACAATTCCAAGAAGTCGTACATTCTCCCAGTAATTATTACTTTCGATATTGGCATAGGTATCAAATCCTGGTGGTTGTCACTGCTGACTCAAGGTTAAAATGTAAAGGATTCCAATCTCGCCAAGGTCAGTGCTCTAGTGACGTCAGGAAACATTCACCATGAACAATTCGAGTCAACCCAGCCATAAATGTGTACCTAGTCTAGTTGTATATAGTTCTAATCATCGTGCCTGGGATAAGATTATCCTCTGTAAGGCTTTATATGTTCATCTTTTCAACCTGTTACAGTGTCACTACCTCATGAATGCGTTCTGTGCATCTAAATATTTATTGCATATATATATATTGTATGTGTTAAATTGGAAACTAGTTAAGTTTTTACGTTACCTTTACCAACATAATAAATATAATAAAATGTGTTGATGTCTATTATAGTTTTTTGAGAAAAATGTTACTTTATTCTTAAGGTCAATATCATAGCTCTAATGGTCTAATCCATTTTATTGTATATCGCTAACTGACTTTAAATAAAACTTGTGTTTCGAGCTGTTTCAGCTATAAGTTAAAAGGATCTCATCTATATATGACAACATCTTATTTGTTTCTCAGACAAGAGTAAAATGGACACTTCTTTGATTAACATATCCTCTAGCTTAGGGCTAATTAGTTTGTAAGAAAAATATAATTAATATAAAGTTAATATTATAATAAAATTGTTGTTGTCTAACATTGAAGTGTTCAAATGCTAATCATTCAAGCTTGTACGTCCTCTTGAAAAAGGAACACAACTACTTGAAACAGCCGGGCAATACCACCAAATTCTTTTTTTTTCTTTTGTAAGTGTATATCCATTTATAAAGCTAGCTTAGGTTCTTTGAGATGTAATAAAACGAAAGGTTACGATAAGTTAAAATGACAACAGTAAAGATTACCTTTATTTTATTATTGCAGGATGAAAACATTTCAGCTTTTAGTGACATAAGTAGTCGGACATATCAATGAGGATATCACGTAGCATAAAATTAAAATCAGAACTATCCTGAATCTTGAATACTTTTAAGTCATAAAGGGTCTTCCATGCACATATATACATACATAGATATATACATAAATAAACACATGCGTGTATATATTACAATGACTATGATCAGTACTTATTTGAAGTGAAACGGAGACACACTCTAACTCATATAAAACTGATAAATTATAATAGCATTATACTCATAATATTTTCTCATGCATTAAGATAACCTAAATCTGGCTTCCTATTTCAGCCGAATATCGCTGATACATGAGTGATAGGTACACTGCACTGTACATGAATTCTAGCACAAAAAACAAGGCGAAAAATAAAAGGTCAAGAGCGTTTGCAACATGAATCCATCGCAATTCCGTAGACTCCTTAGGCAACATACAAAATATTAAACGAACTATCCACGTGAAATTTTGAAGGCAACTTGGAGGTTGAACATGTCCTTAATCATTGTTAGAATTTTGGTAAAGCTGGTTTTGGGTCGGAATATTTTGGTAAATCGCGCTTTGGGGCCGCATATCTTCAACACTATTCGAGGTACAACAGCAGATGCAAAGTCGATCCTTCTTATCCTCCTTCTCCACCTTTTTATCTAGTATCAGAGTGAAGCATACAGCAACGATTATAACTGCGCTAGTGACCATCACAACTGTGATGTAGAACACAAAGACAGAGCCGCGTAATAGAGGTGTAACAATGGTGTTCATGAGAACCACAAGTGCCAAGAAGCACGTTATAGAATATCCTACTCGCTCTCCAGAATTTCTCGGTAAGAAAAAGACAAATACGTTTAAAAAGGACAATATTACAATAGGAAAAAGGTAGTTCATGACGTAATTTGTTGACTTTCTTCCTATTGTAATTTGGAATTTTACATAAGATTTCGAATCCTGGTATAACGTTTCTGCAGACATCCTTTTTACGCTCCACGAAACGCTCTTTTCAAAATAGTCCTTACTGAAATTCGACACTATTAGAGTCAATTCACTGGATGTATATGCTTGTGTGGTCAATGTCACTGAGCAATTATGAATGTCAAACGGATACAAATAAAGGTTCATCTTACATTTCGTTTTGAAAATAATGTTTTCAGTCCATTCACATTTACCAGATTTCAAGTGTATTCTCACCTGAGATTGCTCTTGCTTGATTTTTGTGCCATCTCCAGCCGAATTGACTAGTATCAAGGACGGCTTCCATATGCTAGCTGCCGATATCGTAACTGACGTATCAGGGGCCGCCCCACCATAGGCATTAAAATAAATTTCCTCTCTCCACTCCATAGAGAGATAAGTGTTTAAATCTATGATCCCCGTAACGTCGTCAAAGTTATTTATTGCTAGGAGCTGCAGACCCAACGAAACGTACAATGTTTCTGACAAGTTTTGCAGTGGAATCACGTCTGTCTTTCCCTGATATATCTTGATTACATTTTCCACTTCAACCGATACATTTGACCAAGAAGCTGCATGAGCGTCATGAGCAAGGAATAGTAATAAATACAAGATTGTGGAAGAAATGTAGATATCCATGTCAAATACGTCTGAAAGCCAGTACACTACAATTGTTTCACAACTTGCAGTCTGATATTTTGTTATATGTCCGCTCAAGTTTTGAACCGATCAAGACAGTTTTTGAAAGTTTACACAAAAATGTATGATCACCAGACTATTCGTCACATACCAAACCCATACTTCTAGATTAAATGTCATAGTCACAAATTGAGGTTAAATTTCAAACTAAGTAGTTTTGGTGTCCATCATAATTACATACATTACTGTAGTACCCCTTAAAAGTGCATCATGTGCTAGGTGCAGTGCTAGTATCTATGCTCCATAAGACATAACACATTCTTAACCAGCTTATATGTGTATATATATATATATATATATATATATATATATATATATATATATATATATGCATATTACATAGTAAACCCAACAAAAATTCAGGAGTAGTATATTTTGTTTATTTTGTTCGGCTGTGACATTGTATTATAGTGTAACCGAATTTTGTTGTATTGTATTATCTCTTTATTTTAACCATATTTGAGCGCATCGAACGTGCTGGTTTTGAAAAATTAAAATGCATTCAACTGAGTTCCCGCTTATTTGAAGTTATAAGGTTTTGTTTCGTCCTTGAATTATGCTTTCAGAAAGACATATTTTGTGGAGACACTTATCTCCTATTAGCACATGACCTGGACGGATCTTTAACTTATCACATCGAGCCAGATATTGAGGGTTTCACTTTCGTTTCCTGTTTCCTGCTATTAAGTCGGTATCGTGAATCTGACAAAGTACGGAAACTCGAGGGTAGGACGATATGTAAAACAGATGCTGGCTATTGAGATAATGAAGCAGGAAACGCCTCATGGAGCATGAAACTTTAACACACATTTCAATTCTAAATTTCTGTTCATGCCAACAAAGTAACGAAAGTGAGCTTACGTCTCCGTGTATAAACAATTATTACAACAAATGAAACAAATACATAAAAACAATTCCTTAAATAAATTTTTAACCATTTCAACTCCTTTATCACCCGAATAGAAACACCCATAAGGACTATGAGTCAGTAGCGTTCAGTCAACCGACAGTTCAAGTCCAAAGGAAAATCTGTCTACGTTGTACTCGTTCTAAGACTTTGACTTTAGCCCACACAAGTTATGTCAACAATCCCATATAGTACCATTAGCTGTATGTCACGAGTTAGGATGAGTGCCAGGATGCTGCACCAGCTGAGAGAGAGAGAGAGAGAGAGAGAGAGAGAGAGAGAGAGAGAGAGAGAGAGAGAGAGAGAGAGTCAAAGACCAGTTGAGACTTAGGACCTTCCATTTGGAAGAATGCAAACCTGACCTGATTTTCACCAGTCTGATACCCAGAGTAGCTCAATGATGCCGCCATGTGCAAGGTTCCTTATCACCCATCAATGACCAGGGGATTCTGGTTCTCCGGTTGCCTATACCTCAAAAGGTCTCCACAAGCTGTGCTATCCGAGAGTACGTGTTATAAATTGCTTGTTGTAAAATAAGACAGTTTACATTCTATCAATTGCCGAAATGTGTTTATTTTCCACGAAATGTTATTTTCTTATTTATTACGATTACAAATTTTAAAATTGCATTGACACCTTTAAGAATGAGAACTGAGGCATACTGTTTAGGGACGGACCATTTAATTTGGGGAGTTGGGGTCTGGGAGGTTTTTTGAAGAATCCATTATATTAGTTGTAAAAATAAAAATTGTAAGGTAAAAGAAAAAAAAATGTATCACGGCTCGAAAGAAAAGGCCAGCCCCGCCCCACGTAAATTAGATGGTCGAACCCCTATATTCATTAGAGCGCAAAGTGGCAAGAATTGACAGCTCCACCTCTGTGAATCAGTGTAGTCGCGAATAAGTCGGTCATTACTTTATGGAAACGCAGTATTCGCGAAATGCAAATTAGGAACATTGGCATAAATACAAGATTTTTGTAACTATTGCAGGTGTTTTTCTGTGTGCGAAATAATATATGTGTGTATGTGTTCATTTTTTTGGGTCATGTATCCGAAATATTTAAATCAGTGCCAAAAACTCAATAGGTTGCGCTGAATGTTGTATTATCTAGACCTTTATAAACATTGGCGGAATAACAATAGACCTATGTGTCTACACTGTTGATGTGGCACTGATAAAGATGCGGCGATAGGCTATATTTGCGGCTGATGTCTTTAATAATTACTTGTATGATTTACTATAGGTCAGATTTTTTTCATTTTAAACGCTCTAGAACCTTCATAAGATTTTTTCTTCTGATGCGTTATCATTTCCATTGATTTCCCTTTATCATTTCTTTTTTTTTCCAACATTGCATACATGATCCATTCATTTTATTTCATTTTGCTATAAGAATAGTTTTGAATGCTAAGCTTTTTAGTATTTTAGTTGGATTTATTGTTCATTTTGTTTGATTACACATTTCCTCCAATATCATCTCTTTTTTTTCATTCGCCCAATTTAAGCACAACTACTTTATTATTTGTTTCATGATAGCCAAAGAAATTTAAATTTGCAAGGTTACTGATCTGCAAGAGATGCACACTAATGTTGCCGAGAGAGATCAGATAGATCCGTGTCGTTAAAGAAACTTACCCCATTTTAACCGACCTCGGCATTCATCAACTACCATCGCATTTAAACCAACCGAAATGTATGTCCACGGCTATTGAAAAGCCTCCACTTGCTTGAACCAGGATTTCATTCAGTCAGGAAAAAGACATTAGTGTAAGTATAGAAGCAAATAGGCTTTAATATGTGCAACATTGTCAATACGGGCTGCCAAGAATGTGAGATATAGCTGCAAATATGGCCACTAGTTCCTCGGTCAGTCGACCGGGGAGCTAGTCCGATAAATAAGCCAGCCCCCCTAAAAAAGAAAACAAACAACAACCTCTATTGATACTGATGGACGTTTTGTGGGTTTGATTTCACCTTTTCATAAAATCTAGCAATTATTTGCATACATATCTCTCCGTAACACTCGGTGTACATTTTAGACACTTACCGGTATTTCTCACGTCTTTTGAGCTACCGTCAGTCGAAGGGTCCTTTTGGCGATATGTACAGAATATTTTCGGATCAAATCCTAAGTTTAAAGACTTGTAAATCCACTTGGAATAACACAACCCTATGTCCTGTGGCCATTTTGAATTTTGTGGCTACATACGGCTGTTGCCAAATACCGGTAAGTGTCGAAACTGTGTGCTGGTGTGTTCCGGACAGATCTGCATGGAGCAAAATTGCCCATTTGTTATGAATAGGTGACATCATACCCACACAACGTCCATCAGTTATCAACACGGGGGGGGGGGGGAGTTCGGGGGGGGGGAGATGGCTGATTTATCGGATTATTGGGGAACATGCTATACAACACTGCTTGTCGCTTGTGCTAGTGTAAGATGTTGACCCGTCTCTGTCATAAATATCAGGGTCTACGTCTTACATTGCGGGACTAGCAGGAGCATTGTTCTCCCTCGCCCTCAGTAGTTGATGTCCTTCAAACTCAAACGGATTTTACCGAGTATTGTATTGAAGCTTAAAAAGAGAGAGAGAGAGAGAGAGATAGAGTGATAACGAAAACAAAGTTGTTTTAACAAAGATGTTTTGGCCACGATATATCAAGAAAATGAACAGATTTTACCCAAAATTGTGCAGGAAGTGGTCTTGCTTACATATGGTGAATGTTACCATAGCACAACCACACAATCTGTTACTTGAAATACATCAGGATTATACATTGAACATCTTGTCTAAGTTGTGTAGAAATAACGATCTTCTACCGAAATTAATAATTCACCCAACATACGGATCTTCAGGGTGACGCCATTGTATATCTTCAGCTATCGTTAGGTACAAGTCAATGGGTTGCAGAAAAAATATATATCTTTCGCACTTTTGTAAAATTTCATATTATTGTTATATCTATATAATTATTGATAAATTCACAGGGTTCGAACTATTTGTTATTTTACGACATTGTGCTTATTTCGAATAACTAATAGAGAATCGATTATATATATATATATATATATATATATATATATATATATTATATATATATAAATAAATATATATATATGTGTGTGTTTGTGTGTGTATGCGTGTTTCATCAACTGCAGTTTCATATTCCACATGTTTGCAGTACATATTATGTAATGACATAGGTCTTCTTCATCATGGGACATATTATTATGTATTGGCATTATTTAGCCACCTTCAATTTCTGATTAGATTATGCAACAAGCCAAACATTTGCTTCCACTGATGGATATATCATGCAGTGATGGTGGTGCAATTGCTTTTCAAGATGGATAAACAATGTCAAAATAAGTTTTAGACGCTTTTCCAGTGATCGTTTTTGTTTTCAAACTGACAGAAAAATGCAAGTAACAAAATTGGTTCAGGACGACCGACGCCAAATTCTAAATATAAAAAAATCATATATCCATACATGTGACAGAACCAGGATTTCAAACCAGTACATTTAAGAATTTTGATAAGTAGATTGGCTTCTAAACCAGGAGATTTTTTATCGGCATACATTTTACGTGTTTTAAGGGGATTAAAAACATAATTGCGTTTTTGTTATAATATGTATTCTTTTGAACATAAATCTCATTCAGATTCTGATGGAAAATGTTACAGTAATAATTAATATGAGTCAGTATATTGTCAATTATATGAAAAATGAAGTGTTTTTTATCACTGCAAAGAATTTTTGTACATATAAAGTCTAATAGCATTTTTAACTTCCTTCACAAGATCACTGTCTTGTGACCAGTGATAACATTCATTGTGATATTAAGCTTCACACTTAACAGGCTCTCAATAGTTCTCTGGTTCAGATTGCCACTTGAATCACTTTGTATTTTGTGAAGAATGGAGAATGTTCTCTCTATATCAGCATTAAAATGTGTCAACGGCAGGACAATCATGCTCAGCCTGCAAAGAAGTTAATACTTCAGTTTTCATGTTGTTGGGTTTGCAAGGTTGCTGACTGCTCTCCAATACTCCTCCAAGCTATGTTCACCCGAACTTAGGATATATTCCCGAGTCTCATCGTAAAGGGCTTCTACCTCTTCATAGCTGAAAAAAAATAAAGAATGATTTAGACTTTAAATAAACAATGAAAAAATACATAATATATTTATGATTTTACAAATAATTTATCCCAACTTTAAAATTAATTATCTTGTAATGTATTGTTAACTGATATATTTTATGTAGGACTTGAATTACATTTTTGTGCATGAAAACTTCAAAGAGTTTATGAAATACAAAAGATGCATACCTCTGAAACACATAATGCAAACTCAGGACCTGTGCTACTCACCTGCACACACTTAAACTCTGATATCCATGCACTCTTAGCCGGTGGTTTCTTAGCATTGGCAGAAAGCACATGTTTCGACCTTTTGACATGAATTGAAAAAAAAATGTAAGAGCTGTCCTTAAATATTCCTCTTAAAACATCTTGAACAATACAATAACAATTAAACAAGACAAAAAATCAAAATACTTACTAATACTCTAGTGTGTCTGCTGAAATAATTTTTTTCGGTTAGTCTCTACATTTTATCTCCTCCGCCAGAGGTCAGCCGATTTTCATCAAAGGCTCCGACGACATCATGGACCAACTTTTAATCCCTTTTTTACTTTAACACATAAAAAACATCGCGCATTTGGTCGTAAACTCCCCAAATTACAACAACTAAGGTAATAAATTAACTTGCTGTGTACACTTGTTAGCTTTTCTTTAGCAATTCTAATCCTATTACTCTGCCACGCACTGGTCGTTGTACTGGTGGAACATTTCCGGTCCACAGTAGACTAGTTCTGGATGGTTTCTCTAATGTGTTGACAGAACTTTCAACATTCCGTGATGTTTTTTATTTTTTAATTCAATGTTTAAAAAAAATCTTTTAATTTTCAAGGTTGTAGATTTTGACTATAAAACGGTATGTGCGGTAGACGGCCATTAAAATGGTATATTTTTGGACTGACGCCGGTAGAATCACATGTATGCATATCAATAGAACCTAAAATAACGTCACTAATTAGATAAGAAATTTTCAGAGTTTCGCAGCAAACAAAGATATTATCGAAAAAGGAGTCTAAATGTATGAATGGCAGGATGTAGCATTATCCAAAAACATTCTCACCAAGTTCCACTTGTATGCCTACAACTTAAGTTATTCCAGGAAACTTAAACATTTCTTTAATCTGTTGACAACATTGCAATTAGTGTAAGAAAAGTGAGTAATTGTGACTGTCCTTCCCTTTGCATGGATGATAATAATGCATGGAACGCTCAGACTAAATATATGATACCTAAAACTTAAATTATACCAGGAAACTAAATAAAGTAATCAGCGCAAGAAAAAGAAGGTCTCTGTAACCTATGCTCCCCTGGGATAGTTTAGAAAAAGAGCTTCTAAGTCACTTCCATGAAGCATAATGCCTACAACTGTAGTTATGTCAGGAAAATGAAAAACTAACACCCAGCTTAACCTGTAAACAACAAATAGGTTTTCCCCTGGGTTTGTTTTGAATAATGTAAGGAACACGCTCTGATCCAATTACAAGAAGATATCATATATACAACTTAAGTTCTGTCCTGCAACTATAATGATCAGGTTAACCAAGAAAAATAGGTTACTGCAATCATATTTTCTCTGGTGAGATTTTGACTGATGCAAGGCACGCCTTTAGCAAGCTCCCTTGAAGTATTATGTCTATAACTGCAGCTAATCCAGGTCACAAAAACTCTAACACTCATCTTAACCTTTAAACAAAAAAAGTTATAATTGCAACAAAATAATATCACTGCAGTCAACTCTCCCCTCAGATGGTTCAGAATCTTACAATCATCAAGAGTGACCAGGTTCCATGAAGATGTAATTCATAAATCTTGAGTTAATGGGAGGCAAACAACATTCTTACAATTTAGTTAACCTGACTGTGGATTATACTTCTGACACAAGGGATACTACATAACATAAGCTGTTCTGTAATTCGCACAGACGAGCTAAAAACGTGGAATGCACAAACAGACCACGAGGAGATGCTTCCCATAAAGTTACATAGACATCAGACTTAAAGCAAAGAGAAGTAGCAAATACAGATTGTTTATGGACAACACACTTTCACATAAACTCTCTGGTCTTTGCTGAACAGAGCTAACAACCTGCTTAAAGCAATAATAGTTTCAAATTTCTATGATATATGGATAGATGATTATGAATAATAAAAACAATTAAACTTCTACTCCTTTAATAACATACTACATAATGCATCAATTTGTAAATCATATGATAATACTACATTGTTTGAAAGTAATTTTAAAGGAATAATATACAACTTGCAATCAATTTCTGTTAAACAAATTCATCATTTGAACCTAAACATTTGAAAAAGACATACCGAAATTGCACCAGAGAACTGATAATATGGGGAAAAACATTTCGGACTAATATATTTAATAATTTAACAATCTACTCGCTTATGCTGCCAAAGTTTGTTAATATGATTCTCACACCAACGCCAGTTTACTACCTATGTGTTTGACATTACGATGTCACATGTCAATCAAGATTTAACAAGAGGCTGAAGTGGGCGTGTTCTTGCTCACCTTGCTTACATAACTTAACACTTAACCATTTCACCAAGCAGGTTTATGTAGTACTGGAAGAACGCCTCCTATGTAAACTATCTCCCAAACTTTATATCCTGTTGATTTTACCTATAGTACTATATTCTGATAAAAGTTCTTTCAAAAGATAAAGGCATAATAATATGCACAGTTTCTTGCTCATAATCAAAGTCATTCAGATTTTGATAATAAACCCACTAGATCAAAAATATGGCTTCAAGAGTGGTACCAAGATCAGCCTATTTGATGCAAGAACACCTTTGACATTAATGTGTGGATCCCACTTTAAAAACTGTGCAAGATCTTGACGATATAAGCCCATTATTCCAATTGTGATAAACATTATGGCCTCCAAAATGGTAATAAGCAAGATCACCTCATAAATATGTACGGATCTCACTTATTATTGATACTGTCGAAGATCTTGATGATATAAGCATATATTCAAGTCTGATCAAACTGGATCACAAATAAGGCTTTCAGAGTGGCAACAAGTCCTGCCAATCAGATATAAGATTACATCATTAATATGTGTGACTCTTATTCATTATCAAAACCATCCAATATCTTGATGATATAAGCCGATATTTCAAGTTTGTTCAAAATAGGATCAGAAATATGGTTTCCAGAGTGGCAATAAGCTTGGACAATCAGATGCAAGATCACCTCAATAATATATGCATGGATTTTGCTGAATTTGTCCGAGATCTTGGTGATATAGGTATATATTTCAAGTTTGATCAAACCTGGATCAGAAATATGGCCTCCATAGTGGTAACAATGTCAGCCAATCAAATGCACGATCACCTCTTTAATATGCATATATCTTGCTCAATATCGAACCCATCCAAGATCTTTATGATAAAAGCCCATATTTCAAGTCTGATCAAAGTCAGATAAAAAAATAATATGACTTCAAGTGGCGCAACTAGCTCAGCAAATCCAATGAAAGATCACCTAATTAGTATGTGTGGATCTCGCTCATTATGAAACTCGTCTGAGATCTTGATGATATAAACACATTTTCCAAGTGTCATCAAAATCGGTTTAGAAATGTACCCTTAAGAGTGGTAACAAGCTTAGCCAATCAGATGCATGATGACCTCATTAGTATGCATGGATCTCAGTCATTATCAAACTCTTTCGATACCGCAATGATACAAGCCTATATTCCAAGTCTGATCAAAATTAAATCAGAAATCTGGATTGCAGAGTGGTAACAAAGCTCACCAATCAACTGCATGATCATCTCATGCATCGATGTTGCTCATTCCTGAACACATCCAAGATAAACCAATATTCCAAGTTAGATTGATATCGAATCAGGAATATGGACTACAGAGTGGTAACAAGCAAGTGTTGATGGCCGACGTACGATTCACGACGGGCGACAAACGATGAACGTATGGCTATACGATGAGCTCACTTGGCCTTGTGAGCTAAAAATGACTAATACAGTAACAAGAGGATCCTTACAGATTTCACCCCTGCATAACTAATTGTTAATTGAGTAGAATCAATACCATTTCATGTTGAGCAGTACAATCAAGAAAGTACAATTGGTAAAGCTATTTAAAAGTCCTACTCCACAGGTGGCATAAGAAAAGGTTAAATGTCACACGAGCTACAGTTTGGTAAAACTGGTTTCTTTCTGCTCCTAATGTCTTATTGTCTCACAAATCCTGCCCAATCGTTTCATTACACTTTCCTCACACTAATATTAACATGTCAAGCAAAATCAATAAATGTTTCTCTCCGCAAACTCAGTAATTAGGTCCCATTTCAAGTACAAGTTCAGATCCCAAACTATGTCTTCACTTTTGCATAATATAATTATAATTTTGAAGTATGTTTTTCTCTACTTTTTTACATTTCAGAATTAAGCTGTACATCAAACAGTTTATAATTTGGCCTTTACATAAAGTAACAATGAAACATATTTTGTTAATACTTATAATAACAAGAGTCCCATATCGAGACGTATTTTGAAGATTTTTGATGATACTGGGACAACACTTGTATAATTTTACTTAGACTGAGAATCTGACAGGTACATCAGAATGTTGTGAAGAAAAGTTTTCAAGCTACTAATAGTCAAGCTGGTCATGGTATCAACGTCCAATTTAAAACAAAATTATAAAAAAAACAAGCTCATACAAACTTTTGTAACTTGTTTCCATATAAAATTAATTGCTTTATTTTGCAAGAGATCATTCAGAAGAAGCACAGGCCATTTGACCCCTTCAGTGGTAATAAAGACAAAACCAATATTATTTCTGTGTGTTGCTAATTGTGATATTGGAAATATAAGATTTTCCATCAATTTCAAGATACTTTCATCTAATACTATGCATAAATAAATAATATTATACACAAATATATAAAATGGAATTAAAATCAAGCTGTAGTTACTGTTTGATGAATTAAAAAAATCTTTCTAGACAGCATTTGCAACA
This sequence comes from Margaritifera margaritifera, assembly GCA_029931535.1. Taxonomy (NCBI): domain Eukaryota; kingdom Metazoa; phylum Mollusca; class Bivalvia; order Unionida; family Margaritiferidae; genus Margaritifera; species Margaritifera margaritifera. The sequence continues at coordinate 4,140,760 of JAQPZY010001678.1, forward strand.
CATGTTTTACAAATGGATGTAACTCTACAACGCTGGAATCGAAGGTTATTTTAACAAGGGAAAAAATAAAGTAACATCCACATATCGATACAAATATTTATTCATGATGAGTTGCAATAAAAAGATTTTCAATGTGGCCACCATTGCAGTCATATTAGACATAAGAGCAATAGCATTTTTATTTAGGAACAACTGTATGTTGTAAGAAGTGTTGTAATGAAATTCCACAGCTATACCACTATCTCTCCTGAACGAGTAACTATAACAAGATTTTCAAGATATGTACCATGCCAATCATATTGGATTTTGAATAAGCGCTACATGTTGCCTTTTCATTTTGGTTGGTGGTTATAACGGCCCTTTTAACACATCATTGGCTATATTATGCCAAGGAAACAGGAGCTACATGTAAGTGCCTTTCCAAAAGATACGCTGAGGCAACTGACGCGAGTTAGTCTGGGTGAGTATCTATCCCATGACTCTTGGATTAGAAGTCCAATGCTCTACCAACTAAGCTACCGTAGCTAACTACATGATGCAAGAAATGTTGTAGTAAAAACCCCGAACTGATTAGACCATTGATTATGTAGAAGGGTAACAAGATTTTCAGTATGGCTGCCATCACAGTCATATTGAAAGTTGAATAAGCATCACTTTCATTCAGGTGCAGCTACACACTGAAAACCTCATGTTGACCATTCTTTTATGAGAGTAGCAATTAGATTTTCAAGATCACATGGCTTTATGGCAGCCATGTTGGATGTGTGACAGACCCAATTTTCATTTAGGACCAACTAGACTTGAGTGTGACTGTCTGACAAAAGTGTTATAAAAATCCATTTAGTGGTTTAGGAGGAGTAGCAATAACAAAAATTCTCTAACAGAGAGACAGATGCTGGAGGATGCTTACATAGCATAAGCACTGTTGATCTCCAAACAGTAAAGCTAATATGCTGTCTACATTTACATGTATATTTAAAAGGTTATCCATTATGACAATTTCTCCAGATTATGTACACGCACGACATTACATAAATACAAGAGGCTCTCAAAAAACCTGGAGCACTACTTAATGAGAGGAGCTTTGTAGGAATTTAGAAAGGTTCACACATTTTGAAATGTATCATATAATTCCTTGACACAAAGGAGCATGACATTATAATGGCTACAGAACAGTATGTTTTATTTTTGCCTGCTAGAAATACACTAAGTCCGTGTTTAAAACTGCTGCATCCTCAGCTGGTTTGTTTTCAATCTTACTTAACTATAAATTTTGCACTTATTTGTATTCTCGTTTTTCTGCTGATATAGACTGTTATGTACATGTATAGGTTGGTTTTTGATGATTTCACTGCACCGGTTGTTTTTTTTTATCTCTAATAACAAAGTCACTTTTCATTGAGTTAAGAGTTCATAATTCATATCAAAGTCAGTGTTGTTCAAATCATGACAAGGCAAAGTGGATAATGGTTTTCTAGAATAATAAATAATAAATGCATATATAACATCTAATCAAATAAAATGTATTGTTTTTAAATATAGAAAAGGCCTTCGATTTTATAATAATACACAAAAGTGTTAAATCGGCAAAATGGAGTGCAATAGAAATTACGAATTAGAATTAGAACCTTAAGATATATCATTGATCTAAGTTTGCATGCTGAAGCTGGAGTATTCCTGAGAAACAGATATAATTCGTGTTGATAACTTGAAAGGTAATCTTTCTAACAATGTTATGTTTAAAATAAAATTAAACTAGATATTTGTTTTGGCAACGGTAAAAATGTACATGTACACATAACTGAAATTGGAGTTCAGATACATGTATGCAAGTTTGAAATTGAGGTTCCGGAAACACAGATTTTAAACTTGGGTCCCAGAAACACAACAATTCAATTACTATCAGGGTAATTCAGATCTGATTTCAACATAAAGTTAAAAAAAGGAATTGAAATTCTGTGACCATTATCAATGCTTAAAATCTTTTTTTCAAAAATAAAATGCATTAACACCTTGCATGCAAATAATCAGAATTAGTCAAAGTTAAATTACATGTAATCTTTGAGGCTTTATTTTCATTCAATGCAGTACTTACTTAAAATATATTTTTGATATGAATAACAAACTTTTTTAAAAACCATTTTCTTAACATTTAATTAGTGTATTTCTAGCGGGCAAATTCATTCTCATCAATGGCTTGTAAAGAGATGTTGCACTGTAATTATCTTGCATTTGCTGTCTTCCATGTACTTTATTACAAAGTAAATTACTGTCGTTATGCAAGTTTATGAAACCACGCCATGTCCAAATGGTGATAAAATGAAAGGCAGTCTTGTTTTGTTGTTGTGTTTCAAATATAGTTTTGTTTGTTTTTGTTGGCTTTAACACTACTTTTAACACATCAGTGGCTACACCATGCCAAGGAAATGGAAGCTAAGTGGTGTTCTCAAGGACACATTGAGGCCACTGACCCGGGCTGGCCTGGGTAGGTATCAAACCCATGATTCTTGAATTACTAGTCTGACATTATCAACTGAGCTAATGCAACTTCAATTCCAAATATAGATTAAAGTAGGTATTGGCTTATAACACAGACAATGGTAATAAATATATATGTACACAATATATATGTACACAAACTTTAAAGTGAAGTCTCAGACACACATATTTGAAAGTGGGGTTCCATAAACAGATATATGAAATTGGGGTATCAGATGCAAGAACACAAGGAATAAAGTGGGGCCAAAGAAACTCACAATTGAAACTGGGGTCCCATAAACACATACTTGAAACTGATGTGGGGAATTCAGGTTTGATTCAACAAGAACAATCAAACAAGAGGCAAAAGTGGTCTGAGATCCCGCACCTGGTTGATATTTGCTTAATAGCCAAGGCAAGCGCATCTAGCCAAGAAATTTGCATCAGTAGGATGCTTTCCATTTAAATTTCTTCCAATGCTGTTGATTGCATTTCTTATGAAAAGAACTTCTTTCAAGCTTTCTCTGTTTTTTTATCTTCATGGGCCATCAGAAACATTTGTCCAAGCAGTTTTTCAGAAGTTGTTGAAAGGTCTTCTATTTTTAGCAATGATGGCCATATCTGAAGACAGATTGGCAACATTTGTATAAAATTTAAAGCCCTCTATACCAGAATACTTTCTGACAATTTGGATCACATTTGTGTTGCGTGGTTTTTGTGAAGAAATCATTTAAAGGGGTGTCTATTTTTATTGACAGTGACTATATTTGATGGTGGATCAGTATAAGCTGTATAAACTTTAAAGCCCTCTATGCCAGGATGCTTTCTGTCAAATTTGGTCAAAATATGTTGAGTGGATTCTGATAAGCCAATAAAGGTGTTTCTATTTTTAGCAATGGCGACCCTGTTTGATGGCAGAACGGTATCGTTTGTATAAAATTGAAAGGTATTCATACCAGGATGCTTTCTATCAAACTTGGTCAAATTCTGTTTAGCAGGTTTTGAGAAGTATTTTAAAAGTTTTTTTATTTGTATTATTGGTGGCCATATTTGCTGGCAGATCAGCATCATTTGCACAAATCTGAAATGTATTCATATCAGAATGTTTTCTGTAACGTTGGGTCAAATTTTATTCAGTGGTTTTGAAGAAATTGTTTAAAGTTTTTATATTTTTAGAAGAGGTGGCCATATTTGAAAGGACTTTATGCCAGGATGCTTTCTGTCAAATTTGATCAAATTCCTTTCAGGTGGTTTTAAAAAGACGTCGTTTAAGGACTTTTCTAATTAAAATAATGAGTCATATTGGATGGCAGATACAACTGGATAAATGTATTTCCATTTGTTTTTCTCTTTCTGCCCCTCGCTTCGAATTTTTTGGGCACATTTCTTCAGAGAATATCATAGTTTCAAAACAATACTTGGTTTTCTATATGCATTAGTTTTCTTCACTATATTCTGCCATTTTTTTCACGCTCTCCGTGACTGATTCAAAATGTCCTGAATCAAAATATTCTTCTAAAGTTCTAACACCTGCTATTTCCATTACCTCTCTCAAGAATCGACCAAGTTCCCGCATTTTGCTTGAAACAAAATTTGTTGTGTGCTCCTCATTGTCCTTTTTTATTCTATAGGCGCTGGTCATAGCTAATTATTAGAAGGTCCTTTTGTATTATTTTTGATATTTCGTCATATTTCATGCTGTTCACTACATTAGAGTAAAATGTTTGTGTCATATTTCTAGGAATGGGAAGCAATTGTTTCCCTTCATTTACGGCACTTCTTTTCCTCTTGAAATTCTCTTAAGATTTGGTGATTCAATACTTTTTCTGATGTTCTGCCAGTTCCTTTTTTGCAATATAAACCTTTGCAAGAAGGGCAAGGAACAAGCTCAGATGCATCATGTTTTCTGCTAGTGAAAGCACTATTCGATAGTCTATATTTAGGTATCAACACTATTTTGCTTTTTTATATATGTTCAAGTTATGCTTAAGTTCACCTTCATTGCACAGCACTTTCCAACCTTGTATGTGCTCTTGTGAATTCTTTGGGAGTAAAAGTATGATTGCAACCTCCAGTTGATCTGAATAACATGCTTCATAATGAAACGCAATTGTCTTCACTAATTTACCACAGACACTGCAACCATGCATTTTGGATTCATCAGTATTTGTGGTCTGAATTATAATTCCAGGTTGGTAGGAGAATCCCATATCAATGATTATGGTACTACAGTAATCTGATGAATTTTCATCAACCATCTCTTTGCGTTGAGCATCTGTTGGATATTTCATCTGATACTGCTGTTCAGTGCTTTCAGGAACCTACTGCTCCTTATACGTGTACGTTCATGTAAACAGATAAACTAATGTCAGTGTCAGCATATTTTTTAACGTTGTTATGATCTTGGGGAAATGTGCTTACCACAATTCTCTGACGGAGCCAACTTCTGGTAAATTATGTTGTATTAATGAGATTTCAGTGTGCTATATTGTGATTCAAAAGTTTAACTTAGTTTGGAGATTATTTGAAACTAAATTATACCAGATATTTTTATTTAACAGGAATTCTGTCAAATAAGGTGTCTTGCCTGCTCATAAGCCATCAAAAAACATTAGACTTTCATATGAAAAACTTTAACCTACAAGTTAACAAAGATTCTATATGATCTTCACCTAGTTCTACCAATGCATGTACGAACTCATCTCATACCCATCAGATGTATACATGCATGTGGTTAAAGGGTGGGAGTCATTAATAGTTGCAAGTTATAACCCAGGGGCTGGTCCTTTACGTCATGGGATTGACCCAGAGGCCTTTGATATATGCAAGTGGGAAGTCAACTCCTCATACCCATCAATGTGCATATGGTTACAGGGGTAAGGTTCTTAACAGCTTTCATGTTTTGATCCAGGGGCAGGTCCGCTACTCCTGATGCATAACCCTTAGGCCCAAGTTGTGTGTGCATCTTAATAGTTAATGCCTAGTGAAGCTACAGTCCAAATATAAAAGCAACCCCTTAAAGGGTTTGGACATTATATAAGTTGAAACAAATGTAACTGAACAATTAACAAGCTTTTCAAGTGACCTTGCCCTTGTCCCCAGGCAATATAACCTATACAGGGGTCAGCATCTAAATGGGTACTGCCTATTGAAGCTCAGGTCCAAAATACAAAGCTATCCCTCAAAGGGTTTGGAAACTATGACAGCTGAAATAACTTTGACCTAACAACCTAACCAAGTGTTGACACCGCCAATTGACCAAATACAAATTTAAATTTTGAGGGGATTTCGATATACAGAAGGCTTGGTTTTGAGGGATTTCACCGTCCAACAATAATCACATGAGCAGATGTTGAGCAGAAACCATGATTTATGCAACTTCAGGTATAACCATAAATATGTGGTACACAAAGATGACCATTTAATTCATTGTGTGTATAAACCAGCATAAAAACCATTGAACAAAGAAGATCTTGCTAAGAACCATTTTCTCACAAGGAAATACTGTGCCCATGTTCTTATGTACTTCCAAGTTGAACAAAGCCATATATTTGTAAACAAAATGGGAGGACAATAGCCATCAAACTCATATTAGGTCTTGTGGTTATAAACTTGAATACAAAATTTCATTATAATACCAAAACTGCATCAAGCGATATTGTACAGAGACATGATGAACATACGAAGAAGTAACCGTCTATATCTCACACAGCTTCATTGGAAAGGGGATAAATATGAATGTGCTACCTTATTCCGCCAGTACAAGTTCTTTCCATCCCCAGTGTCGTATCTAATCTCTTCACCACTGTCAATATTTCTGGTTGGAAAAATACAAAGCCTTGGGTAAGAGTTGTGCACTTTCAACTTCATTTGTGCATTGCATGACTTTGTGCTTTCTGCAGCATCATTCACAAAATGACAAAGATATCCTCCACTAGATGTTGCATCTATAATAAAGGCGAAAGAAAATTTAACTTAAAAAAGCTGCTATCATCCAATCCCTTAAATAGAACAATGATCTTACCAATAATCTGCTCAAGCTGTCTACCAAAACAAAGCCATCAAGTCACATTAACCTTGACCTTGACCCTAGAGTTGATATGGAGATGAAAAGAGCACAACTCACCCCATGACATAATAAGTGTTTTTTAATTATACTTACAACGCAAAAATGCTTACATCAAATTCGAAGGAAACATTTGCAAGACATGAGTAGTCGTTTCTCTAATGCTAAATGCATTGGAATGGTTCGAAGTACATGTAAAATTACGTCTGAGGGCAGATATCTGTATATCTGTAAAAGTGTTGTGCTTTACACCCCACTGATACTATGGAACACTGCAAGGCGTGAGGTAGTGTACCAAATTCAGCACGTCTGAATGGTCCTAATTACTTATTCTCATCTCCCTTTCATCCGTGTTTGCCTGGCAATGGCCTATATAATCCTGAAACAGTATACGCTCAATGGGCTGTAAAAACATATTTCATCATCATCCTTTCTAGTGTTAATATTCTACAAAGCTGAAATGAATACCAAATTTTGCTATTCTAATATCTATGGCATGTATTCGGATAGAATTTGAATATTCATTAATGATAATAATACTATCAAATGATCTCTTCTTCCCTGTTCAATATTTTGGGGGTCTACCGTGGTATTGTTGCCAACTCCAACAACCCCGCAACCGTGCTGCACTGAAAACAGTGTAAACCCAGTCATCTAAATTAAATTAATGACAAAGCGGTCTTGAGTAAATGTTCTTTTGGATTCAGACTAAAATTCAAGTGATTGTAGGTGCAGTTTTCCCTGTTTATCTTCAAACTCAGTATGACCAAAATGTTTACTGAAGATGCACTATGAGCAACAAAGACAGTAAACCTTGTTCAGCTAAATACGGGGATTATTAATACGCAAATTGTATAAAAAATGTATCCATATGAAAATCGGAAAAATTGACCTTCAATGTAACTTGACTGGTGTTAAAAATTCATGCACACAGTCGATGACTCATTTTTTAGTTTCAACGTGTAAAAAATCCAATTTAGACTGAATGAGAGGATTGTTAGTATTGAATCCAATAGTGCACAAACAATGGTGGCGTGAGGGTTTGAGGCGCCCGGGTGCAATGTTCTTTATAGGCGTCCCTACTTTGCCACAGAGAACAGTTTTTATGGCAGTTGCCAACCTCCCTCCTCCCCCTCCCCCTTCCTAAATATAATTGTGGTCAAGATTTGCCCCCATTACTCTAAGGTGAGGTAAAAATACAATGAACATTTCAGCTTAAAAAAAAGCTCCTGACGGCGCCCCCTTTACCTGGTGCCCAAATGCAATTGCCCCCTCCCCTCCCCCCCCCCATCCCCCCGGCGCAGCCACTGTGCACACATTCCCAATTGAGTTATTTTGCTGAAAGGATTTGTTGTCTTTGATATGCCCCCTGTTCTATACCATATTTGTATGTCATGCAGTGAATAAGCCACTTTCAACTCATTTGTTGTACAGGTTAATGCTAATCTATTCCATTACAAGGTAAACAATAATCACTAATCAGAACGGAAAGTAGCCTATTCAACAAGTGACATTACAATTTTGTATATACTCTCAAAACTTGATCCAAGTAGACAAGAGATGAAGCAGCAGGGAAACTTCACATAAAAGTGCCCCACAAATGACCAGTCAAGTACTTACATTGTACATGAGGGGACAGTTTGGAATATCTCCTTTACTTAAGTAATGAGTGGCTAAACATGTCAATGTTGTAAGAAATTGGCATGGAATCGGCGAGGGGTCTAAATATTGAACTGTGCAAGTTAAACACTTTGTGTTGTTTCGGAGTGATGGAGTAGGTGATATCAATAGTTTTTCCCTTTTCTTTATGTTGTTTCGGAATGATGGAGTAGGTGATATCGATAGTTTTTATCTTTTTTACTGACAGAAAGGAGTGCCTGTGGTCGGCATGGTCGACTTCCGAGTCTGATTGTAGGTTTCGCTACTAACAAGGTAAACACAAATATTTAAATACTGATTTTCTATTCGAACATGTGCCAAAAATATTTGGATTCTAATGTTCTGCTATTTGTTTCAGCTTGACTAATCCAATATTCATGGTCACTATCTCAGGGTTCATTCTAGGCCAGTGTTTCTCAAATTTTTTTGTCTTGCGGCGCACCAGAAAGATCTAAAAATTTTCACGGCACGCCTGAAAAAATTTAACAATTTTTGTGGTGAAGAACTTATTTATTTTTACATTATTAGCCAGAAGCGCCACCGACTGACAGGCATTGCGTTTTTATATATGTTACTTTTTAACTTTTGCGGCATTGATTTACCATTTAATTTTTCGATATGTTCAAAACGCTCGCAATTTTAAATATTTTTCAAAACTCCCACGGCACACCTGCAAATCTCTCGCGGCACACTAGTGTGCCGCGGCACACAGTTTGAGAATCACTGTTCTAGGCTGTGCCCTTGTGCCAATGACCCTTATTTTTCATCTTTGGTGCAATAAAGTACCATCCATGACACCCATTGATCACATAAAAGAGACCCATGAAATAAAGATCAAAGATCGTTATGGTTGATTTTAGACTGAACTGAGCTCATCCCAAGCTTACTGAGTAGAGTGCACTCATTGCCAAAGAAGCATAAGATGATCAATTTCATTGACTGACAGAAATGTCTTACTGATTTTGATAAGCTTGATCACCAATCGACAGCACATGATCCATGATTAATGATGAAATCCAAATACGCCTCTCCATAGATAACTCTTGATGAGGTCGATAAATATCGATCACAGCATAGTCGGTGACACAATAGAGCAAGGGAGGTTCAAATTTTGGTTAACAGTTGGAGGATTGGGTGGTGGGTGCAGGCAACTTTCATCGATACATGGGAATTATGATCTCCATTGTCCCACACAGAAATATTCATTTAATGCATTTCAATATTTAAGAATATTATATCTGATTCAAAAGTCAGTTAAAGTCAATAAAGTGATGCAAGACTTTTAGTATAAATTAAGTTGACATGCAGCACTCACTTTCGTGTATAAGTTGAGTTACTTCCCTTTTAAGGTGAGAACACATGTACTCATTGTAAGCAACACTAATGAACCAAAGCTTAATTGCTGATTATATAGTTTCGTTTTCCTTGAAAATTTCCAGTTAGCAGTATAACTTTCACTAAACTGCCAGAAAATGGAATCGGTACATAATAATAATAATAATAATAATAATAATAATAATAATAATAATAATAACAATAATATTAATAATAATGACTATTTAAAAAATAAGCTCATTTGGTCAAGTAACCAATCTTCCATGAGGCCTTCTACAATTACATGTATATGTTCAGGGGTCATGCTACCAGACGAAATGGGCGACTAAGTCGCCGAAAAAAAGTAAACTTTGCCTTCTTCTATTAGGAAAGCGAAAACGACTTCGTCCTGTCATTTATTTTAGATTTACACCGAGTGACAGTAGTTTATGACTTTTGAGATGCTCCCTCAACTCATCCAAGTAGTTAGTGTTAAGCCCCAGGCGAAATAGATTGCATGTTGCCTTAGCAGGTGTTCATATTGATTGCGCCGACAAAACAAACTTTTGCACATTCACATGTGTTTTAATAGCTGATTGACCATTAACTCTCCCCCCCCCCAGCAATATATCGCTGCCCGATTTCCGCAAGTTATCATTTGATGATGTAAACTTAATTTGTGTTTCGATACTGAATCATCTATATGTAACTAACAATTTGTGTTTAACGAATAGAATCGGTGAAAGCACTTTCTAAATGTATATTTTGAAGACTTTAACTGCCGTGTTTGCATTATTTTCTTCACAAAATCAGCTTGAAACCGCAAGTGAACCTGCCAAGGAGTAATAATGGCAGACATTGCTGTGTCTTGGAAGGATGTCTTTATTAGACTGTCTGTTTTCGTAATTCATTGGGAAATTATACAATTCGCAGACATCAAAATGTAACTATTATGTGATAAAAGAATTAGCCTGAATATAATTTTTGTTTGGTCAGAAACATATGGGACAATGCTATATTGTGGAATTGATAAGAGCTGTAACTTAAGGTCAAGGTTGTTTTCGTACATCACTCATTTGTGTGAAAATATGTGAAAGATTAGCAAAGAAAAATATATATAACCAATACACAACGTTGTTATGAATACATGAACAAATATTAAAATCAGACATTTTCAATCCTTTCTCGGGATTGTTTTGAAAAAACTAGAAAGTGAGTAGTGAGACGATAAAAATCCCTGTTTCTAAAAATAGATGCATCTACATGGCGTACGTCACGCCATATTTTCCTATTTGTATTTGACTGTGTCGATTCAGTTATTTCAGTGCTACAGTTCATCGTCGATGAATAGCTAAAGTAGTGTTTCAACTAGATTACATCATTGTAATTATAAACAGGTATGAAAAGTAAATTAACTGCCACTTGAGCAAGCAATTTAATTTTTATACTTTTAAAATCTTCACCAAAAATGACAGTCAAAATATTCACATTTAGTTTAGAATCAACTGCCTCAACATACAGTTGTATAGTTGAGATTACTCATCATTGACCACTGTGGTTTGAATGGATGAACACCATAATGTTGAAATCACCTGTGCATGTGCTCTCATGTACATGTTATAGGGGTTGTTTCAAACTAGTTTAGAAATGTTGCTGACTGCTATTTACTAGTGAAGAAACTAAAACAAATTAAATGTGTTATTTAAGTGGCAGTTGCTTAAGTATTTTTACCTATTTGTAATTACAAAACTGAAATCTAGGCACTCCTGTCGGTTAAAATTAATCACAATGTATAGTTTCTGCTATGCTTTTTTTGTTTTGAAGTCATATGGCCAAAATACATTTCATATTTCTCACCATCTAAATATACGCACTTTCAAGTATGAATACGCTGAATATGAGTATGACACATTAATACACTTACAAAATTTGTTTATAATATACATACAACATAGAGAATTTTCTACTTGAAGATAAAGTATTGCTTAAAAGCAATGTTAAATGCAAATATGCATAAGGAGAAATAGAGGACACAGTTCAAATAAGTGAACCAGAGCGCGCACACATACACACACATATCGCATTTTTTGCTTTGCTCACACTCTTCCCTGTTCTGCTCTCACCCTATTCTGTTCAAAAGGAGAAGTCACTTCTCCCTAAAATTCAAGTCTAGCTTGACCCCTGTGTGTTGTACAATTTGTACAAGTTGTGGTGTCTTTAAATAACAATGCTATTAAAAACGAGATAATTGATCTGCTGCTACTATAAAATATGTACAAGGCATTAAAAAGTCTTTCCACAGACAGCGCTCACATTATCATGCAGTTCATGGCAGAAGCTAGGTTCTTATTCGAGGAAGAATTTACTCTCACAGGGAGAATTTTCTGTGGTGTCTTCACTTTTCTTCTATGTGAATTTCTCTTTATTCACTAAGTGAGGTTATAATTGGAGAATTTGTAACCCACAAATCCTTATAGCTTCCACCCTAATAATTGTATTAAATGTTAAATATAGTATAATTATATTGGATGAAACTTACTAATGTGTCTTTTGATGATATCTAAAACCAAATATATATCATCTGTGGTATTTCTGTTTGCTGTTTCCTCCTGTAGGTTTTCTCTCTCCTCTCTGCTTCTAAGTTATCAATTCTTTCTTCTACATACTCTAGCAAAATAATGCCCCCTTTGTTGAATGACTCCTTTGCAAACACACCCTATCCTATAACGGGCAAAAGGCAGAAGCAATAAATTAAGAATTACAATAAGCATCTGAAGATGTTCCTAAGAACCAAAGAGAAAAATTCAGAATTGTATGGGGATATGTCTCATGTGATAAAATGAAAGGCAATCTTGTAATGATGCCATGTTTTAAATATGTATTAAAACGGGTATTTGTTTATGATATAGGCAATAATTTTAAAAAAAACTCACATATACAAACATGAAATTGGGATCACATAATCCCAGACACAAACTTGAAACTGGGGTCCCATAAACACAGTTTAAATTGGATTCCCAAATACATATTTGCACATGCTTTAAACCGGGGTCCCAAAAATACAATGACTCAATTACAACAAAACTCAATTAACATGAACATGAATAAAACAAATTTATGATTTGTGCAAAAAGAACTTCTGTATCCGATGAAATGTTATTTACTCATTTTAATATGGATGTAACAAATTACAGTTATGATGAAGCAATTTACAGGGTCCCAAGAGGTTAATTACAAACGTGTTTACTGTAATACAAAGGGGCAATTCAGAAAGAAGAATTAAACAAGGGTTCCATGGAAAACTATATTTCACCTGTGAACCGTGTTAAGATAATTCCTATGCCTGGGTACCCAGACATGACCGACCGTGTTAAGACAGTTCCTATGCCTGTGTCTACATGCATGACCAACCGTGTTAAGATAATTCCTATGCCTGTGTACACAGGCATGATCAGCCGTGTGAAGACAATTCCTATGCCTGTGTACACAGGAATGACCAACCGTGTTAAGATAGTTACTATGCCTGTGTACACAGGCATGACCAACCGTGTTAAGACAATTCTTATGCCTGTGTACACAGGAATGACCAACCGTGATAAGACAATTCATATGTCTTTGTACACAGGAAAGACTAGAATTCTATCGGGTACAGTATTTAGGCAGAAAGTAATTATTTTCCCAAAGTTACGGTAAAATGAACAGAACTGATGAATTATATAAAATGACTTTCAAAAACTCAAACATAATGATTTAATTTAATGACAAGCAACAAAGTAAGAAAAAGGAGCTAACTGCACAAAATATCACAATAACTGGAGTCTTTGCTCCTTCGGTATTGTTTGTTTTATTTTTTATTTGTAAAAAAAGAATGTAAATTTGTACATTTTTCACTTATAATTTTTGTTACAATTTGTAAACATTCCTTTTACATTTCTCGATTTTTTTGTAATTGCTACTAAATTTCGTATTAGTGTAACTTTTAGTTTCGACCATATTTTACCATTTTTCCCTGACTTTTTTCAGTCTCCGCTATATTCCGTATTAGTTTCAGAATTTTACTATTACTTTTGGTCTTGACAATATTTTAAAACTTTTCCCTGCCTTTGTTTTAGTGCTACTTTTAGTCTTGGCCAAATTTCTTTACATTTTGTTTTTCGGATATTTTTCAGTCTCCACTAAAATCTGTGACCATTTCGAAATTTTAGTACAACTTTTAGTCCCGTCCATTTTAGTGTTTATATGAGTTGATTCCCCTGATTAAAGGTATTTATATCATCAGTACAATGTGTGCATATTTATTGACACCTCCAACATGATCTGAGGTATAGGTAATGCTTTATATATAAATGTCGAATATATGCATATAACCACTAAGCAGCAGGTCACTACACACGGCGCGTTGGATAGTATTTGTGCCTTTTGACGTCAACAACTTCTAAAAATGTAACAATGTAGACTCAATGTTAAACTTATGGACAACTTTAACATTATCATTCCCACACGGGTGCCAGAGAATTCAACGCATGTTAAAGCATGCACATTTTTAATATTATCATTCCCATAGGGGAAAGACCATCCCACGCATGTTAACCTACCGCGTAATGTTAATTTCCCATATGGGGCCAGATCGTCCCACATAACTACTTACGTTATAAGGTTAAAGATAATGTTGTCTAGTCTTTACCATAGTGCATGTATGACACAAAAGCATGTGAATATTTTCTTAAAACTCAGGAGACGGACAATATGGATTAAATTGATGAATTTTGAAACCTCTTGGATGAAATATTAGAAGATATAAAAGTGAGTTTAGCAGAGGAGCGTATAATTACTTTGGACGAATATCTTCCAGAGCTTTTATGGGGAAAGATATAATGTTTCAAAAAGGAAAAGGCGATAAAGGAGCTGACCACACAAGAAATAGCTAATACTCTAAGGAAAAAATAATTGTCATGATAAAGACAAATACAAGAAGGTAAATATGAATTAAGGACAGGCAACAGATAATTATATGGAAAACATCAAATTAATTGATAATCAACATAAAGAACAGAAGACTTAAACAATTCGCTCGGCATGTACTTTGGTGAGAATTGGTAAACTGAAACACCATTAATGATAAAGGGTGGTATGTTGCAGTTGGCTACGATAGGTCATATGCGTATTTTTTGTTTATTGAATTTCAGCACCATTGGTCAGGTTTATAACAGTTTAATGCACTCAGCACTGAGTGTTGAGCTTTTCAAAAATAAATATCTTAAATTAATCAAAAAAATAAGTAATGCTGATCAAGATATCTGGACAACAACACAAATGGTCTCGCTATTATGAAGTTGATAAAGGACTTTTCTATAATAAAGGTTGTCTTTGTCAAATATTCACTGAAAAATAAGTTGCGTAAGTAAATGCCAAATGTTAGAAAGAACTTAGATTTTCTCGTTCTTGCAAATTTAAAGGTGAAAATGCCACCATAACTTTATAGTTCTGTCCAACTTTACTGACCAATATAAATCCATTTATTGCAAATGGCAGTCTGTCTTTATCAACTAGGTAGTGCATAACGGGTTAGCGTGGCTTACGTGACTGACTACATGCATTTTAGTTCTGAGTCATTTCTCGATTTTGTTGTTGGGCCATATTGTAATTAATTTTAGTCACTTTACGAAGTTCAGTTAGGTCCAGCGTCAGTCGCGCTAAGAAACACTATCTTGATTGTGTTTTTATGAGTGTCTTTTTTTCGCGAGTGGTTTTTGACGGTGAAAATTGCGGCAGTGGCAACATAGGAAACAAATAATAATTATTTGGGTTATCGGTCTGGCGTAAAGAGTGCTTAAGAACATGATTATTTTAAGATGTTCTTTAAAGTATTGTACTGTAGAATTCAAAATACGCTATCTCTACTACACCCGGTAAGACTTTTGTCTGAACAACGACATCACAGAACTGGGTCGCAAAACACCCAAAGTGAAGCAAGTTCTTGGTTAGAGAATCGAACCAAACACATCCCAGATTGTGTATGTGTGCTGTCCAATCTTTGATTCCCTGTGTCAGAAAGTTTGCTTCTGATCAAGGTCCCTTCAAATAGGGAACCAGTCTGTAAATCCCACAATATGATACGTACAATTTATTATTACGTGTAAAACAAAAACGTCGTTGTTAGTTGATTCCTGTCTGCGTGTACCAACACTTTAGTATGCGCATACGCATATGAGCATCAAATGACCCAGGGTACTTAGACCACAGCAAAATTATATGAATACACTCGTCCTTGTCATCACATGCCAATAATACATATTCTTTTAAATATTCAGTAATAGAAAGGTTGCACACACAACATATCTTAACATCAGGAATATTACATTGTAATTTGTCTCCTTATTTATGACTCAGTGTACATTTTTATACTCGGAAATTCTTGGATAATTGTAATCAACGGATCTTCTTTGCTTTTTTAGGCTGACTCATTCTTTTCTTCAAGGATCGAGGCAGATAAGGCTCAAATTTTATCGCTTTGGACTTGTAACAATTTTAAATAGGCTACATCATCCACTTTGCCCTAACGGTAACGTACATGTCAACAGATGTAATACGCAATTTATAGAACGGTCTATTTTGAAGCAGAAAACCAGACAACCAATGATATATACAGGTCATAAGGATGCATGGGTGCATCTTGTTTGGTGATTGACTGTCATGGATTAACTAGTATTTTAGGCATTTGGATTCAAGAAATATTTGTGAAAAATATTGATGCTGTCGCTTAATTAAGTTTTTGTTTTGAACATTTTGACAGCTTTTGGAATATATTACTGAAAGGTCCACAAGTTCACAATATTAAAAGTAGGATTGGCATCTGGATCGAAAAAATGATTTTGTAAAATACAGGTACCGACACTGGATAGATTTATCATCACAGGCAACATATATTTTGAACTGCGCTAATAAATGCAACTCAGCTAGTTTATGATGATTCCACATATAAAATAATGCGACATTTTAGCATGATCGATAAAATCGATAACTCTGGTGCAATATTGAAGAGATTATTATCACTTAGAAGTATCCCAGCATATCAAACAAATTATGCATTTTTATATATAGTTTTCAAATCGCAATTTTACCATCCACCTAATGAAATAGTGTTTATATACCTATTTTGCTACAGTAGCATGTTGGTGTTAAATCTAGTGGCTTCTAATTGTCAGTATTCAGCGATCAAGACATGTTTGTTTCGACAGAATGACTGATTTATAATCCAATGTACACTGGTGCTATTGCACTTGCTTTCTGTGCTGAATTGCTATTCGCAACCCGATAATTTGCTTTACTCTTCCACCCCCCCCCCCCCCGCCCCACCCCCGCAGAAAAGGGATGCTCCTGTTGTTGACTATTTCTACCTTGGACATTCCGGTGTGTAAAGAGTTCGTTATCCCAACCTCTATACCGAAAAGAATCGTTTAATGTCTCGTGCGCACGCACGTGTGTTTATCTGTGTGTGTGTGTGCGTGTGTGTGTGTGTGTGTGTGTGTGTGTGCAAATTAACTCTATATCCTTTCGAAGGAATTCGGTTAAAGATGATAAGGTCATCTAATATAACGAAACGAAAAAGTAATTAAATCTGTATGGTTGTTCATCCACAACTTCTGCATTATATCTATAATAAGTATTAATAATACTGGTTTTAGTTTCCCGGGTCACTTATTCTTTCATCGCTATGCAATGACACCCTCCTAAAAAAAGCAAAGAACATAAAAATGCAAACAAACACAAAAAACCTCAGCATCTTGGCGGCAAAGTATTGTATTGCATTGTCAGGTGAATGGAATCCTTTCCTAGAGGACCAATAACTTACCAATGTGGTGCAAATAGCACAACATATCGGAACTCTCGGCGATTGAATCATATGAGTGGTCGATGTTTGTATCAAAAGATGTTATTCTAGTTTATTCTTGTGCTGATGTATGAAACGCATTATCAAATGCTAATGTGTCAGTGACCTCATTCGTGTTGTCGTGTATGAGGACTTCGGTATGAAAATAAGCATATAGACGTTGAATATCTTAGGCGCTTTCATTGTAGCAACATTTTAAATGGGTCCAATGAATACAACTTGAATACATACATTAGTCCTATTCATCAATGCAAATAATACATATTATTTCAATTTTTCAGTGGTACAAAGATTGCACACTCAACATTCCTTAATATTTCGAATAATACATTGTGAATCGACTCCCAGATTTCGATCTAATATGATTTTGTTTTTAGCTCATATATTCTTATTAGAGATAATCAAATATTTGTAGGCTTTCAGTGAATTGCACTTGCATACACATAGAACAGTTCTGAGTGAATCCCATACTCCAAGTTTTTAGGTAATATCATCCTCTTTTATTATCTTTTTCGCTAAAAATGAAATGTACAGTACTACCGAAGAGGATTTTGGAGACAGAATAATCTGGAATCCAATATCTCAAATATATCAATTGTATAAATAGATAATACTTACCGTCAAATTCATCATCATCATCATCATCATTTGCTTAGATACATATTATTTTTCTCGGTTCAAAAGCCCTAAATATATAAAAACCTAAGGTGTGTATCATTCAAATTGTTTCTGAATTTACAAGTTCAATAAATTTAAATATATTTGGTCTTTCCTAATAATACTTTTCTATATACTTAATCCTTACATTTTTATACAAGTGACACTTTCAAGTAAAGTTGATCTCATCCACCAGTGCATTGCATATAGAACATAGCCTTATTTCAATTGGTTTGTACGGTCCTGCTCAGCTAAAAAAAACTTTACTTTCAATCTATGAGATGATACTTGTCATTGAACTTTAGATCTGAAATATTTTAAAATGTGAACATTATTAAGATACACTTAAGGCTGAAATGAGGCATTATTTACGTAAACATAAGCTCTATTAGAATTATGTAACCTCCCTATCCAGTTTTAAATAAAAATATCAATCTTGTTCGAAGGTACCTAGAAAATATGACAATATTACCCATCCATTTATTACGGTAATCCACGTTTCATTGAATCCCAGTCTAGACAACAAGTCTCGAACTAAGTAAGCCCAGTTTACTTTATATTGCAACCTTTGGTAACTCATCCAGCATCATATTATAAATATAACTTACGTACTTTCCATCTAGGGAGGTCACAATTTTAAACCAGTATTTGATAAAGTAATATATTTTCACATTGAAGGAAGTTCTTCCAAGTTCACCATAAATATAACCATTCCGTATGCTTCATTTAACTCCAAACAACTTTTTACAAAACTGCAAATGCACTCAATGTTATTACCAGGTATACAACCGCACGTTTTCTACATACATATGTACATACACACATGGTACTTACAATAGGTTTTTATACTAAGGTTAAAAATGTTAAACGCTTCATTAAAGAAAATAAAGAAAAAATAGACTTTAATGAAGTCTTTGGTTCCAAATGGTATGCTCTTCAAACATGGGTTTGAAAACTTCTATAACTTTTTATAAAGTAAGAAAGGCCTACATGGACACATCACAGCAGCTTGGAGCCAAATATAACGTTTTACGTTTTTTGTTTGTTCTGGATCGTACTCATTTTTATTATAAATAGTGTCATCGTCGCAAGCAGCTGAACACAGTCCACTACGCTCCTTTATCACCTGTGGCAGCCATTCATTTCCTTAAGTATTCAGACAGAACCAAATTTCAATTCAGTATCATTTGTGGTTCTACATACAATCGATGACAGAGTTTAGTAAATGTGGAGAGATCACACATGAAAAAGTAGTATTGACAGCAACAACAAAACAAAAATCGAATATAAGTGAAACTGAACATGAACTAAAACAATCAAAACATCAACTCGTGATATATGGACTAAGTGGATGAATTACACAAACATTTAGGGGATGAATTTTAAAAACAATCATGAAAACAATTGTTATGATCAAATTCTAGATTTTCAAACTGATTATAGTGTGACAGACCATTTGAATGAACAGTGAATGAGTAAATGAAATCTTTAACTCTATTCTGTCGCAACACATTCAATTCGAGTTAGTAATTATAAACCGTATCAGTATATCCTAAATATTACTTGCATCAAGTTTCCTGTTCAGATCGCAGACATCCCAAAAATTTGAGCGACAAAATAATATCTCTATCAACGTATTTGGCGTAGATGCCATGTCAGCAATGTATCCTCTTTATATTTCATCATTTACCAGTGATGTTGCTAACATTGATCTGCCTTACATTCACGGCGAAACCAACGATGATCACTACTGCTGGATAAAAAGTGTTGTGCAACAATGTATGGCCAGTACAGCAAGCATAAGTGCAAATTATATTACTGCAGAAGATGTCTTCATGGCTACACGATAGAAGAATTATTTGATGCTCACATACCAGATTGTTTTGACGTTGCAAAAACTATCATACCAGACAAGAAACATAATACAGTGTCATTTTGCAACTTCTGTAATATGGGTTGGGTTCCCTTTCATAATTTACGCTGATTTCGAATCACTACTGTTTCCTGTCGAGGGTGCAAATAACGATCCTGAAAAGTATTTTTACCAGCAGATATCAGGAGCATGTTCCAAGTGGCTACTCTTACATAGTGATTTGTATTAATAAAGCGCTAAATAAACCTTTAAAGGTATATCGCGAAGAAAACTGTGGCGAGCATTTCATACAGAGTCTGCTAAAAGAAATTAATTACATTCATGGAATTAGTTATGCAAAAATGGATTTTATTGTACAGGACCAAGAAGAGTTTTCTCAGGCTGAATTATGTTGGATATGTAATCAGCAACTTGACAACGACAGAGTTCGAGATTATTGTCATTACACTGGTAAGTATCGTGGCACTGCTCATAACAAGTGCAATCTGAAATTAAAGCGACGAGAGAGCTGCAACAAAAATTGTTTTTGAGAAAGTTTTTTTCAAGCTGTTGAACAACCAGGTCTTTGGCAAGTGCATGGAAAATGTCAGGCGCAGAATTAACGTTCAGATTGTCAATGATGTAACCAGACGCGACAAGCTAGTGGCCGATCCATACTTTGTAAGCATGAAGATATTTTATGAGAACATGGTTGCGATTCATCGAAAGAAAACGCATGTAAAACTAAATAAACCAATTTATGTCGGTTCTGGCGTACGTGAGTTGTCAAAGTATCATATGTACCAATTTCACTACTGCATTATCAAAAAGAAATATGGTGACCGGGCCAAGCTGCTGCTTTCAGATACAGACTTGTTTTGCTATGAAATCAGAACAAATGATGTGTACCAGGACATGTTTGCGATAAAAGAGCATTTTGATTTTTCAGATTATGCTCAGGGTGCTGATAGCCCGCTCAAGAAACTTTATAATATCATACACAGAAAAGTGCTCGACAAATTCAAGGAGGAGCATGTTGCTGAGACAAGAGAGGTTATCGCACTGCGATCTAAAATGTACCTGCTTAACCTGCTTGACACATAAAAGAAACCAGCCAAAGGCATCAAGATATGTGTCATCAAAATTGTTATTACGCGCGACGACTACTTTGCGGCACTATCTGGTGAAAAACAATATGCTATCGTTAATACGATAAGATCTGAGAACCACGTCATGCATACAGTAGTGCTTAACAAAACTGGACTGTCTAGCTACGATGATAAGAGATTTATCATAGACGACGGCGTCAGCACTCACAGCTACTTCAGAAACAATGGAAAAGATATCTTAGAGTCAGTACCTGATGTGTCAGCGCCTGATATTTTTGATGAACTTGGTCTGATCTAAGCAAAAACAAAATAGAGCTGAACTATATCTACTACTAAAATTATTTAAAAAATTATTTACGATAAGCGAACTTTAAAGTTTTATCGGACGTTTTGGACTGTCGAGTAAGATGGGGTTTTTCTTACGCCCATTGCAACAATTGTATATAACACCAGGGTTCGTGCCAAGTGCTTTTCCAGCTTTGCTTAATGAAGAAAATTTGTCCAGCTCTAGTGTCTCCAAATTTGTTGCCTTGACTGGCTGTGCTTCTCCAAATGTTTTGGCTCCACCAGCTCCTCTTTTACAGTTCACGATATGAATAACCGCTTCTAAATTTTCCAGCCTGTTATCAGACTTAATTGCATTCAAGTGATCGATAACTAAATCATCCTCTATAATTTCGTTGTGTCATTCGTAAACAAAGCGATTTAATGAAACCAATTTCTGTTTGTCATCCTTACCTGAGACAGAGACTTGATGGTATCCGACGTTGCATAAATATGTTTTATTTACTTCTAGGAACCTGACATGCCTAACCTCACCAAGCCGATTTGCTTCGTATTTATCAAAGATGGGATGTTTATTCCACACCATTTTATATGATATAATATGGTCTCAAAGTTTACGTTCAAGCGACAAACAAACACACAAAAACAAAAACAAATTAACAAACAAATACCGATATTATCAAACAAAATAATGACGAAACTGAACGAGTATCAACAATCACGAACAAGAGAATAATATTTCTTTCTTGTGCCGCTGCAACAAAATAAGACAGCGGCGGTTCGTGCCAAGCAAATTCTGAGCTTTGAACAAAGAACTAATCAATTCTTCTTCTTCTGTTTTGATGTTGGTTGTTTTTACTGATCTTACTTTTTTGTGCTCACCAAACTTCGCCTTTTAAATTATGTATTTGTTGCGTGGATGCTTCTAAAGTGTATTATTCTATTATCAGACTTGTTGCTGTTGATGTGATCTATGACAAGATACTTTGG
Organism: Margaritifera margaritifera; assembly: GCA_029931535.1. Lineage (NCBI taxonomy): Eukaryota > Metazoa > Mollusca > Bivalvia > Unionida > Margaritiferidae > Margaritifera > Margaritifera margaritifera. The sequence continues at coordinate 4,163,061 of JAQPZY010001678.1, forward strand.
TATAACACCGTGAAAACACTCAAATATAAATCGATGTGCGCTTAATACTTTCTGGCATTTATCCATACGTGATACTGCGATGAGAGCATAGCCGTTATTATTTTGATTTTTAGAAAGAATCTTTCGACGCAAAATATGCCTGACGTGACCATCTTTATTATCTTCATACAGGTTATGGGCGGGATGATCACGTCAAGTCATGATACATAAGTACATTATATCTCTCTAATTAGACAGCAAAATCGGCAAACATATTTTTTGTGTAATCTCGTTCCATAAGGGGCAGAGGGGTGCTATCCCTGCTGAATATTTTAGTCCCTCACCAGGCAACATATCGAATCGCATTACTGTAGCCGGTCGCTTGTGTGAACGTCTTCGGTGACTCATAACCTAACTTCCTGCCAACCTGGTTTTGTTGTATTCAAATCGGAAGTTAGGTCGTCATCATATTATATATATATATATATATATATATATATATATATATATATATATATATATATATATAGATATATATTTATCATATTATATTACGTTCATAAGTTTATGGTTAGCCAAATTTTCATATTTTGTGTTACTAAAAATACACTGCAGTCAAGGTATGTAACTCGTGCACGCAATCAAGAAGATGTAACTCGTGTGAGCCAAATATTTCAGCAATCAAGGGAGATAACTCATGTGCGCCAAATATTTTGCTGAAGCATGTCATATTTAAAAGACCATATCGACCCAGGTAAACGTGAAAACGTTTCTTGCTGCAGGCCTTTGCAAAACCTACTAATAGTCGCTGGGGCAACACCTACCCACTTTGTTGTTTTAAATTTTGGTCTAAAATCATTTTCAAGACAGTGCGCGATAAATGGCTGCGGTGTTACCTTATAGCGTTCGCAGTTTGCGTTGTAATAATATCCTTCCATTATCCATTCTATCTCTCTAATTAGACTGCAAAATAGGTGAGCATAAATTTTGTCTAAAATCATTATATAGAGACCAAGGGCACTATCAGATTTTTGTCTGCAAAAAAATGTTAGTGTAGTATACAAATATGGGGATATGGGAATATTTTTGGATTGATCAGGCCAGAACGAGCGAAATGAAATCAAAAAAGTGGCGCCATACTCGCATATTTGTATATTACTCTCGTTCAGATACCTGAAGTTTTGTAAAAACACTCTCTTATTTGTAGATTTGAAATCTTTTCTTTATTGGGTGTCAACACTATATAACCTTCACTGTCAATTACGGCGTCAACAGCGAACTCTTTAGAAATCATTAGGTTGTAAAATATTTCTGAAACCGCTTCGGGTTTAGCTTTCGTGAAAATATGATATTTGTTCACGTCTGCGTTTGAAACATCTTGCAAAATGCATTGATAAACTAGATCTATTAAAATGTATTCGTGCATGTTTCTGCTTTTCAAATTCAAATATTTTAATTATATTATGCGAGTGTTATTTTGTCACAAAAGAGATTTTGAGAGCTGTATGTCATCTTTTATTTGATCAGATAAATTTCAACATAAGCTACCTCTGTGTTCAAATCAAGTTTGAAATACCCTTCAGTGTGTGTGTTGGGGTGGGGGTGGGGGAGGCTAGACTTTTGGCAAATCTGGCTGCTGAGTTAGTACTGTCATATACATAGTCAGGAAAGGCGTGTAGATGGTACTTGACAGTACGGTAATTTAAAGTTTTCTGGGGATCAATTTCTATTTTATTTAGTGTACGTGGGCAAAGCCAACGCAAAAATGACGGTGCTATTTTAAAATATACAAGTGTGCTTGTACTGTCAGCTACAATCTGCTTTTCCTGATTGTTTTTATGTCTTTTTTAAAGCTTTCAAGTTAAAATATACACTACAGCGACAAACATTGAAATACAATCAACAAAGTAAATAAAATTTACAAAGCATAAGGGCTCTTGAAATTTTGTCTTGGACAAGAAGGATCCTATTCCTCGAAGTCCTCTCACTAAGGCGCTCGCCTTTACAGATCACTCACACAGCTCAGCTCTGTCCCTGTGAGTTCGAGTCTCGGCTCGACCAACGTGGGGATGGGAGAAAACTTGCCAGTAGCTTCCCATGGGCCCGTTTTTCTACCCGGGGTCTTCCCGGGTTCTTCCTCTGCCAAATATACTGGCCGCCATGTATAGCCAATCATGTGCTGAAAAATGGCGTTAAAACACCACAAAACCAAAAACCAATCAAAGTCCTCTCAAGTTCAGTATACTAGAACTGTGTGTTCTCCTAAGTATGCCATTTACCAGAGATGTACTCTATATTTTAGTAACAGCTTTGTCTTCTCAATGTATATGGAAAACACAAGACATTAATAAAATATAAATTTAGCCTTCACAAAATGTTGACCCCGGAGAAATGTCTGTGTGTAAAAGCAAACAATCATCTATCAGGGGCGTGCATAAATGCTTTCCTTGAGGTGTGCCTCCTAATATAAGTAAAGTTACCATGTACTTCTAATATAGACGATGATTGTGTGTGTGTGTGTGTGTGTGTGTGTGTGTGTGTGTGTGTGTGTGTGTGTGTGTGTGTGTGTGTGTTTTTCAGCGCAACCGTCATTACGATGACATTTCATTGTCACTAGGTAGGCGTTATGGCGACAGTACCATCAGAGTTACAAAATGTGTGTCACCTTAATGTTTTTGTTTTTATCATTCTGTACATTACCTCGCTGACCTATTAACACAATGAATATCATGCAAGTATTATAATATGACCTATAACAAGTATTTAAAAACTGTGATTCAAGATGGGTGTGCGTTTGGTAAATATTATTATTTGATAAAATGCACCGTGTGTTAAGGTTGTGTTTTCCCCCACCGTCAGTGAATAACCATTAAGGCAACATTTTGATAAAGCTTCCTATTTTTTCAAAGTTAATTAATAATTTAAGGAAATATAACGAATTGAATTAGAATAAAAGGACATACTTTTTAATGACTTTTCTCTCAGATAAAATTCATTGTCAACACAGACCACAAGCTATTTTTCGAAACGGAGTGGAAGAAACGGCCCTAATGAAATGAAACAAACTTATTACAGACTCAATAAATAAAACAATATAAAGTAGACCTTAATGAAGCTTTTACCACACTATTTATATATCTATTTATTAATTTAAAATAAATTTCATTAAAGTTTAACAAAAAGAAAAGAATTAATTTTTTTATTTTTACTTTTGCAATAACCCTTTCAGATCTTTCGGTAAAATGTTTCATCCCTTTAAACACTGTGACCTAGAAAGTACAAAGAACTTATATACGTGAAAACACTGGTCATTGTAAGTACTGTTACATAACTTTTATCTTATTGGTTTAAGAAATAACTTTTTTCCGTGGTGTACTTTACTCATGAGATAGTTGACATGCAAGAATTGCTTTTGAAATGTGACGACTTTTTAACATACAACATAGCTATGGGTTTCATTTTGTGCATTCGGTGAACATTGATAAAGAGTTAAAAATTACGACATTATAACTGTTTTTGTTTTTAATTTTAAATTTACAAATATTAACTTGCCAAAAGCAAATTAAGACTGACATAGACTAAGATTTGTTTGGAGATTAAAACGACGATTTAGTGATGATAGAAGATCTAACAGTGATCTCGTAACGCTAGAAAGGAATGTCAAGAAGGGTGTGTCTATGGCAAGCCATTGGGTCAATAACTTAAAAACTCTCGACGCTCGAGAAAGCCAATAATAAGATACTTTTCAATCTCACGTTCTCAAATTTTGAATAAGATACACACTAAATTACATGGTGTAGAAATATTAATGCTAATGAATTTGGCAGTGCTTATATTCATAACAGTTGTGTATCCTTTAAATAAAATTCACCAGACATTCATTGTCTCAGCTTTTAAATAAGCCCAAAACAGGTCATATAATCTCATTTTGAAATCTTTTGGGCATTCTTCGCAAGTGCATACTTTAGATACAAGGAAATATCCCCTGGAACCACTAAAACAAGATTATCCCTAACTACACTTTGCTTCAGGCTAGAGAGAAGGGGGGGGGCAAGGGCACCTTTTTAAATTTTTTTTTAGGAATGGCCACTTTTGAAACTAAGGTGTTTGTGTGAACCAATGACTTACTGCAGATAATAACAATCAGATTATAACATGACTCCACATGTAACGTGTTGTCTAATTGTTTAAAATTTTGTATCAAAAGCAGGGACTTTTTTGATAGTTTAAGAACGAGGCCCGAAATCCAGGGAATTAGGATTGTATGACAGTAAAGTGGTCCAATTGGGATTTCTTTTAGGGGGAATCCTAATAGGATAATTATGGAAATTGTGGAATAAGAGTAATTATAAAATTCCCAGCCAGTGGTTGAAATACAAGATAGCCTGACATCCGTGACCTTTCTAAATCCAAATCAGGCACATTCCATATTCTAATTTTCCAGACAAAACTTTGATCAGGCAGACGAAATGTTGCATTTTCGTAATCAAGTTCTTGAAAGACATGTTAAGTCACCTGCTGGGGTACCATTTGCAGGCCATTTACCCTTAATGAAGATCGTCTGCATAGTTGCATCGCAAGCTATAAACTTTGCGCGTGACCTATGAATGGAGCACAATTATATTTCTGTTCTCCGTATTGTGTTGAAATGTAACGCGTTCTATATTTACCCCTTAATTTGAGGACAGTAAGTAATTGTACTATTCTGAAAAGAATCCATCCCTTCCAAAACAAACCATTTAAATTTTAGTTTTTGATGGAGTAAAGTATAAAACGGACAAAAAGATCCTATATGCTTTGTGCTCGCTTAACTTTCAACAAAAATCACTTAAAATGTTTTGATAGAGAAAGAACAATTACACTTGATACATTTTAAAAGACTAAGCTATGCGGGCATTTTTCCAAAATTACTCTCTGTAGGGGAGCATTTTAAATCGTATTTGAAGCTTTATCTTTATGAGTTCAATCTACGATCAATGCAAACAAAGATTCGCCACTAACATTACATAATACCTCCGTATTCCATTTGGCAAGTTTTCTTTTGTTTGAAAGTGTGTTAAGCTATATAGAAAACAAGCTATAAGCTATATAGAAAACAATGGACCGCATTTAAAAGACAAGATATGTTAAATGTATGATAATAGTCATAGTGGCATAATGAGAAGAGAGATCTTTGTCTCCATTGACTGACGCTGACACAAATAACGCAAATAAACATTAATATATTTTATCGTTTTGAAGTATGTGAGTTTTTTGCACGTACGTAATAGTATCAAGATTGTTGGATTGTTCTAAACTTATACATTGTTCCTGAATGTATGACTTGTACACCCAAAGATAAATAAAGCCTTGCTGGCACGCGACAAATTGTCGTCACGTTTTCTGATGTCTTTGGAGTTTACTCTGATATTATAAGAGCCTGGTCAAGGCAAAATGTTCTAAGAAAATAGGCTCTTTCTATATTTTCCCCTGTATCGTCTCAAGCAAACACAACTGACCTCGTTACTGTAAACATTTAGTAAGTCGGTGTTCCTGTTAAACTTTTGATCGTCACATTAACATTCGACGCCACCACTAAAACATTAGACTTTCAGGATAAATGAAACTACTTTAATTCTGAAAAATTGCTGAGCTATTTGTTATGTGGACTCTATTGCGCCCCCTTTACAAGACATTATTTATTTCAACATTGCTTTGTATACGGCATGGTCGCGTCCAACACGCATCACACGAGAGTGAGAGACAACTGAACAAAACAGCTGTCTTTTTTTACTTCCGTTGGACAGAAAAACGAGTTCAATTTTATACGAATGTAAAGAGATCAATAATCAACAGTTTGTCGAATGGATGCGGACTGAAGAAAACAAAATATAGAAGAAAGCACATATCTACTGTTGATGGGATGAAATTTGCTGACACGTGGTTCATGAACGTAAATAGTAGGGCTTAGTGAATAATTGATAGACTTTGCAATTAAAAGAACGTGTACTTCCTTTCATGATTCTCACTTTCCGATAGTAAGAAAGGCGAAGAAAATCAAGGAATATAGAATTCCAAATTGTAAAACTGTTCACTCCAATTCAAACTGTCAATTACAACAAAAGTTTCGAACAGATCATAATTATTCTTGGCATACAAAACACTGAAATGGTAAATTATCATCATTCGCTTCATCTGGAGTGATGTCACAGCAAACTTGACTGAAGAAGTCTGTACATATGTCACACTGAATTCAGTTCACATTGATGTTAGCATCTTCACTGATACCAGGATCTGTGGATGTTGCTTCATTTCTCATTTGCTATTATCTGTTTTTCCTGTTTCTCGACTTCACTCTTCTTGCTTTTCTCCATACAAGCCATCCATATTTTTAAATTTCCTCCTTCTCCGCTTCTCTTTTACTCCTTCATTCTTCGTTTCTGCGTGTATTTTGTCTTCTTTTTCTCCATTTTCATATGTGTCTTAACATATTTCAGCATTTCATCTGTTATAATTCGAGCTTTGGTAACTTTGTTTGAAGTCAGTGGATTGGCTGGAACATGAAGGAAGATATCTGCCAATTCCTCTGGTATCAACCCCTCAAGTACCAGTGAATGTATTCCAAATTAACTCCCATAAGTTGTAAAAACTGAACATTTCTATGACGTTGCTGAAGAGACTAACTGATGGCCCCGGGTCTTCTGTTAATTTTAGTCACTCGATTAGTTCACTAGGACAACGACATTAGTTATGGAAGACAATGTGGGTTTTATGGGAATTTAACATTATGTTTGTGACACTAGGGGCTATTGGGACTTTAACATGGACCCTAGTTTTTGGACGGTATGGGGCTTGTGGGACTATAACATCATGGGTCGGTATAGTCCTATGTGGGAATATGTGGTAATATGAACATGACGGATGTCACGATAATCTTCTATGAAAATGAAATAGAAGCAGAGAGACATAAATATAATGATAGGCAAGCAATCACCTTTACAGACCAATACATATCCTTAAAGACCGAAATAACACTTAAAAACCAATGGATGAGGAATGGTTCGGGGTATGTAATGGTCAACAACACACATTTTTATACAATCCAACGCCCATCCTTACCATCCAACACACATTATTTACAATCTGACCACCACACGCCCTTGAAGACAAACACTCACAAATACAATCCAACACCTATTTTTATTTACAAACCTTGTGCAAAAAACAAACATAAATGTGCAATGGATACGATATTTTGGGGTATGATCACTAAGACCTATTTTTATCGACCAACACTTTTTTAAGGGCTGATTGTATGTCTGTGGATGTGTGCGCACTTCTATTATTTTCAGAGGTGATAGTATGTTTGTGTATGTATATATATATATATATATATATATATATATATATATATATATATATATATATATATATATATATCAGCACTTATACCCAGGGGTGATAGTATGTTTCTGTATGTGTTAGCACTCCTACCCTTGTGCATAATGGTGTATAATTGTGTTTGTGGGTATAGTGTGTGCTTATCCCTACCATTTAACTCATAACACTTCCTACCCTTGTGTGTGATAGTATACCCTTTTCGTTGCTTAGTATGTGTGGGTGCTGGTCAATAAATGAGAGTGTATTGGTCAGTCAAATTGGGTGTTGGTTAGTAGGTGCAGGTATTGGTCAGTAGATGACTGGATGTTGGTTAGTCAGAATGGAGTGTTGGTTAGTAAGTTTAGTTTTAACATTACGTCTTCCTTTCTTGCCATAACATGCTATTGTAATTTTCTACGGTTATACTGAGTCAGTGGCACTCCTTGTATGAAATATGGGCTATAGGTGACTCTAGTCAATATTTGAAATGGTTTGTTGTTGTTTGCTTCTTTATAAGTTTGATACTGCTGAACTGAAATGTATGAATTTAAAATTATTTTTATAATATTGATACCATGTTATGCAGAGCAGCTTAGACTAAAATCGTAATTAATTTAATGAGAGATGGTCTAGTCATTTGTACATACTATTTTAAAGATCGACCCAGCTTGTAGTTTGATTCAAAGATTGCACTCAAATACTGCTGAACATAGACAACTTACATAATATGAATGCAGAATTAAACCATCAAATTAAGATCACTGTTCAGACTGGAAAAAGTAATCTAAATTGGGAAGTTGTCTCATTTACTTTGCTTCTTTGCTGAATAAATGGATCTTAACAAACCTGGTTGCTAGTGAGGAGTAGATTGTGTACATATGACAATTTCGTTGAATTTCTTTCTTCTCTGTTTCAATGAGGCAACTGTTCAATCTGGAATTATTTATTTCTAAAAACAAACAGTTTTGGTCTAAAAGGAGTGAGAAAGATTAGACTTCACTTTGTGTATGTTGATCTTACAAAAATATTAAATATTTTCTCCTCAAGATATGTTAAGCATAGGTCTTTGCTAGACAGTTTTTGCCAGCTTTTTGTAAAGTGGTCATGTAAATTACTTTATGTCAAGTCGTTCACCATTTGTCACATGATTTTTATGTTACCTGTTTGTTTTTCTTTTTTAATAAAGCTCTTGTATATTAGTAAATACCCGATCTTACTGCTAGAATTTTGTTGACAAGATAAAAAAAAATTGGTTTATGAGATTGAATAGGTTGTTTATGCAATGTATCAGATTATATGATTGCATGTTTGTATGTTCTGGAACCCATGTAAATGGTTTCTATATACTGGTATTATGTATTATGCACCTCCACCTCCTTTATAAAAAGTGCTAGACTTTTTACTAATACATGAATATATTTATAATAACTCAAAATACCTGCTTCATGGAACCAAGGTGCTTGTTGTTAGACTCAGTATTTTTAAAACATATTTAATTTCATTGGAAAGTCATTCGCGCGTATATAAGAAGATTATTTCATTGAGTACTATTTAATGTGCTTATTTTATAATTTCAATGTTGAGACTTACAATTATTTGTGTGAATGGTTGCTCACTTTAGATAAAGTTTGTGCTACCAGGTTTGTGTCTGAGTAAATATAAATGTACTACCTTTTTTAAGGCATTTAATCCCCTAGTAAATAAAATACAAATTTAATGTATTAATGCTGATGTCTAGAGATGCCAATACATGACTAATACTTATTATTTAAAAGTTACACGTATTGACACCCTTATTATTATTGGCACTAATGAATAATTGGTACATTTGTCAAAGTGTCTATTAGTAATTTTACGACTAGGGGTTATGTAACAAAAGAAAAGACTCAAACAAGCTTTCAAGATTTAAAATACAAATCTTTAATTTCCTAAAATATTAAAATATTTCAACAAACAATTAAAGAGAAAGAATTAAAAATAACTTACAGTATAGAATATCCTTAAAAGTCCTAAATTGTTTTAAAGTTCACTGTTCCGGACGTTAATCCAAATATTCCGAATGTAGTATTCCGAATGAAATAGCCTTCACTGTGCTAATATGTTGATAAGATTAAGTTATATCCAAATAATCCTTGTGAATCTGGAATCTCACAAGTTTTATAAATGTTTCCGATAATTCCACGGAGCTGTATATTAATTCAGATTAAAGACAGTACTGAATCCTAAATGTACTGTATTAATAATAAATAAATCTCCAAATAAGAATATCCCACACACAAACTGAACAAATTTCGTAATGACCTCTCTATTCACAAGTAACTATGAAGAATATTTAAACACAGGACTATTTCATATATATATATATATATATATATATATATATATATATATATATATATATATATATATATATAGATATATATAGATATATATATATATATATATATATACATATATATATATATGTATGTATATATATATATATATATATATATCATTAATGCGTAGAATCGAAATAAACACCCATACTACGTCTTCAATAAACAGGGTATTTCGAAATAATGCAACCCTCTCCGAACCAATCAGGAATTAGGTTATGCGTGATTCTGCTAAAGTGCTTGAGTACCAGTGTTTTAAACGGTAAACACTGTATTGATTCATTCTTCGAATGTGACCTTAAACTATAATTCCTGGTCAACATAATGTTTACCCCTAAAAGTACGAGAACTAGGTCGAAAGTTCACATGACTAAAGCTAAGAGCAAATAGGTGAAATATCGATCGAGGCTACCGTATGTATACTCATAAGACGACAGCTGTTTAGACTAAGAACAGAGATCATAAACTAATAAACTATACCATTATTAAAAGGAAAAAATTTATATAATTCCTTTACAGTCAGTGCTGGATTATTCACTGGAATTGTTATATAAATGTATTACTTGAATTCACTGGTATTTCCTGTTTTTACCTGAGCTGAAAATAATGACTTAGAGTTTAATACATGTAATATATCCCTGACCATTAGATAGTCTATCATCAGGGAGTCACAAAAAAGTACAAAATACTATAAATCTCACTGAATCAAATAAGAAAATGCCTGATATTTTATCTTTATTTTGGACAAATCTGCCTGAAATGAAGAGCAAATCTTCCAGGATGTTGTTCCACGGCTACCATATGTATTTAGTTTCACAATAAGCTTGTTTCACACATGGTAATGTTTGAAATGTCAAGTACATGCAGTCATTTATAAGATAATTTTTATTTGAAGCTTATAGTTGTGAGTAATAGATCTGTAACTGAAGGAATTGCTTTTGATTATAAACGGACTCGTACTATCAAAATAGGTTGACTGAGATAACTTGGTAATGTGTATATATACAAATATTATTGTAAATACAATATGGTATGACTTATCTTTAGGGTAAGCTGGTTGTATTATTTTCTTCTATCTCATATATAGGCCCATCAAATAAGTAATAACTATAGAATTCCAGCCTCGGGAGAGATACAACAACTACTCTACACCAATGCTAAAGTTTTCGCAATTCATACAAAATCCATTATTTTGGTCTTTTTATATTCTCTATACCCGTCATCAGAAGATATGGACTCAACTGGTTATGTTTGTTATCGCAGATTTATCTCAAGTGAGTTAAAATTCATTAGCAAATTGCATATAATGTAATTTAAAAAGCTGGAGATAATATGATATGTGTACTAAATAATCAGATGGTATATCTGTACTAATAAATAAAGTACATATTTCTAACAAACGTTCGGTTTCTGTTTCTTTGCAATCACATAAAAAATTAAGTTTCTTATAGTTAGTGGAATTGAGTTGTCTGTAAATCATGGTATGTCTGTGTGCTTGTCGTAATACAAATGTATGCATTTGAGCATGGAAATTGATAATGGGTGGGAATTATATTTTTGTTTTTACAAAACCATTCCGATTCCCTTATACTCTATCAACTTAAACTATTTTCCAGTATTTTAGTCGCCCTCAGAGAAGTATCAAATGGGTATAACGCTGTACTGCTGTCGATCTGTACACCCATAAGAAATCTGTTTGAGCACAATAGAAGAACGAAAATAATAAATATAGAGCCATGACATTTTGTAGCATATTTCTGTGTATATTGATGATTTGATTAGACTTTCACTATATTATAGCAATATTTCTTTTTATTCCAATTTTTTAACACTTGAATGTTTTAAGACACCCCACCACCACCACCACCACCACCACCACCACCACCCCACCACCACCCACCCCACCCCTATACACCCACACTCCTATTACAGAGGGAACGTCTTGTTTTAGTCATGTCCAATTGGCTGTAAGCATGATTATGCAAAAATAATAAAAACGTGTAAACATAATTGCGTAAAAATCAGTCCATATTAGGAAATTAAATTTGGTAGATGGACTGATATATTTTTCAGGCCATTATAGCAATATTTCATTTTGTTTAGTACATTTTTGAATATTTTTGGACTGCGACATTTTTCTTACAAACCTTGTCAGCACGACTAAACAAAAACTACTAAATGTAGACAAATGACATTAAATGGCCATGTTTATAGGTATGCGTAGATGACTTGATTATATTTTCAGATCATAAGAACAATGTTTCACATTTTTGGGGGGGTTTTGCAAAATTATATAGCTTACATTAAAGGCATATATATTTTGAATAGAGATTTATCTCTAGTTAGCAACCTTGATGAGCTTTGTTTTGCAAACATTTACATATTTATACAGTTTTTATTGACATTGGAAAAGCAACAATTGCAAGGCTTCCTAAACTTGGAATTACTGTTGGCTTCTGCGAATTTAACAAAAACAAGAGCCCCTCGAAAGGAAATAGCGCTCTGCCGGCCGAAGAGATTTGTCAGTAATTAAAGATAAGACCGTTTCTTCATTTTAATTGCTCAGTGCTGCAACCATCCCTGATATTCTTCAGCAATAGCAATATTTTAAAGATGTCAACCATGGCAGCTATATTGGATGTAAGATCGGCACCGTTGTCATCTAGGACCACTAGATATCATTATCAGTCTTTTGGTGAAAATGCCATGTAGATATAACCATTCATTCAGGAGGAGAAGCGATAACAAGATTTCCGAGATGGCAACCATGGTAACCATATTGGCTGTCCGATAGGCATTAATTTCATTAAGGACCAACTAGACATCGTAGAAAGACGTCTTCTGGTAAGAAGAACATGTCAATATGAATTTACGTTTAGGCGTAATGCTTTTTCTTTCTAAATATCATCTAGGAACACAACCTTAACTTTTCTTGCCTAGTTTATTTTCCCTGTGTTTGATTTCATCAGGAAACTATTTTAGCAGGTATCTTTTTTATAAAACACATATAGCCGATATTAGATGGAGTCTTAATTAAATTAGAGGTTATAGCTCCGTTAGATTTCGAACATAAAAGTTTAACAACTTTTAGGTCCTTTCAACCTGGAATGAAATACCAGTAAATGTATCAAAATTCAACTTTGATATGTTCAGTGCGTGTCACAAGTGGGCAAGCCAAAACATTAATAGGGGAATGGCAGAGGAATATTGGTTCAGAAAAGTTTTAATTTCATCTATTTTGGGCTCATAAAATATATTGACCACAATCCTTCAGAAAGAGTTAAATAATTATTGAGGCTTGAAAATAACATTTCGGCTTCTGAACACCCTCTATACCATCTCCCCCATCACACCTCAAAGAACAAACAATTCTAGATAAAGGTGTTTACAGATATATAAAGGTGTTTCAAGATAAAGGTGTTTGCAGATATATGTGTAGAAGTAGTAATACAGTTTTACAAGCCATATATTTATGATTCTGATCATGTTAAAATACACTTTTTTTGTTTCATGTGGCAATAGATGCCTTTGAAACAGTTGTCGCCCTAATACTTAATGAATGTGTATGTGAAGATTCTGTCACCGTTCGAATTCAATATTTTTATAAATCATATTTGTTTGTTGTTTTTTCCCCTGACAATTTAAGTCTTTGGATGTATTCATGCCTTCTTTCATTACCTTGGATGATACATATTTTATTTTTGGATAAGAACTAGATCTACTGATATGGTGTCAGGTAGAAAGTACGGTCATTGTAGTCCTCTGGTGGCCATCAGATTTATGACGTGGTAAGCATTCCATGTTTCCGTCTCCATTTTTATTGAGCCGTAGCCAGAAGTAGTTCATCGAATGCAGGCACGTGTTTACCCTATAAGGAAGCAGTGAATATTTTTACGCAACTACGGCCAATATCTCTGGATATTGACCCGTAGCAACAACGTCAAGCTAATGGAACTGTTTCAAAAGTATATAATAAACACTTTTGCTGACTAGCACCAATATCAGTACACACATCTACTAACCAACACCCATACCTACTGACCAACACAATATCTGACTGAATCACTCATATCTATTTATCTACTCACCAACACCCACATCTACTGACCAGCAAATACACCTACTAACCAGCACCCACGCTTACTTACCAATACGTACAGGATATTAACTGATTATTGAACAATATTGGTATGATATCATGTGGCGGAGAATGCCCGAGTTTTCGAATGCTTTCTACGCCACATAAATGAGGGCCCATTGTGTTTTAATACTCAGTCAATAATTTTCTTTTATATACTTAGAAACAAGCATATTAGTCATTCTATTATGCTATAGGAATAACACAATTCAAACAACAAAATATTTCAAAGATTTACTGAACATTTTACAAGTTGTTCATTGCATGAATGAAGCCTGAGCACCACGCAGCAACACACGCTACATTAATGCTATGGAAGCGCGCGCGTACATGAGGTGATTCTCAATCAACAGTGAACAAAACTAAGTTTGTTAAAAATTGAAGATACAATTATGAAAAATGAACCAGAAATATTCCGTCTAATGTGACCCTTGTGATTGCCCTTATCCGATGGTGCTGCTATGGTGGCCGAGACATTTGAAATGGACAATGTGCGTCAGGATTATTGCCAGCTTTTTGTGGCCTATCGTTTTTGGATAATATCTATATTTTTAAAAAATAGGGATGTAAATTCATCTTGGAGTCGCTTGTGTTTCGTCACATTTCCAGTATGGGATACACAAATGCTATTGAGAATGGACAAAAGTTCTCCGTTTATATGAAAGAAAAGTTGTTTATTCATACATTGCATCAAAGGCCAGTTTACCTTCTCTCTGTAACATAGTAAGTATAGTATGATTAAATCATACAGACTCTAGTCTGTACAACAGTGTCAATAGAGTCAATATAGAGTGTCAGCTATGCGAGATATTTTTGAAAATTTGGCCTCCTGTTCCACTGTTTACTGCGGAAGGGGCAGTGCTATACAGCACCGATTATTCAGGCCAGTGAGATTTGCTCCCCCCCCCCGCCCCAATTATTCATATCAGGGTCGACGTCTCGCATTGTAGGGCTATTCAGTATCAAACTACTAATATTACCTTTAAGTTTTTTTTTTACTTTGTTATGATCTTGAAGAAAAATTTTTCCTTTGTCAAAAGAATGTTGTGATTATATTTTAAACTTTATATAGAAATTGCTACATTGACAACAAATTTCAAGCAATTAATGACATAGTTACAGACTGAACTTCTTGAATGCAACCTATTATGACCAAGAATCAGCATTCTAGTATCCCTTAGTCTTTGGGCACAAGATTTATCAGGTACGGTCCCATGTTATGAAATTTTACTAGAAGCTCTTCAGATTAGATCCTGATGACTCAAGAAAACACATTGAGCACTGTTTTTCTCTTTCTATTTAGCTATCTTCCTATGCCAGCACTTTTGTGTCTCCTACATATTTTCATCCATGTCTCTTTACCAATATTTTAAATCTCTTGTATATATTTATTTTCTCCGGCTTCTCTTTCGACCTATCTTTTGTTTTTTATTTACGTCATTGATCAAATATTTATTGTATTTATACCTCAAGACTTTTGTTTAAAAATACAGATTACAATTGTTTATTTGTAAACCATGTATTTCCCACTGCAGGCCACACGGTCTAAGTCAATTATGTATGTATGTATGTATGTATGCATGTATGTTTATATATATATATATATATATATATATATATATATATATATATATATATATATATATATATTAGCAGATATGCAATCATTGGTCGACACACAAGCAACCTTTGGACGACCGCGGTTGCAGAGAGGATATATCTAGTGTCGCCCAAAAGTAAAACAATATTCCTTACTATTTCTGTTAAAATAAAAATGTATTAGCTATTTCAGAATTATGAATGAGACAGCAATAAGGTTAAACCTTACTTTAAAACCAAGTTTATTTGAAAGGATTCGAAGATTTTTACATTTTATAGTTTTTATATATATTCTCGGTGCAACCTTCCGGCGACATCATGTATACTATGGAAATTTCTGGTGATGGGATGTATATTTACATTACTAAAGTAGATTTTAAAATGTTTTTTTTTTATCATCATCGTTGTTATGTGTCGAACCGTTATCATAAATAATGTTAAAGTTAAAACCCAACCTATTAGCTAAGTTTAGGCCCACTTCTAAGATTAACCACTTTGGCCATACATTCTAGTGTGATGCTATTGCTTATAGTCAGCTTCCGGACAAACCGAAGAGGATATTCGAAATAATGGCTGGTTTTACCATTAAGCTTGGAATGCGCGTGGTAATGACCATACATGTAATGAAGGGATTCGCAAACGTAACAGCGACTTAGTCTTGTAGGGAGAGTTTTCCCAAATGTTGAAGGGTTGGGGTTGATGCTGCCATTTGACTGACTGTGTATGTAACCGTGACGTGCTGGAAGTTCATTCGATCATCGCGACTCCTTTACAATCTTGGTCGAAATAACACACAACTTGTATTAGTCTTAGTCAGAGTGCATAATTTAGATTAAAGTAACTTGGGTGCGGGAAGTACGGGGTGGTACTGCACATGGTAAGGTTTATACATGTCAGAAAAATGGCAGTATAAATTTATGTGAAAGCTGTATAATTTTGTGCCCTTAATCAGGGATATTTTTAATATGGATGAGCGTGGAGGGGATTGAGTAATCACCATGGCTAATAAAAGGGTGTTTCTTATCCAAGATTTCAAATTTGCCCTCAATGAAGAATGATTGGAGTAACCTCTGCATTTATTTAAGGTAACAATGGTGTTTTTTCAGTTGTGTACAGTATGCAGTATCTCAGTGGAGCCTATTTTTTTTATGACAGATTGTTCAAGAGAATATTCTTATTTAGATTTATTATGAGTATGAGTGAAACGATACACCTCTGCTGCGTATCAATATGATTCACAATACACAGTCCACAATACGATACATTATCGACACACATATCAACTTGATAGGTTTTTCATCTTTAGAAGGTCTGTCAGTGGTAGGATGGCATCATTTAATGTGCTGACGTATAGGTTATATTTTTAGTATGTGAATTACAGACAGACATATAATTATCATCTGTTCATCCGTGTATGCCATTCTCACCCTTGACAAGATAAAAAAAATAACTTCCAAACAGACTACCTGTTAGTTGTCAGTGACTTTAATTCAACTTTTAGACCATTTCAGGCTGTTTCATTTTGATCAGATGCAGGACTCATCTTGGTCACAATGCCATTTGTTTTGCACTGCATGAATGCTTTTAAAACATTTTATTATCAATTGTATGTCTTCACTTAAAGTTGGAAGGCATTAAGGTGTTGTCTTCAAAACAGAAGAAATAGTGCAATTTCCTCGTGCAAGGAAAATCTTATCTAGAACAAGTCGAAACATGGAAGCGGAGATAACTAACAACCAGCTCCTTCACATTGTACTTCAGCAGATGCAAGACAACTGCCGTGGCCACAGGCACTCGTTTCTGTAATAAAAAGGTAATTATTGACAACACCCACTCCCCTTCTACATGGTGGCTATAACTCATAACTAGTGCGGTTTGGAATCTGCCCCTTGCCGATTCTGAGCTAATTTGTTCTTCTATAATCCAGTCTGCACGTTCAATCGCTAATAACATATATCAACATAAAAGAAGACGTTCCAAACGTGTTCTCCATGTTCAATTTAAGTACTTTACAGATCATTTGAAGGTCACTTTTGCGCGACGTTTCTATGTTGCTTTGTATCTGTTTGGATTGAGTTTGGAGCCAACACATCCGGTGTGTCACACAGTGAACAAGCTACAGGTAGTTCTGATTGGTGGTTATTTTTTACCCTGGACTTGAACAATTACCACCAATCAGAATTGGATATAACATATTTCACTATTTGACACACCGGAAGTGTAGCCTTAAAATTCGATCCAAGTAGACAAGATACGAAGCAACAAGTAAACTTTGCATAAAAGTGGTCAGTAAAGTACGTGGATCATATATGGAGAGCAAATCCGGGACGTCGTCTTATGATGATATATGTTTTCAGTGGCTGAACATGCTGACGGGATAAAATAATTAGGATGGAATGGGGGGGGGGGGCAGATTTTGAACCACACGAGTTAGTCACCTTGTGTTAATTTGTAGAAGGCGAGTGGGTGTTGTCAATTGTTATTTATTACTGACAGAAATGAGTGCATATGCCTGCTATGGCTTTCTTAGATGTATTCTCAATTTAAAGAATAAAAAGGCAAATGACTAATAATTATTCACTGCTGCTAAAGATTAAAGTAATTTGTATAGGGTAAGTATAATTTTGTATCGATTCTTCACCTCTTGTATCGATATGGAAAAATTATCGATACATCGATATATTGATTAATTGCTTCACCACAAATTATGACCATTGGTATTTATTAAAAGTGTGAAATATAGAAAATTATTGGTGAGATTTCTACCATTTTAAAAAAATTCCTATATTTTCATACGTGCAAATTATATCTTTATATTTTCACATGTGAAAATACAAGATTTCACATCATGTCATGCGATGTTTTATAGTGTGTGCCTATAGAAGTTATACTTGCGGCAAGAAAAACTCACGTTTTGTGGGTATGAGCAATAATAGAAACTGCATTACCTTTTAAGCATGGAAATTATTTATTGCAGAAGACATTTGACTCACCACTGTTTGCTTCTGTACCAAGTTATATATATTTAACAGCCTTGACAGCAATGTAGACAATCGGTGTGCTGCATCACTTAATTGGACTTGCTTTTGTGGTCAGATTGGGTAAAAAAGGTTACAAAATGTCAAATATTGAATTTATTGAAACAGATTAGGTGATCCCAAATCTACCGTTCACTCAGATGGCTTATATTTTCTATGATCAGCCAATAAATGTGATTGAAATTTAGGTGAACTTATGAAAAGGGTGGTGGAGGTAGTATGCTGAATAGTGAATTGAAGTTTTAAAGCTTTTTTTCAGAAGCAAGTTTGGTATATAATAACAAGACAATTTTCTTTTCCTGTTTATGTACCAGATATATTTCATCTGTTATGGTTAGGCCGGTATGGAGTTGTAGGCCATCTTTAAAGGACTGACCATTTAATTGGGGGGAAGGGCTGGGATCCTCTTTCGATAGGATACTTTATTTTCTTTTATCTTAAGATAAGCAATTTTTTACACTAATATAATGGATATAATAAGTTCTTTATTTGTACAAATCAGAGCAAGAATATTATTTTCAAGTAATGTAAGGGCTGGACATGTTTTTATTAACCCCATTTCCACACCACCACCATCTGAAAATGTAGTGGTCAGTCCGTAATGATCCTAACACTGTTTTTTCCTGTGATAGTCCTAGTGGAGTAGGTGCATTAACTGATTTAAAAGTATGGTGTGTGTTTTTCATAGGATATTTCTTTCCTAACATAAACAATTGCTAAAATTTGTTGAAGTGGAGCTTTGACTTATCAAGTGTGGGCTTACTATTGTAGAAGTACAGTAAATTCATTTGTTTGATATATTGCACAAAAGAAAGTGTGCAGTGTTTCCCCAGGGCTTTTTTCTGTAATGCTCCCGCTACACGTATCGGCCCACGATACTTGAGAACCAACTGCTACGCTTGATTGTTTCCCAGTATCCATTAAAAACTAATCTGTTAAATAAATATCCTCTCATACAATTCAAAGCCATATCACTCAAATGACAACTGTTCTTACCTCTTCTTGGGCATGTATATGTAATTATGACAATCCATGATAATTACTCACTCGCTTAGCCACTACATGTAGAGATCAGAGAGTTAGTGATTCGGATTCAGAATGGCCCACAGCAGGAGTTCCTCAAAGAAAGATCATAAGAAACAAAAGACGGCCTTAAATAGTGAATGAAAGATTGCATATGCATGGGTGGAAATCGGGGAATCAGATGGTAAATTTTCCATGTTGCTAAATTATAGTTTAGATCTACTTAGTTATCAATGGGTGATCTGATGGAGTTGGGTGGGTGGTATACAATTCCTTTGGCACTGCTAGAATCTATTATTTTAATTGTTATCGTAGTAGCAGTGGTAGTTGTCTTTCTTGTTATTTTCTGGAACATGTGACAAGGAACCTCGTTAATGAAAATTGCAAGTTACTTATTAGTTGCTCTTATATTTACATGAGTATCCTCTTAGTAAGAAAAAAAGTTTCATTAATAAATGCAACTCAAGCGGGCGTTGTCCTGTGAAATGTATATATTT
This sequence comes from Margaritifera margaritifera, assembly GCA_029931535.1. Taxonomy (NCBI): domain Eukaryota; kingdom Metazoa; phylum Mollusca; class Bivalvia; order Unionida; family Margaritiferidae; genus Margaritifera; species Margaritifera margaritifera. Next base: position 4,183,072 of record JAQPZY010001678.1, read on the forward strand.
GAAATATTTCTCCAACAATAAATAAATAGTTTGCAGTTGGAATGTACTGCATTATAAATTAAGTGGTTACATTTTGTAATCATTATATTGCTGCAATTATAAGTGTCATCTTTTTATTTGTGAGAATTGCAGATTAAAGAATAAAATCGACACCCAGTGCGCTATTTCTACACAATTCATAATTTCCACATATGAACTTAAAACCACGCTATAGCTTTGACATTTGGAATAAATATAACTTATCGTTTATTTAAATTCAAAGGCTAATGAGTTTTGACCTTAAATCACGTTATAACTTGGGAAAGTTAAGAATACTATACCAATATGCATACTTCTTTGATATTTCATTGATATTAATATTTTAACCTTTATCATGATAATGTGTTTTTGAAAACATTTTATGACGCTACCATGCACTTAACCCAATGCTATCAGAAATGTCTGATGTGTCTGTGTGTGTCACGTTTGACAAACGTTTTGTCAATGACAAGACAGGAAATGTTTATTCTAGTAACATGTGGGGACCATCTTCCCGCCATTTCATACATTTTCGGGACATCTGCACAAAATTGGCAAACATTGTAAATTTTCAAAATTACATTTTTCTATTTTAGTTTAATCACTGAGTATATTATGTCATGAGTCGTCACTAGATGCTGGCATAAAATGAGCAGTCTCTTCACTCACATTTTTAAGTTTTGACCAGATTTCACTCATACAAGGGTAGCAGTTATTTTAAACTATTAATATTAGCATTAGGGCTGGGATGATACGTGTATGAGGCAATAAGATACGTATCATGATACAGGTGTTACAATACGATACGTATCATGATATTATTTCATCCATTTCAAAGCAAGTGTTTAGTATGCAAGTACTTGTACTCTTCATGGTATTGTCTGTAAATTTGTGCCATTATATTAAAATGGATTTTTTTGAAAATATAGTAAAACTGAATGAATAAAGAATAAATACATAAAGTTTTATGTTATCCTTTATTATAAGAAAGAAAATAAAGTAACTTCAAGAGAAAACTTCTTCTCCTAAGTCATAGACAATTGACTAGAGGTTTTAACTCATGACTATAATATCCCAATATCAATGTGAAATATCTGGTTAGTAAAAATTTAAGAAACATCAATGCTAATGTCAAATTGATTTCCCCAGTGAAATCTAGTGGAATTCAATCGCTGATTACTGACTAGAAATATCGAATACGTAACTATTAGCTTAAAAATATAAAATTTAACTAGCAATGAATCAATGGGGGGGGGAACTACCAGTGTTTAATGCAGAATAAGAATGTGATTATCAGCTTAATATTTGACTAGTTCCGACCACTTACACAAGTCACAAGTACATACTCCTGAACGCAGAAGTAGTGCTTAGAGAAGTATATTGAACAAAACACTATGTGATCAAATATTGACAGAGGCCTCGTCAGAAGCAATAAAAAGTCCTTTCTCGTGTGTAATTGGCTGAGTTTGTTGGGAGTTAGCTGGATATTTGTTTTACCTTCCAAATATTTCAGCAGTATTAGGTTGACCAGATCCCACCGGTTTTCTAACGTGTTCAGATTTTTCAGATTAAATTTCACTTTTAATTTTAGCTTTCGAATTGGAAATAGTATAATGATGTCGAGTAAGATGGATTCGCATATTTGTTGTGTTCCCAGTAGGGGTGCAACGATTAAACGATATATCGATGTATCGATTCTTTTTCTATATCGATACCCATATCAATACAAGAGGGGAAGAATCGATACAAAACGATATTTACTCTATGCAATTTACTTTAATCTTCAGCAGTCGTGAATAATTATTAGTCATTTGCCTTTTCATTCTTTAAATTGAGAATTCATCTGAGACAGCCGTAGCAAGTATATGCACTCATTTCTGTCAGTAAAAATGAAAACAATTGACAACACCCACTCGCCTTCAACAAATTAACACAAGGTGACTAACCCACTTGGTTCGACATCTGCCCCCTTCTAACACCCCAATTCCATGCTAATTAGTTTATCTCGTCTGCATCTTCAGCCACTGATAACATATATCAACAGAAAGAAGACATTGCAGATTTCTTCCCTGTGTATGATTTAAGTACTTTACTGATCATTTGATAACCACCTTTACGCGAAATTTATCTGTTGCATCGCATCTTGTCTGCTTGGGTCGAATTGAAGGCTACACATCCGGTGTGTCACGCAGTGTTACATGCAATTCTGATTAGTATTTATTGTTTGTTCAAGTCTAGGGTAAAACAATAACCACCAATCATAACTAACTGTAGCGTGTTCACTGCGTGACATACCGGAGATATTGGCATCTAAACTCTATCCAAATAGATACAAAGCAACATAAAAACTTCACACAAAAGTGACTATTAAATGATATGTGTAAAGTACTTAAATCGTACAATGTTGAATAAGTTTGGAATATCTCCTTCTACGTTGATATATGTAATCAGCAACCGAACTGCCGATGGAATAAAAAAAAAATAGCACAGAATCGGCAAGGGGGCAGATTCCAAACCGTACGAGTTTTAGCCACCTCGTCAATTTGTAGAAAGGGAGTGGGTGTTGTCAATAATTTCCTTTTTTACTGACAGAATCAAATGTAAGTGACCGCGGCAGTTGATTTGCATCTGCAGGAAGTACATAGTGAAGGATCTGGCTATTAATCATCTCCACTTCCACACTCGGATTTGTTCTAGATAAGAATTTCCTTTGTACAAGGAAATTGCAGTTTCTTCTGTTTTGAAGATAACACCGTAATCTCTTCAACATTTAAGTGAAGACATGAAACTGGCAATAAGATGTTTTAAAAACATTCATTCAATATAAAACAAAGGGCGTGATGACCAGGATGAGTCATGCATATGATCGAATGGAGCAGCCTGAAATGGCCTAAAAGGGTGAATAAAAATCACTAACAGCTAGTCTGTTTAGAATGTTTTTTTTTTTCAAAATCTTGTCAAGGATGAGAAATGGCATTTGAACAGATGATAAGTCTATGTTTGTTTGTAATCTGCATACTGGAAATACACCCAATATGTCAACACAAAAAAAATGACACCACCCTACCATTGACAGACATTCTAAAGATGAAAAGACCATCAAGTTGATATGTGTATCGATAATGTATTGTATCGTAGGCTGTTAATCGAGAATCGTATAGATGCGTGGCAGAGATGTATCGTTTCACCCCTAGTTCCCAGAATGCTTCAGGACAGCTAGACAGACGTTGTATGTTGTTTTCGTTTTTACCGTATTTCGGACTCAATTCTGCACATATACTGGGTGTCTGAAATGGTCCCACACAGAATATGTTGATCCCGAAAATATGGACAATCTCTCCTTCATCACCCATGTTTACTCACGTGTGAATTATTGCTCTTGTAAGGTATTTTCTAATTGGTCAATATACACTCGTAAAAGATCAATTCTACAATCATTTTTCCTGTCATATTATGCTTTTGAACACTCTTCACAATGGAGGCTAACTTGGGGATAAGACTAAACTTCCTACCAAACACATGTTTTTTATGGAAATGGATACTAGTTTGTATGTATCGATATGCTAATCAGCGGCTTTTAAATCGTGATATATTTATGTAGCTATGAATTGTCCTAGCACTAATTAGCATATTACAGATTTAATGCATCATGCAAGGATGTAACTTTCGTTTTCAGATATAATGATCTGCACGACAATAACCCACTTTGAAAATGAGAATTATACCAAGAAAATGAATGGATACAAATAAAGAAAAAAAAACTGTCAAAATCTCATTTCCCTGAAAAAAAATGCAATTTTACAAAATATTGAAATCCTGTTCACTTGCAAAATAAATCACCATGAATGCCTTCTACATTCTTGTCTTAATCAGATGATACAAATTTTGACTGTCTATGACCTGTGACTGTGTTGACTTTTGAGTGGGATTCGGTTGTTTGGTTTGACTGGTGTGGAGGCTTTGCCTACTTCCACAGGGCTCGAAATTAGCGGTAGTCCGGCTAGTAAATTTCCTGTCAGACTAATAGTTTTCATAATTTTAATAGTCCGATGGCTATTAAAGTTTCAGTTGTCGCCAGTCAGCATTTATTTGCGCTGTCATAAAGTAATTTTCGAAAATCTGAATGATCAGAAGATGTCCAAGTTGTGTCAGGGCTAATCACATAAATTCCTGAGATTCAATTACTCCGCTAGAGGGTTCGAACACATGAGTATTTTTCAGATCGTATTTCAAAACAAGGCTGTATACATTTTTACTGGTTTTGTTAGATTTATAAGGTAAAGTTGTCTATCAAAAACTGTTGGTCCGAGTTTCCTGACCTTTCCTACCCCATTTTTATAGATATTTTGACATTATTGTTGGGATGTGAGGTCAGAGTGCATTGCCTATTGAAAAGTTTGAACTCGCCGAAACCACGTGGTGTAGTCATAGGGTAGCTGCTTACTACTGAGCCTAGCAAATTTAAAGAACCTTACATCGAGCCCTACCCACATACAATCGATAGGAAGATGATTTATCTCAGGAATTGCAAGTAGAATATTTATGTCTTTAGTTCGTTGACAGACAAGACGAAACAATTGCGTTGACGAAATATGACCTGATTCTCACCATTTGCATTGCTAGTCACATGATTACGCAAATCTTGCAGCCTACATATCCATGGCATCAGAGGTCCAATAGTCACGTGATACCAACAAGAACCCCTTTCAAATATTGTATGAACAATTTGAAAATATTAAATGAAAGTCACATAATGTTTTTAGAAAACGAAAAGACACATCATTTTCAACATATTTATTCTGGGAATAGCCACCAGAAACATGTCACTGTTGCAGCAACCTGGAAAAAGACAGATTCATCATGTAGAGAGCACACGTCAACACGGTAGTTACGTGATACTGACAAAAACAGCGTTGACGTGCTCCCTGCCTGATGAATTTATCAACGAATTAAAGACATAATAAATGTTGTACTAGCAATTTCTGAGAAGATAAATCATCTTCCTGTTGATTTGATGCAGGTAGGGATCGATGTAAGGTTGTTTAAGTTTGCCAGGCCCGGTAGTAAGCGGCTATCAACTTTATAACAATCCATTTTATGTCATCTTTTGTTTTCATATTTAAAATCTAGGGGCCCATTTTTCTTCCCATTTTACTAATCGTATGATTCACAGATTACTATTTTGTGGAAAGGCTGGGAAAAGTTTAGGTATTTATACTTCAGAAATGGGACGGAATTCGGGCGTGAGGGGACCTATTTAAACCATTTTAATATAATATTCAAGGTATATACTAATGTGATTGTGGACACACGGCATTGAGTTCAAAATGCCATGAAGATTGTGTATACTTAAGCTTTGGATATTTTTCTCGATCAATTGAAGTTATAGTAATACTTGCTTCATCTCACCATGCCACAGGAATAGAAAACATAACAATTGATGTGTATCCTGAATTGTTCTGGTCTTTAAGCAAAATTCCAAATTTTGGTTCTGCCTTTTAAACTTAATAGTTTACATTATGATGGACTTCACTCACTCAAATTGTAAAAGACTAGATACTGTAGATGTCAGTTGTACTCTCTAGCAATTTTGGCAACCTTACTGTTTCTTATTGTAGTTTTTATATCACAGTTATAAGGTGGAACGTATAATGTTATGTTGTCCACCTGTTTTCCATCTGTCAGTGTGTGTGTTCCCTGTTTAGTTTCTACACAACTTGAGCTCTACAATATATGCGGTTACCAAGCTTTATGAGTGGATTTTCTTTGGGGCATGGAAATATCTGATCAATTTTATGCAGCTAAAATTGAAGTGACTAGGACTGGAAGACTGAAAATTGAATTAACTTCAATTTATACCCAGTGCATTGACCAAACCTTGTAAATGACTTGCATTGTAGATAAGAAAAACACCAGTTGAATTTGTGGTCAGTGGTTAAGGTCACAGACTGCTTATGGAAAAATGGTTTCCTCACAATATGTCAAGTTCTTCATCACCTGCCAGTACTTTAACCAAACTTTATAGATGTCTTGCATTTGATTCCCCAAAAAAGACACCTATTAATTTTGGGAGCAAAACAATGTAACAGGCTAAAAGAAGGATAACATTTGATGTTATTAAGAGAAAAACTATTTTGATTTTGGAGTCCAATGGTCACAGTTACTTCATGAAGAAACATGGGTTCTACAAAATAACTTTATTTCTTACCATGACCAAGCATGTGGTACAGAGGTACGAGGGCAGCAAAATGTAGCCAGTAGTTCTTGCAGATTTAGGCAGGTAAATTACCAGGCTACTGATGCTTGGGGAATGCCCTGAAATACTCTCATAATTTTGTGGTGGATGTACAATTTACCATTTATGATACTCGTGTGGCTGATAGAATGACGAAAGTTATCCCATTTATCTTAGAAGATGTTGGAGTGCATTATTGTTTGACAAAAGCATGGCGTTACTTTTTAAGGGGGGGGGGGGGTAAGAATGGTTTCACATCTCTAATGATTAAGTAAAGTGGCCAATATTTTTAGCCATTTTTAGAGATGTTTCCATGAAAACTTTTGCAAGATATGATAGGGACATCTGTAGCATTACCATACGAAACATACTTGATTTTGCACAACCTCGTGGAATTGAAACAGGAGATATTGTAAGCTTGGCAGAATTATTTTTAAAAATTGCAGTGGTCTACCAAGCCACAACAAATGCCATGCCTACTCAAGTTGTTGGAATAAAGGCCTAGTGCAATGTAAAAAAAAACAGCCTGGTGACTGCAAACGAATGAATTTTCAAAATTGACCCAACATGTTTAGGACGCTATGAATAGGGTCAAGTTTCATCCAGGCCATTTTATGATTGTGCATGCGATTCCATGCCATTTTGAAATGAAAAGTGCTTGATATTAGCTAATTATCCTAAATAAACCTTATATGTATACAAAAATGGGATATATACTGAATTCACTTGTAATTATGAGAACTATTGTAGGTGTGGTATGTTTTTCCGCTAATGTGTGAGAAGGCACTTTCCACGAAGCAAGGGTGTCATTCAGATCAAGAAAAAGACAAATCTTAACAAAATTACAAATTGATCAGGTATCAAGAATTTAGTTCCTGCAACTTTTTCGGATAGACTGCATATGAAACATTGGAATTTTAGAACTAAAAGTCAACCATTTCCCCACATTCGCTAGCCAAGGGTTGTTGATCTACTTTATTCAACATCGATGCTTGACATGTGTAGCTAGTAGCAACAGCATCTACCACCCCACTGTCTGATTGGATACAGCTGAAAAAACTGAGCCAATCCGATAGCACGTTACATTTACCCAAGAAGATATTTGGGACACCTGCTGCATGCAAATTTCTAAAATGTTACTTTTCATACAAGTTTTTCTTTCAAGATAAGGCATGCAGATATAACAGAAGTCATCATATTGAATATTGAAGATGTCACATAATGAGTTCTCTCATTTGTCAGTTTATTTAACTTGCTATAGACAATAATTTTTCGTCTGCAAGAGGGCGCTGGTTCAGAAAAATCTGGCTAGAGACATAAGATAATTGTCGATCTGGATAGACAACCCATGGCTTGCAAAGGTGCTACTTCCCTTGTAGATTTCCTAATTTTACAACAACAGTGATGATAGTAATAATAATGACAATAATTACAACAATTGGCAATAAAATATAGAACACTTTTGATTGTGACAGAGTAAAATGGAGCAAAATGTCACTTTGAACTGCCAGATTTCACATTGTAGCTATCTACTTTTATAACACCAACAATTGGTTGTATTGTTGCATTGTAACTAACTTAGAGTAGGCATGGAGGAATGGCCATTACAGCATGATCAGTTTGTTTTAACTAGAATCGAGCAGTTACGTGAAAAGCATGCGCTCTTAGATCTTAGGTTTTATATACACTTCCCACCATTTACATGAACAACCCATGGTGTGTCATTGGGTAAGGCACCCAACTCACTTGCTTTAGCAGTAAATAATAAACTTGTGTTGATGTGCTATAAACACCAAACCAATTACATGCACAGCAGTTGTATAATAGTTTATTTTGTGAGGCCTGGCAATACTGATAATATATAGAATCCCTTTATGTTCCATTTTAAAACATGATGTTTCAAGATGTGCATTTTCCTATGCCAAAGATTTTCTTATAATTAATTGAGAAATCTTGCATTGAACAGAGTAAAAGTTAACATTTTCTTCATGCGAGTTCATATGAAGCATAGAAGCAATAATGACCGATTTAAGATATGCAGTGTGAATTGTAATGTAGTAAGTATTACAGTTTTGTCCTGCCGCAGTCAATAAAATGACCTGTGCTCATTCAATAAATCCCACAATGTCTTCATTTTAAAATTCAGCCCAAAGGATCAATATTATGAAATTTGCCAAGGTCTTCAAGGCAAAGAGTGAACACCAGGCATACAGACTGGTGTATATTTTAATGTTAGTTGTAAAGAATGATAAAATAACTGGATTTATATGATTTTATGCCCAAAGTATAGTTTGATCACTGATCAAAATGATGGCATAAATTGTTGTTCTTTAGTCATTTTCTTATGCACTAAATTGTTTAAGATGTAAATGTCTTTCACTTATTACAATGTGCATGTTTAGTATCGATCTGATTTGGTAAAGTAAAAACTAGTTATGACAATTTTTTATTATTTTTCAGGGAAGAAAGAACTAATGACCTTCTTGACTGTGTCTAATCTGCAATGTACATTTCAAAAATTGAGGACAAAAATAACACATGATCAGAACAGACAGCAGAAACTTTCCAAGGAAAGATGGGAAGCTTTTGACGAAAAATAAAGCACAACATGTCGTGTTAAGTTTCTGCACCAGGTTATGTTCGACTGGACTTTTTGAGGGTGGGCACTGAAATTAGCTTTTCTTGTTTGTGCATCCATCTTATACACTTGTCATCGGGGTAAAGTTTTTAAATACACATGGATTGTAATAGTTAGGTCTACTGGCCATAGACCAGAATAGCTTATGGGATGGTCTGTTGTCCGTCGTCTGTCCATCTTGAAAGTCTACTGGCCATAGACCAGAAGAGCTTATGGGATGGTATGTTGTCCATCGTCTGTCCATCCATCTGTTAGCACAAGTTTGTTATTGCTACTCCTCCTAAACTACTTGGAGAATTCCTTTGAAATTTTACACACACATTCATCCCATGGTCTAGTTAGTCCTAAATGAAAATGGTGCTGCCCGGACATCTAATATGGCTGCTACAGTAAAAGATTGAAAATCTTGTTATTGTTACTCTTCCTGATTCGATGGTCATATCAACATGGGGTTTTCTTATGATGTCTAATTGGTCTGACATAAAATATGATTGCCATGCTGGCCATCTTGAAAATCTTTCTATTACTACTCCGTCTACACAAATGGTCATATCAACATGGAGTTTTCACTAAAAGACTTCTTATGATTCTAGTTAGTCCTAAATGAAAATGGTGCCAATCTGACTTGCAATATGGCCGACAAGGCAGCCATCTTGAAATTTTGTTATGGCTACTCCTCTTGAATGGATGGTTATATCAACATGGGTTTTTCACTAAAAGGCTTCTTATGATGTCTAGTTGATCATAAATGAAAACGATGCCGAACTGATGTTCAATATAGCTGCCATGGCAGCCATCTTGAAAATCTTGTTATCATTGCTTCTCCTACATGCATGGTCATATCCACATGAGATTTTCACTGAAAGACTTCTTATGATGCATAGTTGGTCCTAAATGAAAATGGTGCCGACCTGACATCCAATATTGCTGCAACGGCAGCCATTTTGAAAATCTTGTCACTACTCCTCACGAATGGATGGTTATATGAACACGCGGTCTTCACTAAAAGATTTATTATGATGTCTAGCTTTATTCCATTTATCTCTTTTTTAACCATTGTCCTCTTCTTGTAATGCGGACTTTTTTATTTTTGTTTTCCATGTCGTCTCAGCCTGGAAGCACAATCCTTCTCAAACATTTGTTTTGTTTTTTGTGGGCTTTAAGGGCACATTTAGCACATCATTGGATATATCATGCCGAGGAAATGGGAGCTACGTGCCTTTCCCAAGAAAACACCGAGGCAACCGATCCGGGCTTGCCTGGACGGGAATCGAACCTACGACCCTTGGATTACGAGTCCGACTCTCTACCAACTGAGCTACCCTGCTCCCTTTTTTTCTCGAAATGGTTTACAATTTAGAAAAGCCTGGTTTAAACAAAAGACCTGGTATAATCTTTGCTGATCTATATGTAAGTTAAGTGTATTTTATCATCCATCCATCAATCTCTCAATCAATTCCTCCATTTCTCCCTTACCCTTACACAAACTTAGATTAAATTATTTAAAATGTGCAGCGTACTTTGAACACATTTGTTTTAAACATAATTACTGTGTATTTTACCTATACTATATGTTGATAGATAGATCATAAACAAAAATGTTAGCGTGTTTGTTTTTTTGTGGTACTGTAATAAGAACGAGCAAATGACGTTAAAAATGTTTCCATGGATTTCACTGAGAGTGAATAAATTTATAACTAATACTTCATAATACTTTCGGCAGTTCTCAGAAGTTTTAGGATTCTCGGGGGGGGGGGGGGGGGGACAAACAAACAAATAAACGCGAGTACACCAGAATGGAAACGGGGTTCTGAACTCGCCTTACTCGTATCAAACACAAAACCCCGAAATACAGCAATATGTTTGGGAGTAAGGTTTAATGTTTTACAGCAACGAGATAGCAGACGAACTATAATTAAATAAGTACAGGGGAGTGTAAAATTCAAATCGAATTTCCTTTTCTTTAAAATCATATATACGGCTTAAACTTGACCATTTGGATACAGACCAGCTGCTGGTATGAAAAGGAATGAGCCCACATCCTTTTTTCTCCCTTAGGACACGGTTTACATGAATTCGTTTTCCATTTGAGATGAGGATTGGGGTATAGGAGAAAAGGTTGGATTTGCGACAGACCTTTCAACTTTGGTGATGCAATCTGAACTTTGTGTCCACTCAAGTGTGATGGAACATGGAAATAACTTTAGGAATTTTTAACCATTTCTTGGGATCATAAACGCTGACTCTTCGAACAAACTGATTGAATTTCATGTTAGATCAACTTGAAATTTCCTAGTATGTATGAAACGTCCTTTGCAAGGGTACCTATGCGTATTAGACCTTCAAATTATTTCATGTTATCCTTTTTGACTGAGAGATAATTAAAACTGTATCTGGCCTTAACCATAATAAAACGCCGTTGTAAATGGGTTCTTAGAGTAAGAAATCATAATGCATTTTGAAATTAAGAAAACATCTCCACGGCTGTGTCCACCAACGCAAAGAATCAGATGAAAAAAGAAAAAAAAATCAATAGTGTGTTATCATGCGTTAATGCTTAAGTTTCCTTTATTAACTGACTTACTGCATTATGTAAGAAAAAACTTTTGTTAAGTCAAAGTACCATACCACTCAGAATCAGACCGATGTGGAATTTCGAAGAAATATAGAAATGGTAGGAAGGGTCATTAGCAGAGTTTTTAAGAAATCATTGGAAATAGCTTCATTGTCTGTAATTTGTAATAATCTGCCATAGTGCAGTTACGTATATTGCTAATTAACTCACTCGGTCAACATATGTTTCCTATACAATATTCTAACGTTGACAATATGACCAAAGTATACGGAGAGGGGGTTGGAGAGTATGTGTGGTACGAAATCCTTAAATGTACCACGTCTAATAAGTGCTACTATAAAGACAATCCAGTGACTGGGTTATCTACAAATGCGTTTGTCAAAAGAGATTCACCTCAAACTCGGAGGGGGGGGGGGGTAAATTTGAAGTGAACTTTGTACTATATGAATAGCAAATGAGAGTGAATGCATAACATTCAGTATATGTAAAACAAGAGCACTTAGATGAAAGAGCTGATGATCAGCATCAGAATATGCGTTTTTCTTCACACAACCGTATCTGATGAAAACAAATCAATTAGATCTAAACTCCACCCCCACTCGCACCCAATCCACATCCCACCACACCGCACCCCAACTGGAACAGACGAAAATCGCAAATTCACCAGGATCAATATGTTCGGCCACACATAAGATACCTGGACAAAAAGTAATGAAATTATATTTAAAAGTTTGCCCGGAGATCTAGGTATTATAGACGGAAATAATACCCATCAGATATCAGATATGGTTACTAGGGAAGCCATTTTGAAAAATATGTTGTCTCTACTTATCCTGAAATGATGGCCTCATTGACTTGTTTCTCTCTAAAACAGCTGGTATTAGCGATATTTATTGATGGATTGTTCCTTCACTCATTAATCTTTAGTTCCTCCTTTAGGAGATTTTTCACAAAGAAAATACTTAGGAATATGACAAAAATAATTACAGAGACGTCATGGTATCATGTATACAAATATACACAGCAGTTACACGCACAAACACAAAAGACACAAAGTGTTTAACTGTAGACATATGAGTCTGTGGGAAATGTTCTTTTCAGCATAATCAGATTGTTTAACTCATTTCGGCAATTGCTTTTGAGGCAATATGGCCATCAGCGAGTGAATGCATATGCATGGCCAAATTGTTGCTCTTGTTATTGTTACTCTTGTCTAAATGGAGAGTCATATTTTCATGGTTGTTTTGGCTAATACAATTTAAAAGAAATACAGTCAGAGAAATTGTGACGGTCTGATTTCCTGCAACGCCGCCTCCTTTACTGCTGTTAACTTTATGATCTTTCTGTCTTTACTCCTTCTGAAGGAAAAGTCGAATCGGCATAGTGTGAGTTGAATTTTGCATGTCTTAAAGTGTATTTGGTAAAATTCAATAATTATAACCATAATAACCTGCAAACACCACATTTCTAGGAAATTTTGTATAGTTCTAAAAAAAAAGGTCATGTTTTTGTAGTTTGCTCCTGTAAAATATGTATGCAAATTGTACAGCTTTTACATATTTGAATCTGATTTGCGACTATTGAGTTTATAAAAGTTTGAAATTCAAATCCTGGACATTTAGTCTCTAGAAAGTGGGTTCTTAACTGTGGTCTGGGTGAGAAGAGTAGGAGTCCAAAAATGTGCGCAGAAAACTACAGTGAAAACCGAAAGAGCGAATATAAATCTCACGGACTATAATTATCATTACAGTTTCTATATCATTTTCATGTTATCCTCTGAACATATTGTAGTCTAGTTAATTTAACATCTTTTCTGACAAACAAAGACATTTTTCTATTTACCTCTCTGGTATAGCACATGTACGTACCAACATGATACAGGGAGTCAGAAAACTGATGGTCAGTTAATGAGCGGTCCTCATCATGCACAGTTCAATAACATTTGGGAGTCCAAGACCAGTGTTTTAAATTCCTATAATGTATAGGCAGTACTTATAGAGAGGTCTGAGGTTTATTAAAATGAGCAAAAGAAGAAATAAGTGCCAACAGTATGTTTGAGTGATTGAATAAATGAAATTTTCAATGCCCCCCCCCCCCAATATGTCATGGGCTTATCAATCACAAATGTTTTGACAAACACCCCCAACCCTATCCTTTCTAGGCGGCACCCCTTATAGCTAAATAATGAACTGAGATGTTGTATTAAACATTGTCTTAATTTGAGCATTTCGCGGTTTGTCAATACACTGTGATGTGTTTTATATCTGAACAGTTATAACAAAAACAATAATACAAAGAAGGAAGAAACGAACTACTCTATACCCGCAAATCTAAATTAAATTAACAATCGAATGTTTCAGTTTTCTAGTATTTACTTGCAGTTTTTTTATATCATTGCAAACTTTTGTGTATGCAGGATTCCTGAAACGGCTGCGAGCAGTACACGAACCGATAATATTAAAGTTCAAAGTTAGGCTTGTGATTATGGTACAATTTTGTAACAGCGAGCAAGACTGTATGCTAATCACAGGGTGACGGTAAAAGTACAACTACTGAAAGCAAGATAAGTCTAAATTTGTCCTCAAACCTAAAAAAAATGTTATTTATCATTAAATACTATAAATAGTAAGTATCCTTTGGATTGTTCCCTAGCCCCAGAACTTTGGAAATAATTCAGAGTGTTTCTCAGTTCTTCATCAAAGATGAGAATAGGCGATGTATATAAAATAAAAGGTATACAGCTTCAAGATATAGAGGATATTTGCCTGTATTTAATGAATAACGGATATATTTGCAAATTTTCATTTATGTTATGCTCAAACTTATTGGACTGAAGCAGCACATTTTTACGGTATCCCAAGCGATAATGTCAGCTGAGTGGTCTATGACATCTCACCTCTGTCCGCGTGGGTTCGAGTCTCTTTCTGTGGGTCGGTGGTTCTTCCCGGATTCTTCTTCCTCCAAATATATTTGCCGCATTGTTTTGCTATGGTGTGATGAACAATCACGTTATACCCATAAAACCAAAGATCGGAAATATCAACAGTAACATAATTCTCTTTACTAACTCAAAGTAAATAAAACACATAAACGAAAATAACTGAAAAATATTTGAACATGCACCCCGTGGGATTTGAATGTGGATACTCTTGCCTGAAAGGCAACCATGCTTACCACTAGATCATCAAAGTAATACAACAGCGGATTAAATTTCTAGGTCATTTTGTTATCAATATCAATTGATCAGTTGACCACAACTAAGAAAATATTTTCATAATTCACTGCAATGAGTTATCGGATGATTTCTGTTGGAAAATCCACTAAGTCACCAGCATGAAATAAAAATTTAAAAACGTAAAATACATATAGAATGAATGCTATATACAGTTAAAAAAAAAAAAAAAAAAAAAAAAAAAAAAAAACACATCCACACCGGTAATAAAACCACCCCGCTATAGCGATCTCAAATCTAAAGAACGACATTTATCTTTAAGATTAAAACTTTATACAATCCAAATTAAAACCACTTCCCTATTCCGGATTACAAACAGAGGTTCCGGTCCCGACTGATACTTATATTAAATACAATCGCGCGATTACCTAGAGTGATCACATAACCACTACCCGATGGATGCCGACAGCAGAACCCAGATATTTAGACCACTCTGCTTATGCGACCACTTTTTTCAGTCCATCTGGTGGCCGTAAGAGCGAATTTCATTGTATATGATACCATTAGGTGATTACCTTTGAGCGACATATATACAGAACCTTTGGGCGACACATACAGATACATTGCCCAAAGGATGATTATATGCATGAACGGAAATCGTTTTACCTTCCGGCGACAGTAAATGGGCGACCAAAAATGTATGTTTGCCATTTATTTTGTTTTAGCACTTTTTTTATGCCTTTTTACATTCCTTTCAATATTCCCTACAGAAACTACTATATAGGCACAATAATGACTAGTACATATTCATGCATATTCACTGTACAAAGACGTCGCCGCAAGGTACCAATTTATATGCTGTCGCCTAAAGGTCGGATTTGTCATTATATATATGTGTGTGTTATTTTCCTACGTTAGTAACTCATATAATTGAATTTTAACGAGGGGAAAAGCAAGATGAAATACATCTGGTATTTACGCATGAAAATAAAATTTTAATTTGTTATGATTTACCAATCTTTCTCCTGAATATTAGCTTTGAAGATTATACCCACTCTTCAGTCCCATCCCACCTCACCCCATACACCCCACTTCCCATCCCCTTTCATAAGTTCACTTCAATTTCAATCATACTCATAGGCTGATCACAAAATAATAACTATAGGTTTTGGGATAACTGAATCTGTTGAAATAAATTTCATTTATATTTTAACATTGTTGTGAAGATAGTATAGGGAAAATACAATGTAGAGAAGAGAACGGTGACGTTCAACAATGTTCGGCCCAAAAAACAATTTCCATTACTGAAAGGTAATGCATTTACCATTTATTGTTTTAGCTCACGTGTTCATTCTCACTGATAACTTCTGTAGGCACATATAATCAAGCGACGCATGACACGAGCGTTAACCGTGTATTTTCACATCTGGAAATATATGAATATATATTTACATGTGAAAATATAGGAATGAAAAAATTATGAACAATATTTCACCAATAATGTTTCCATATTTCGCTCGTAATTATATAACTTCCAAAATTCATTAAGTTGGCACATCTTTTATTATCCGGCTCCAACATTACACAAAATTCTCACACTCAAGCTAATATTTAACTAACAATTCGCTTGCACATCAGACCTCAAATACAGAGTTGTCTGAATGTTGTATTCTTTGGTGTCAATTCTCATATATATATATATATATATATATATATATATATATATATATATATATATATATATATATATATATATATATATATATATATATATATATAAAATAATGGCACTCAAAAAGCCAAAGTACATTCAAACTTTTAAGAAAGTGGACATAAATACAAAAATTGCGGACCTGATTTAAAAAATAAATGCGTATATGCAGTTTGTTATGAGTAATTAGAAAAACAAACAACATAGACCCTGATCTGCCTGCACAATATGCGACAGGAGATCAATGTCTACGTTGTTTGCAGTTGTACTCGACTTATAAGCGAGTATATACGGTAGGTATGCTTGCTAACACAAATATGAGTTCTACAAGAAGTGTTGTCAAGTCAAATTAGTGTGTATCAAATAGATGCGCTTTACCATTTCTTTGTGATAATGGTATTCATCACTTGCAATCACTCCTGTGTATATACTCAGAATTGAAATCTATATGCATTATATTTATGATGTTAGTGTTGAATTGCAATATATCTTGTTCACAATTTTAACTTTAGTACTTGCATGTTATGTTCTTCTTGTTGCCTGTTTAGAGAGTTTGACATGTAAGATAAAAAATGGCAATGAAACTATAGTTACTACAGTGCTCTCCATAGCAATTTAAAAGTTAATATTTTGTATATCTAAGTGCCTTTATTATTGAAGGTGAATTTCAAAGCGTTGTGAAGACACTAACACTTTTGCAGAGCATAATATAATAACCTGTATTTTTTTTACATGTATGGATGTGTTACGCGCAAGGGGTTTCACTACCGAGCGATTCAACCAACACCTGCGTGAGCCTGGCTCAAGGTCATTTGTTTCTCCTATTTCCAAGGACCTCAAGACAACAGTTGTTGTCAACTGAAGGTTCTTAAACGCGCAAATACTACAGAATTTTCCTTTAATCACCTAATGACCACACATCACGAAACTCTAATTTCACACCTGCACAATTTTTCTTGCTTCAAATTTGTATGACTCATCAGTAAGCCTTTCCAAACCTAAGACTAATACTTTACGCCACGCACCACAAAACACGACCCAAACACCTAATACAAAGAATTATTCCTATCTCAAACTTATGCATTAGAATATCCCGAGAATTCATTATGTTAAGGCATTATGGAGGGTCAATTTTATGAAACTAATCCATGCTATCATAAAGTATCGTGAATGCTGTACATTATGGCGTATGCTGATAGAAATTGGCTAATTCCTCGGTGTGAGAAATATCTTCCCATCATCGACTCCGCATATTCAACAAAGCATCACTAAAATCTAACAAAGCTATAAACGGAGACGTAAATACAAATAGCACATTCCCTAGATTTATTACACATGCATACACGACGTTAATACGAGTCTCCGATATTTTTGGTTTCAAAAGCAAGGCATTAATAACACTTTTTTTACATGATTCAAATTTAATATTCATTCTAAATGTAAGTGCCCTCATGAGAGGGCCGATTCTATCCACATTTTGGACTATGCGAAGCCCTGTTTAAAGTATTTTTTATTTGAACACTTCTTTGAAAATGGTAGCTAGGAATCTGTTTCAGCAAGAGAATAGGATTAAACAAAATTGGTCGAACCGGTTTTGAAATCGGAGGATGAATAGATGATAGTAATTAAAAAGTCCGCCAGTAAATTACTTCTTACGTCTATGCATGGATCCTAAGAGCCCCTTATTAAAGTACTTTGCTTTGTACCCCTGTTTGAAATTTTTTATGTAGGGATAAGTTTGGACCCCTAGTTGAAGTACTGAGGAAATCAGAATCAGAGAAATAAGAGGGTCCCTATGGAGCGTGTATATCAATGACCAATTATATGAACATTTGGACTGTAGGATCCCATGTAGGATCCCATGCCTAAAGTAGTCTTATTTAAACTCCTTTTCCATATATTATAGTCAAGTATGTGCTTAAACTTTAAAAAAGGGTTTGAACGAAATTCGTCGAGCGGGTTCCAAGAAGATGCTAAATAGAGAATAATTATATAAAGCCTATTGGCAGATCATAGAATTCCATGTATGAACCATCAAATCTCCTGATTAAATATTTTGATGTTGACCCCTTTTTGACCTTTAGAAGTTTGGGATCTGTTTGGTCCCCTAAAATAAGTTTTGACGAAATTCAGCGAGCACAATCAGCATAACACAGGGACCAAACAATGGGAGGTTGATACACACAGCATGTACAGAGATAATCTAGTATATGAACAATTGGGCCTATAAGAACCCATGCTATACCTATTTTCGTTTGAACCCTTTTCTTGGCATTCGTAGCTAGGGTTCGACTTGGACCCGTAGAGCTGAATGGAGAAATAGGAGTGCACTTATTGGTACGAGCTATATAAAGCCAGAGCAAAGATGACCGATTTTATCAACATTTGGACTACGTGAAACCCTGCTTAAAATTGTTTAATGTAAATCCTTCTTTGAAGGTTTATAGATAGCGATCTGTTTCAACAGTAGAAATTGGCTGGACGATTGGAGTAATCGGAGACTGAATACATGGTAGTTATAAAATCCCGTAGTGAGATTACATCTTACGTCCATTTGTAGACCTTAAGATCCCCTTCTTAAAGTATTTTGATCAGGACTCTTGTTTGAGATGTTGCATTTAGGGATCAGTTTGGACCCCAGAAAAAGTATTGAGGAATTCGTTGAGTCAAATTGAACAAATAGTAGGGTCCCTATCGGTTGGCTACACTTACAGTCTGAATAGAGATAACAGATGATATGTAAATTTTGGACTATGAAATCCCATGCTTAAGGTATTTTGATTCAAACCCCTTTTAGATATCTTGTAGTCAGAGATGTGTTCAAACATTATGAAAATTTTGCAGGAAGTTCCTCGGGCGAGTTTCAAGAAATACAGAGGCTTAGTAGGGAATAATTCCATAAAACGAACGATCAGATTCGCAGCTTTTATTTTTATTTCGATTCCTTCTTTGGTTATTGGTAGTTTGGTATCTGCAAGGAACACTTGAATAAATTTTGAATAAATTCGTCGAGACAAATCAGAACAATACAGGGGCCAGAAATCTGAGGTTCATCCATATAGCCTGTAAAGCGAATTACTGGAATTTGCCCCCCCCCCACGGTTTATAGAATTTTCTTTGGTAATTATGGTTTACACTCTCATTAAACCATGGCACTTTTCAGACTTTAAACACACACACACACACACACACACACACACATATATATATATATATATATATATATATATATATATATATACACACACACACACACACACACACACATAGGGGATGCATTGCATTTAGTAAAGTTGATGATTATAGATGACTGTGAAAATAAAATAAATTCTTGTTAGTTTATGCTACGATGTTTTCACAATCACCCTTAAGTCTTAATTGTCAAGAGAAAAGCTTACCAGAGTTTTCTCCCATGTAACTTAGAGACTTGGTGTGTTTAAGAATTGTATGCTATTAATTCTATATTTATTCCAATTTTTAACACATTTTGCTATAGGTCTCTTAACTATAGTTTGTCAAGCGAAACGCTGACAAAAGCCATCTCCCACTATCGTACAAAAGCCATCTCCCACTATCGTACAAAAGCCATATCCCACTATCGTACAAAAGCCATCTCCCACTATCATACAAAAGCCATCTCCCACTATTACAAAAGCCATCTCCCACTATCGTACAATGGCTTCGTGGGTGTGAGAATTGCATAACAATTGCATGCAGTTCTATATTTATCACATTTTCCATCAAAGACCGGTTTTTGGTGACTTAACTATCCAGCCAGGAAATTGACTTGATATTCTATTTCAATACTGCCTTTAGTATATACATCACTTTTCATCTCTATCAACTATGATAATAAAACCACACAATTATAAAAACAGATTTTTATAAATTGACAATAGGCAGAAAAGCCGGCCCCACATTGGCAAGTTGGCATATCTAGTTCACCAAATTAAAAAGACCTAGCGTATGTCTGAGGAAGGGACGGAGATTTGACCTTGATGGGCGATGGGACTATACCCTATCTCTTGTCGTCCTCTGGTACAGGGCATGGCGGAGGTGCGGCACTGCCTTGGGCCTCGGGCATGATCCCATCCTACGCTGGGTTGTCCTGTCCACCTGGACAGGGGATGCCATAAGTGAACCAGTGGCTACCTGCAATATAAAACCGCATGTAAAATTTGTAGAGAGAATAGCGTCCAAACACACATAGATACATGAATGCATACATGCATACATTATGTCACATACATACATGAGGGCGTTAAAAAAGCAACATTTACCTTAGTAGGGGTTGTTTCCCTCTGAGAAGATATATTCCCTTCCTCCACAGGGGCACGCGAAGCGGCCGGACTTGCTTCCTACATTAAAACATATATATATATATATATATATATATATATATATATATATATATATATATATATATATATATATATATATATATATTAAGTCCCAAACTGTATTAAAAAATAGACACCAAGATTGCATTTACGCAAATTAGAAATGTATATACGCATAAATATATAAGAAATATATACAGGTAAATATACATTTTTATGGAGAATGGCATGCATCCAGATGAACCTAGTGACCTACCTAAATAAGAAATACGTAACTACAGACATATATACCCTCCAACCTCATAGAAAGAAAGATAGAGACAGACAAACCGAAGGACGGAGGAAATAGCCTCATACATTTTTTTTAATAATAAGTGTGTAATAGTTCAATTTATGCAGTGCAAACTCATGATAACTTATATGTAATAATAGTTATCTTCGCGCAATTCAAAGAAATATGTTTTTTTTCTAAACATGCACTAACTTAATTTTGTAATGGACAATAATGCACGTCATTTACAATTGTGCACTACAAGCACAAAGTCTGACATTCTTTGGCATGCTTTTAATACAAATTGCTGTACCCCACCAGAACAAATACTGCACAGTATAGTCAATGTAGAGATAGGACTGGTTCAAATTATTTATATATTTCCAAGGTAAACGTCGACACTGCCTGCAGAAGAGCATGTTTCCCCCGGGATGAGCCTCGTTTAGACTTGTCATCTCGCGCGTTGAAATTCTGCGGAAAAAGATAAAAAGTAAATTATGACAGTACTAGAGATGCTGGATCAAGGTTTTACGATTTATACATTAGCCGTTAATTTGTTGTTGTTGTTGTTGTTGTAAACCTCTTGTAAAATATACTAATAGCAAGAGCAGGCGTTTCTGCAGGAAAGCGGTAGAAATCAATTTATGCGGCAGTGATTTTTCGAGAGAATTGAAAACGCCAAATGCGGTGCAGTTTCATATATCTCATCCATCCCTTTGAAAAAAATGCAAAAAATACAAAAAATACAAAAAAACAAAACAAACATAAGGACGTTGATATTGTATTCAATTTATGTAGCCTAAATTTTAAAAAATTCGCAAACTATGTTTACGGGCAGGGCAAACATAGGGAATGAAACTATTAATATAAATGCACTGACACCAAAAACATATCAGTGATGTCTATTAGGTCTTTACTTTTATACATAATTTGTTCGGACCAGATGTTTAATTTCATTTTGCTAATTGTTGTCAACATTTAATCATGCAGGCGATAGAACACTGCACGTATCTTGGAGATCACAAGATCACGGGACCGTCAGTAAGTTATGTACGTTCGCGTACACATGCACAAGACCGTACATTAGATTTCCAGAAAAAAAACACCTATGACTGAATTTGCACACATAAATTAAAGTAGAGTTTGCACAAAGCAAATGGAAAGTTGCAGCGGGAACAATCACAAAACCTAAATATCGACCAAATTACAACAAATGAATGAACTGTTCCCCCTCCACAGTTGGCAGCGAAAGCGTCGTGATTTGGTCATCGTGATTTGGTCAAAGCATCGTGATTTGGTCATCGTGATTTGGTCAAAAACTTCTTGAGGTAGACGATGCAATTTTCCTATTATATTTGTATTCACATGTAGATAACCTGATTAGATCATCAGGCCATTAACGAATTATTTTTTATTAATGCATTTGTGAATTTTTTTGGCATGTACTTTTTGGTCTGCAGTGGGGCTGTGGGGGTATACGTGTTTAACAAGCACAACTTAGCCGTGAGAAACTCTGCAGAGTTTGAGGGAAATGCATCATAAATTGAACTTAGCGCAAATATTTTGACAATATTTCCAACATTTTGTACAAGTTTCGTTTATTTATTTAGCACACCAGTCCATGAGGTCAAGTGAGCCTAAGGCATTGTCCTTCGTCCATCGTGCGTCGTCCGACTGCAATTGCCATTTTCAACTTTAAAAAAATGACTGTAGCAATATCAACAATATCTGACACAGAGCTTTCTGACTTGAAGGCCTTTATACAAATAATGCCGATCAGCCACTTTATATGACAGCCGTTACTAAAAATAGAAAAACCTTTAAATCACTTCTTCTCAAAAAGCGATCAACATAATTTGACCGAACCCGACAGTAAGCATACTGCAATAAAGGTATATCAAATTTGTACAAATTGATGCCGACACGTCAGCAATATGGCCGCCTTTACTAAAATTGCACAAATAATGCCAATCAGCCATCCAGTATAGCCTCCATTACTAATAATAGAAAACCTTTAAATCACTTCTTCTAAAATACTGCCTCAGTCTACGAAATTTAACAAAATGCATCCTGGAATAAAATTCGTTCACATTTGTGTAAATGATGTTCATCTGCCATTCAATATGGCTCCTCGTTACTAAAAGTATAAAAAAACAAACTTTAACCGACTTATGATCAAAAACAGCTCACAGATGAATTCAAAACATTGTGAAAACATGTATATGCAATTATAAATTAAAAATAATAGAATAAATATTCAACACCTCGAGTTGGAAATATTGCAGAGGAAAGCTTACCTAAACTAGACAAAAGCAAAAGATAACAACAGAAGAATCATAAATGTTGCTTTCAAGTGAATTGAACGTTTTACAAAAATAGTCAGCCTACTTGAGAAACTAGTTAAAATAAAAGAAAGTTTGATTACGCTAACTGTCAAAGGGAATGAATTCTAAGAAAACCTTGAAGAAACTGAGGATGACCTTTCACAATTTGAGGAAGTCTTTAAAGATAATGTAAAAACAGAGGAAAAAAGAATTGGTATTACTCAGTTCGCTTATCAATAGTAAATATTATCACCTTGATAGGTCTATACTATATCATTTCTAAGTTGGAATCAAAGCCAAAACATGAAACAACGCATGAAACAAAGCACGAAGTGACTGTAAAGCAGAATCATCAATCAAAAACATGAAACAAAGCACAAAGTAAATGCAAAGCAGAATAATCAATCAAAAACATGAAACAAAGCACAAAGTGACTGTAAAGCAGAATCATCAATCAAAAACATGAAACAAAGCACGAAGTGACTGTAAAGCAGAATCACCAATCAAAAACATGAAACAATACATGAAACAAAGCACGAAGTGACTGTAAAGCAGAATCATCAAAGCCAAAACATGAAACAAAGTACGAAGTGAATGTAAAGCAGAATCGTCAATCAAAAGAAGTACGTACAAATATTTCCTACATTCTATCAATGTTTTAATTTGGTTGTAAGCAAAAGGTTTCGTGTCTTTCCAGTCCCATTTTGTCTGTGTAGCCTATGATGTAATACTCACACCTTTAAATGAGCTGAGAAAAACCTACAATATATTGTAATTTTGCTTAGCTAAGAATTTAGTTCTTTCACAGTCTTGATTGTGCATGATGTTACAATGATATCTGCCAAAAACAATGTCATTTTTGTCTACATTAGTGTAAAATCAATAACAACAAAACCTTGTGCAATCGATTAATTAATATCATTTATCAAGCAAAATAGCTACACCTTTCTGAAACTGTAATTCATGAAATACTTTACTTATTGTGTTAAAAATACCCGTGTGTGCGTGTGTGTGATTGTGTGATTGTGTGTGTGTGTGTGTGTGTGTGTGTGTGTACATACGGCACTAATGTATACTATGATCCAGGGACTCGAAGGTATTTTGTTTGAAAAATATGATTTGCCCAGAAACGTTTTCGTGTAGGTATACGGAATTTTAAATTTAGATTTCTAATGCTCTCCTATCCTAATTTCGCTAGTAATGATAAATTGAAAATGCTCATAGTGTAAAATGGAAACGTTGTCCTGCACTCTCACCTGACTAACTACTTTCATCCTTTGTTCCTTATATTTCAGGCTACCCTACTGCATAATCATATAGAATGCGAAATCTGTACATGTCGCTGCTACCAAAATTAAATAAAATAAAACAAAATTTAAAAGAAAACAAACAAAATAAATAAAAATAAAATGCCCGAGGAACGTTTCCTAAACCATGCTTCAAAGAGTTTTGTACTCAGTACGAGTGGTAAAATGAGTTCGTCCCGTGAACTCTTTTCGAGTTTCACACTTTGGCAATCTATGGGGAAAAAAACTTGTGTGTAACCGTCACCCTACAAACCAGTGCTTTGCTTGCTTTTGTCGTCGTGGTGGTAGCACAAATCTAAAGACATAAAAATCTGTCTTGTTTCCGTGCCAGTCTGGAAACTGCTGATGACTGGTGCATATCACGATTTGCCCTGAGTTGTTCTCCACAGGTATCCAAACCATAATCTGTAGCAAAGCCTCTTTTCCTTGTTTTCTCTTTATTCAGGCAGTAATTTCAGGAACATTTTGGGACTGGGCATGCAGTTAAACCAAAGCAGTACCTATCAGGAAACTGAAGACGGTTTAAAGCGCTTCCAGAATTGTGAGGTTGGAAGACTGAAAAATGATACCAATAAATTTATCAGGATACTGGTACGCAGCAACAAAGAAATCCACTTTTAGTGGACTTCTTTGTCGCTTCATACCACAAATTTAAAGGTCCATGACCAATTAATTATTTCTGACGATTATAATACTTTTTCCCCTCATTCGCGAATCTAAGTACAGAAGATAGGTTTTGCAAAACAATAAAAGTCTGCACCCACGAAAATAAATTATTTTACGACGTTAGATAGTAGAATACGGGCTGTGGAAATTGATGAAGTTGGAGCAATAAGAAATAGAAGAAAGACACGCGTCATGCTAAACTTACTATGCATATGCAAATCATACAAGCAGATTGAAATTGTGCTAAAAATAAACAACAGAACAATGATACACTTTCATTTTCAGCAGCACTCCTCCGTCATCCGGAGAGAATGCTATGTTGGGAA
This sequence comes from Margaritifera margaritifera, assembly GCA_029931535.1. Lineage (NCBI taxonomy): Eukaryota > Metazoa > Mollusca > Bivalvia > Unionida > Margaritiferidae > Margaritifera > Margaritifera margaritifera. The sequence continues at coordinate 4,208,655 of JAQPZY010001678.1, forward strand.
CTATTTTCAAGAAAAAAGAACTAATTTGATACATCAGTCAATATGATGAACGCTGTGATTACTACGACATCTGCCACGAAATATGTTTCATGATAAAATCTCGGTGTATGATTAAATTTTAAGGTTGACTGTACACCATGCTGACAATATTAATAGTCAATATATATTTAATTATACTGGTGTTATATATCTATATATATATATATATATATATATATATATATATATATATATATATATATATATATCTATATATCTACATATATATATATAAATCTATATATATATATATATATATATATATATATATATATATATATATATGGCAGAAAAACTAATGGAGCTAGGCGAAGATTCACTTAAACATGGTTACAGGAATTGAAATGTTAATAAATGAATATGATCTGCTAAGATTTGCACAAGCTCAAGTCGTGCCTTGTCTTCTCAGACCTTATATTATGTTTTTGAGAGGATGCAAAAAGTAAACAAACGGTAATATTTTAGACAGCAATAAAAAGATAGGAAATTTCAAACCACAATGCTAAGAAAAAACGAACAGCTGAGCTCTTGCACTATGGTTTTCTTATCTCTATTGTGCAGTTTTGACCTTTTGTTCAACTCTTATCGCAAGATCCATTAACCGGAAGTAACAATCGCAGTTGGATCTTGTATGGGATTAAACTGCACAAATACACCTATCGATTTCCACTGTATCGTGAATGATATCTTTCAACCTTTCTCAGTTATAAATTGTAAATGTGTTCCCAGGTATCAATCGAATCAAAGATCAAAATTGAATTTTTAAGCTCTCAGCGACAAATCCCAGAGCATGATGGTTAAATCATATTAGTGTTAAAGTTATATGTCAATTTAACTCAAGGTACCGTGTGTACTCACCTGTAAGTAGAGTCCAACTTCAAAAAACATAGACCCTAATCTGCCATTGCATAATGTGCCGACAGATCAGGGTCTGTATCGTTTGTTCTACTTATTACTCTTAACAAACTAATAGACTCAGATATGTTGGCGTATTATGCGACGGCATATCTGGGTCTGTGCAGTTTGCGGTTGGATTCGACTTACAACGACTATAGACGTTTACTGTTTTCATAATCATAGCCACCTCAAACCCGTATAAATTCAAGTAGTTCACGATATATACTATACATATTGAATGTGCTACGAACACAACTTAGTGTTAAATGGGATGGAAGGTTATCATGTATTTTGCAGGGGAATTTGTTTAAAGCAATTTTCATTCAGCTCGCTACCCCTGGATAAAAAGAATAAAGCAATGTACAGTCCTTTTTTTTAGTTCAATATTGATTTTTAAAGTACAAAAGTCTAAAGCCGAGCACTGTTGTTATTCACTCGCATGCACGATGGCATTGTTTCAAACGAGGTGAAAAATCTATAGTCACAATTGTAACATTAATCTTCATTCCTTTTTTTTTTTGAAAGAGAGAGAGAGAGAGAGAGAATGTTTGTGTATGTGAGTGTGTTGATTGAATGTTAAAATATATTATTTTTAGGTTGAAGTTCAACTGTGTACGTTCATATCTTGTTCAATAAAGGATTTTATTCCCGACAAATTTAAGTCTGATTTTTCTGCGTATAGATAGAATATACACTGCTATAGTTATCCACAGTTGGCAGTTCACCTCGTGGTCACGTGCACATCATTCTGAAAATGCAGTTTGGGAGTGTACTACTAATTTTATATATGTAATACTTACCTGTTATTACATTGCTTTCACCTTTCCTGGCATTCGACCCCAGTCCAAGGTGAATTCCCACCTCCAATTAGTAATTGAAGGCCTAGAACAAAAACAAACATCGTCCCAGTCTGATGCCTAAGTCACTTCTGTCACTGGAATAATATCGTCCTTCTTTGACTTGGAAGAGACTGAAAGTACACTAGAGTGGGGAGGGAGGATGGAATTTGGTAACAATAATAGGTAATATTATGTAATTAAAATTAGTTATATCCCCCAAAACTACATTTTAATAGCAGTAAAATTATCTGTTATTATTATGTTGCTGACATTCCCATCCTGGAGTGAGACTGATGGCACCAAGACTAGCTGTCAGAGTGCACATACCATCTGATGCCAGTAGGGTGCTCTACTGAAGGCTGGAGGACGACTTGGCAACTTGCTGGGCTGACACAGTTTTGCCTAATGCGTAGATGCCTTTGCTATAGTGCGACATCAAATGAAGGTCGAATGAAGAGCGGGTGGAGTGAGACCGCCAAAAGACAGTTATCGTGACATCATCCAGAGAAGAATAATCAAGATAGGCCCAAGATGCAACATTGGCACTGTTTTAAAGTTACAGGTGTGATTGGGTATTGTCTTGTCCAGACACTAGGATGGTGGTTAATATAGAACATTTACAAGTGTTCTCGAGATTTTCTTATCGTAATAATTAGAAACAAATGTTTTCGCACTCCCCATCTCTGCCTGCTTACTAGTTCTGCTGGACATGATCTTACAGTGTGACTATAAGTGTGTGTTCTTTGATTAAAAAAAATAGATTTGTCCTTGCGCACCAACCATTGTCAAGAGGAGGAATCAAGTCAAGCTGTTTAGTCCTCATTATACATCTTTGAGAGAAAAACTTCAACATGCCTTTCTAATTATCCTGTCTACACATGACATAATTATATAATTATCTATTAAAGATAGGCTCACATAATACCATGCTAATGATACACTTATTTGATACTCTGTGTGTTCCATAAATGCGAGTTCCTTTGAGAAAATAAAAAAATTCAACGAAAACTACATAAGTAGACCTATTTTCAAAATCTACACAACAAAGCCATGGTGTAAGTTACTGAATGTCTACTGTGCAAACACATGGGTGGAACTACATTGGGATATCTTCAATCGCCTAATATTGTATTTAAAAGAAACAAAAAAGAAAAACAATCGAGATATGTTGTGACGAATGAGAAAAGCAAATTTTTAAGAAAGTATATGGTGATAAAGACAGATATTATGGTTACAAACATTTACTGCAAGCAAGATTAATACAAGCAGATTGTTTACACAATTCAATTTTAATACTAGATGAATACTAAAAAAAAACAAAAAAAGCAAGAGAATTACAATAAATCCTTTCTGATTCAGTGTATAGGTACCTTTACCAAGACCCATCACCTTATCGTTGGAAAACTTCTCATTATCTGGTCTTGCAAATCAAATTAACGAGAGGATCTGCCCATAATATACTGATAATAAACCCCAAAGACTGTACAATTAACAAATACGTTCTTGAATCCCAAAATAACATTTGGGGTAAATTCTTCAGTGAAGTGTGGAGCTATCCTTTCTTAACTGAAACAGGCATAATTGTCGTATATACTCGTTTATAAGTCACATTCAACTACAAACAACATAGACGCTGATCAGCTATTGCATAATGCGCCAGCAGATCAGGGTCTATGTTTTTTGTTCTACTGATTACTCCTAGCAAACTGCAGAGATCCAGATCTGCCGGCGCATCTGGGTTTGTGCAGTTTGCAGTTTTCTCGACTTATAAGCAGGACAGACGGTAGCAAGGACGGTAGTTTACTTGTTTGTCTCTATTTGCTCCCTTATGGACATTTTTCTTCCATGTTGAAAATAAATAACCAAAGCTGATCAATATCTGGCTTTTAATCAGAGATATAAAGGTGCTTCCTTGTTCTCATGGTGTAAAATACTGCCATCAATGATCACGTCATCTCTTCATGTTTACAAATACAAAAGCCATATGTACATGCAATACGCATTAAGATAGTTTGAAGTTGTTAAAAATATTCTAAAAGGCCTGAGAATTACAAAATATTCTTTTTACGTCCTCTTTATGATGAAAGCAGCAGGCAAATAATGACAAAAGCAAGATTTAACTTCACTCAGGTATGTTCTAATCTCATTTGCTTGGTAACTATTCTTCCATTGAGGAAACTGTCTCACTCTTTGCAGGGAGTATAGCTTGACCAACATCACCTGTCTGTTTGACCTTTCATTATAATAGCTACTAGTACCTAGTCAATCAATCGTTAATAAGAAAATGCCAACTGTGTTTAAATACCTTATTTGGCATACAAGAAGTCTGAAGGCCTCAGACAAACAGATTTTGTTTTCTTTCAATGTTATGTATAAGTATTCATTTTTGTACATTCCTTAATATAAGTGATAGAGCTTTGTAACTTTCTGTACACACTAAGTCAATTTATTACATCAATCCTAAAAGTCTGATAAAGGGATGACCGGCTTACTTTTGTGCATTACTATGGTAAGCAGACTAACTCAAGGGAAGTAACAAAGAAGCGCCTAAATGACATCTAATAGGGTAAGACTTGACATTTCACAGTGTTAATTACAGATCAGGCAATTTTAACAATCTACACAGTTTTGTAAACTTGGATGTCTACCCTTTTGTTATAAACATAGTTTGTAACATTTCAGTATAAGACATCTGTAAAACACACCATGGAACTTGGTACTATTTTTCGAGTCATGACCCGAGGCCTGTCAGACCACCATTTAGTGCTAAATTGGACTCAAAATCTTATATTTTCATGCCACACATATTTCAACTTCAGTCAGTAAATCGAATTATATTTCAATGCAAACGAGGAGTCTTACAGCTATTTAAAATTGTGTACTGTTCGTGTTGAGCAAAACGCAAGTTTTTCCTAATATAAGATATTTTCTATCTGATCACTGGTTTCAGATGGAAAAAAACTTTAATAAATGTAATTTTTTTTATAGAGTTGTAAGTAAAAGCTTATTTTTTATAAAAGCTTTTTTAAGATACAAACTATAATTATAGAAAATTAAAAACACAAAACAACAAAAGTTTGGATAACATAGTTGATCAATGAATGACATTTAAGACAAGTGCTAGATAGGGCCCCTGCAGCTTATACCATTTGGTCCATGAATAGTTAAGCATTAAAGCTCAGAGTGATTTTTTTAGGCAAAATGAAGTATACATGGTAAAATATGTGGAGGTGTGTACATCAACGAAATACTGACATGTGCTATGTTCAGATACTCATCCACTTGTGAGGAAAGATAATAACACAGTCAGGCTACCCATAGTAATGGGACATGTAACATGTTATATAGTAACAATGCAAAGCGCTTCAATGTAAACAATCATAATAGGTGGTCCTGTAACATAAACTCACAATTTCAGAGGGTTTTACCTCTCTGAACTGTGGTGTTGATCTCTATGATGAAGACCTAAGCAATATCTTTGAGGTGCCACATCCCAGTGTCGTGGTATGAATTAATCTTGGTGACTTTTGTTGGGGAAAATTGGCCATTTCCTCATGAGACCTTTGTATCAGCGTAAAGTCCCATCAATGTTAAATTCCCATAAGGCCAATAGTGACCCACCTCGATATTAAATTTCCATACATCCCCATAGTGACCAATCCATATACAATTTCCATAAGCTACATAGTGTTCCATCCAAGTCATTTTCTCATTAGCCACATAGTGTCCCGTCCATGTTAAATTATCATTAACCTCATAGTGACGCAACCATGTTAAATTATCATAAATCCCATAGTGACCCATCTATGTTAGATTCACATAAACCCAATAGTGACCTATCAATGTACAATTTCCATAAATCTCAATAGCAACCAATGTTCAATATCAATAGCCCATTTAATGACCTATCCATGTTCAGTTTCCAGGAGTTCCAAAGTGTTCCATTCATGTTAAATTATCAAAAATCCCACAGTGACTATCAATGCTAAATTCGCATAACCCCATAGTCATCCATCCATGTTAAATTATCATAAGACCCATACAGTCCCATACATGTTAAATTCTCATAAGGCCCCTTGAATCCGAACCATGTTAAATTTCCATACATAACAATAGTGTCCCAACCATGTTAACCATGTTAAGTTTCCATCTATCCCCATAGTGTCCCATCCCTGTTAAGTTTCCATCTATCCCCATAGTGTCCCATCCATGTTAAGTTTCATTCTATCCCCATAGTGTCCCATCCATGTTAACCATGTTAAGTTTCCATCTATCCCCATAGCGTCCCATCCATGTTAACCATGTTAAGTTTCCATCTATCCCCATAGTGTCCCATCCATGTTAAATTCCTATACATCCCCAAAAGTTCATGTGACCTTTGCTATATGACTTACTTTGTCCAATGCCAGACCATATATATATATATATATATATATATATATATATATATATATATATATATATATATATATATATATATATATATATATATATATATATAAACACACACAGGGCCGGATTAAGGTTACGATGGGCCTAAGGTTATTAGGAGGGAAGGTCGCTCAGCTGTTACTTCAATATGGAATGGAGTACCTAAAGGAGGGCCTACAAAATAAGAATAATTTGTGCATATATCGGTCTAAGATCGAAAACATATATAGTGTAGTTCCAGTTACCTCCCTTAGACCGGCAAGTGTACTGAGAGATAGCGGTGAAACTAATGGCGGTAACAATTGTAGCACGAAGCTCACTTATTCATTTCAACCATCCGCATTAAAGTTTGTCATCTTGGCTTCGCAACATCTGAGAACCAAATACATCCGCGCTCAGCAACACAGAACATCTGCGCTGAGAACCAATAGCCCTACTTAATATGCGCGTCGAAGCAATAGAGAATCCGGTTGTATAATGTATTGCATCATTCCTGAACATACGTACGCACATGATATTATTATTATTATTATTATTATTATTGAATAGGCTGATACTTATTGTGACTGTCGAATGCCTTGGTAATAGCACGTAGAACTATTTATAAGGTAAATTTTTAATAGTAGCAAAAATAGTAGGAGCTTTTTCTTTTTTGTTGTCTGTGGACCCTTTTTGATACGATGTCAGTCGTATCCTTACTGGTAGATTATTGGCAGATTTTACTAATCATTTTGATATATTTTTTTAATCTCACGAAAATACAGCAAAACACATAAATAAGAAGAACACAAAACAGGCTAGTGTAAGCTTCTATATTAGATATTTGTGCTCTGATTTTGTCTTAATGAAACTGGCGACTTTATTGCAAACTTGTATAGGAGCAACTGCCATTATTTCAAACATTCAGATAAAACTGACAGAAAATCGCATGCTAATGATGTAAGTGGGAAGCGCCATCAGGAATAAAGTCATAATAAAGCCGACCGTCTAGATCTATCCTGTTTTCTTCTTATGTTACTAATCAACATCAACACCATAAAAATCATCATCATCATTAGTAGTAGATTATTGCTTCATGCTGTACACCCCCCCCACCCCCCACCCCCACACACACACATTCTTGAAAAACCTAAGAAACAGTTTTTATGTCAGTTGCCAACCGACACCACCACCATCTACGCCCCGGTTACAGCTGAAAAAAGCTCCCGACGGCGCTCCGTCCCCTTGCCGGCGCCCGGGGGCAATTGACACCCCCCCCCCCCTCCTCGTCGCGCCAATTCAAGTTTCCGTATGTGAAAGTTATGGAAGTGTGTTTAATTCAATATTGTGTAAAAGTTGAAACAACATTTTCTTTTTGTGAAGAATTATGGAACCAATAATAAGGCTTAAAATTGTGTTTCATCATAAAATCATGTCATACACTGAATTCGTATATATAGAATAATTTTTGAATGGTCATTGTTTACTTACTGTGGGCTATCCTGATTTAACAACGGAACACGCCATGTTGAATCTTACACTGACTAGAACGTGTAATTCCACCCAGATTGAACAATAAATCATATTGAGACCTATTAACAAACTTCATTCTTTATGTCGCTTAAATTGTATCCATCTAGAAATACTGATCGAAGTTGTCAAACTATATAAAATCAACACACATTCCACCCACATGGCAACGCGTGATATCATTTGCTGGAAATTAAATTTTGCAGGAAATGCAGCTCCAACATTGTTGTATAGTCATGAAAGTGTATAAATTGTGCTAAAGAGCAAAATATATTTTAAAACGCGATTGTATCTTACATATTTTGATTCAAGAACTAATTTGATCACTTCCTTGCATTTTTACTTTTGGTGAGAAACAATTATTTTATATCTACACAAGTACTTTATATTTTTCCAACTTCTGCCATTCACTCCTGGCTCTTTTACAATATAGTTCTCAATATCCCTTTTCCATTAACTGTCTTAATTAGAATGAATTTATTGTGATCGCTTAGTACAGCACTTTGTTCTTGCTCGCTCCTAAGTCATGTGATCCTCTTTTGAGGTAGTTATTGACTTTCATCCTCTTTTCTGTGTTTTCTCCTGCTCGTTCCAACATCCTCTTTGTACCTGTCATTTAAAATCAAATACCAATCATACTTATGGCACAAAGTTTTACAAACCAGCCTTTTATCATCAAGCCTGATTTGTAAAAATCAAAGTTTAGTAATTGTAAAGAAACTGACTTTATAATATTGAGTCAAAGTAAAAATGCACTGTCTACTAGTCACTAAATTAATATTGTAAAGCAGGTATCATCGTCTATAATAATAATTGAAAAACGACATACATGGTCATTCGATTGAGACCAAAATGTACTTGATTGTAACATTGTAATTTTCTTTCCGTTTTTACCCGACAGAGTCATAATACATCTTGATGATACAAACAATGAGAAAACTATGGAAAAGATAATATACATGCAAACACGCGAACATTACAGAATTTGGCATTCAAATAGATATAATCGAAAGAGACAACCCAGGAAAATGTAGATCTTAAACTGCTTGTAGAATATTTCTTACTTTCATTTGCCTGGTCACTAATTTTGCCATACTGCTCTTCCCAGGCATTGATTTGCTCCTTGAATTCAGAATCTTCTATAAAAAAGTAATATAAATAAGTCTGATTAATGGCGGTTGCCGGTACTGTAACCTAATACAATATCCTAAATATATCAAGATTTATTTCATTTATGGGACGCAAGAAATTAATATTAATATCCATCTTGCAACAATTGTTCTAGTCAATTTTGTGACCAAATCTCATTTATTATTTACTTTCTACTATAACATGAATTGGAATATTCTTCTCAAGAAAATAATGTATCTTTTTATGGTGTAACTGTCATTGATCATGGTTACTTGAAACGGGGATTATTAATGAATACTTTTACAATTACATTATAATATAGGAAAACTCGTCATTTTTAATCTTACATAAAAAAATGATGACTGAAATATATGCATTAAAAGTTATATTTTCTAAAGGATTGAACGTCTTTGTCTGCGTTCTTTATTAATTTTCCCAATAGTAGGTTACTCACCGTTCTCACGTTTAAGTTTTATTATATTATAATAAAACTTATTATCATCTGGCATATTTGTTAGTAGCACATATTGTACAAACAAACCAAAATAATGACTCAAAAATTAACAGATAAATATTGATTATATATGAAAGTATGCTCATATGTTAATTATGCGCGTTTTACTTTCGGGTTCCTCGTCCTCCTTGTGATTCACTGTGAGTGAGCCGCAGTAGTTCTGTTATTTGAGGATCAGACTCTTAATCCAGCGGTCGCGGGTTCGATATGCGCCCAGGCAAGTCTGGGTGGGCTGCCTCAGTGTGTCCTCAGTGTGTCCTCAGTGTGTCCTTGGAAAAGCCACTCAGCTCCTATTTCCTCGGCATGATAAAGCCAGTAAAAAACAAAAAATTATTCTATACATTATAGATAGACACCTAGAAATAAAAGTACTGCAAACGGTATATGATAACCCGCCATCATAATATTTGACCTTGAACTTCAGTGTAGCAACTCCAGATTTAGAAGGACTCTTTATTACCGAAATGTTAATGTTATAAAAGTGTTGAAAATTTTTAATCTAGTCTAGAAATGCAATACAAACGAAAAGTCTGTTTTAAGTAACAGTGACAGTGATATTGGAGTTACTGATTCTTAATCAATAGGTTTCTTTTAAAGGGAAATACATGTACCAAGCTGCGCAGAATCTGGCAGTCGAACAAAGTTATCACGTGGAAATTAAATGCATAAGCAAAAATTGTGTTTTTAGAAATGTGAACTTGACACTGAAACGTGAACAGACGTTGGAAAAATTAAATAAATAAAAAAGTTGTTTAAACAAAAAAAAATTTTAAAAAATAAATAAATAATAAATAGTTGGGCTTTAAGTCATATCTGTTAGTATAATGTTTCTTCATAAAGGATATCCGCACGAAACTGACATCTAATTTTCCATTTTTTTTTTACACATGTAATCTGGCACTATGAATGCACTGCGTGTATGAAAATGTGGCACGCTCCGGCTACCTTTCAATTGATGCATTTTGTCTATTCGACCTATACAAAAAACAGTGTTTTGTATACTACATTATATTATATTATTTATTTTTTCATGCAACAGAATCTGAAAACACGATTTTACTTTTTAAAAGGGTTTATATTTTCATAACTCGTTTGATTATTGGAGAAAGTTGAACAAACATCATGCTGAAGAAGTTAAGGCTGAAATAAAATTCTGCAAGTATTTGACTATACGAAATTAATTCGAATATTAGTTTAATTTTTTGTAAAAAGAAAATTTTTCATTCAATTTTTGTTGGATATAGTTGGTCTCTCGTCTTCTTTCAGACTAGTATATCACTGCTTTGTGTTATTTTATATTATATTTTTGATTCCAAGCGACTTATTTTCAACCCATGTATGATCATTTCAAGTATGATATATCTCTCTATATATATTTTAACAGTATTCATAAATAAAATAAGGCTTTGAGAAAAAGTTATTAATGCTAATCAATGTCGGGATATACATATTCATTGTATTCTGAGTATTATGATTATAAATTACCAAATCTTTTATTATTATTATTATTATTATTATTATTATTATTAAAGTTATTATAAACTAGCAGTAGTAGTTGTTGTAAGATAATCGCTTTGAAAAATAGTCGGGGATGGGTAGGTGGTAGTGTGTGTGGCGGGGGGGGGGGGGAGGTGGAGTATCACCGTAAGTATATTCCAAGACATTTTAATAGGGGAAGGAGAACAGTATTGCCATTAAGCATATTGGCCCTTCAGCATACATATATAAAACAATCATAAATTCCATATATGTAATACACAATAAAATAAGTGGAAATATGATGTCATGTAAAGGACACACTTACATACGGGATAGAGTAAGGGTTAGAGTTGGTATTCGTAAAAGAAAGAAAGATTATGTCTGTTGAATAACAATAAGAAACCTGAGATTAAAGAGAAATAATGTCTCTATTTGTTGACAAGTTAAGCTACACATTCGACGGTTGGACTGATGTTCAAAATATGACGTATGAATGTGCCCCTCCCCGATTGAACTTATTATTGGCCTGCTACAGTCCATAATTTCGTGAAAAAATAGGATGGAGATGACAAATGGAGTGTTCGATTTTTTGGCGACATTCGCATGCTATAGTCATTATTTTTGCAACAGTATATAATTTGTTTTATGTTGTTTTCTAATGGGGTTCGAGTTTAAAACTGGGGCGGTTCATTTTGCTTATAATGGACACATATATCTTTTATTTTTAAATTTTTAAACGTTTACTGGAAAAGGAACAGCATAAGCCTCCTTAAATCATAGGTTCACTACATTATTCGCATACTCACTGACTACACGGTGATACAGACCATATAATTTCGGTATAGTTATGTAATGTAAAGTCCATCGTGAAAGTCTAAACTCCGATTCGCTAAAATTCATTACTTTCAATTTAATCTAATTCTTCATTTTCTCGTCAACATCACGTGCTTATTTAAATTATTGTCACAAACATAGGATGTGGAAGGTATTGTTAACTTAAGCGAAATAAAATACACAGTGAAACAAATATGACATTCGTCTGAAATATTTTACGAAAGGGAAAAATATACATAAGATAAATTTAAATGTGTGTGTTGTGTTGTGTTGGGGGCGGGCTGTGCATCATATGCTTGGTTGAGAATTACCGCTATTTCAGGAGTCATATAAACAGATACTTAACCAGTCCTATGTCAACGGTAGTTCAGTCAGCTCACACTGAGCAGGTTGCTTCAGATTCTGTTATTATCACCTTTTCAAACAGATTACACAATTCTGCTGATCTAAGCATATTTCTCCATCAGTATTGTAGCCAGATACTCCAATACAAGAGGATAGAAATTATGTGCATGTTAATAACTTTCAGGCATTCAAAAACAGAGAGAAAGACAGGGAATTAATAATGCCGATGGCATTGTCGTCCTTACAATAATAATTATACAATTATTATTGATGGTAAATTGATTTGAGTGCCTAAGAATCCTATCATAAGCATAGAGGATAACACGATCCTTAAAGAGTACCTTAAATTTTAAGGTATATATAATCCCTTATGCTGACGATACTGTTATTCTTGCAGAAACCAAAATAGATCATCAGAAGACTTTGAATGAATTCTGTATAGACTGCAGAGAATGGAGACTTAAAATAAATGATGAAAAAATTAGCATCAAGGCAAACTAAGCCTTTCTCTTTTTATTTGGAAACATATCACTGGGAAATAGTTGATTAGTTTTTATATTTAGGGTTGCTTTTTAAACACAATGTTTCATTTCGGTAGAAAAGAGAATCACTGTAGAGGCTAATAAACAAGAAATTTGCTCTAATCATTGACTTTGCAATTGAAACTTACTGAAATATTGCTTTGCCGTTATTGTTACATTGATGTGAGAGCTGGAATTTTAGTGATAATTATGTCATCGAAAATGTACACACTCACGTCTTACGACACGTTTTATTTACTAGCATTTTTATCAAAATTAGAGCTGATATATTTTGGGCTTGATATGTTATTGGAAAAAAGAGTAATATTTCAAAAATATTATATGATATTATTTTACACTATGCTGCTGCTGGTTATGCAATTTAAATTGACTTTCCTTTATCAAACATATTTTGCGTGATTTCTGACAGAATAATTGCTTGTTATTCCCCTCTGCTGGTAGACTGACAGATAAATATATGCAAACTTGGCATTTTAGTGTTTTTTTATTCCTCTAAAAGCTGAGTTTATCAGATATTTGAAGAAAAAAAATCTGTTAATTTTGAACTATTTTTAACATGTATGCCACAAATTAAAGAATAATGATACCGAAGTTCCGTACAACGAATCAGATGTTTCCAAATGAAACTTGACGGCAGCAAAATTTGGATATATCTGAAAGAAAATGTGAATTATGTTCCTCGCAAGATATAAGTAATGAATTTCACTATCTTTTTCAATGCCAATATTTTGCTGAAATAAGAAAATAATATATAAGTAAGAAGTATCTAAAAATGTTAATACATACAAATGAAGAGACTTGCAAAATAATAAAACTCTTAACCTACATATAAGAACAAGTAAATGTATAGAACTAATATTTAAATCATTATGTTAATATTCGAGCAATGAAGATTGAATTCGCTTGTATCCAGGCCGTAAACCTGTGTAATTTGTCAATTAAGTATTTGAAAGAAATACGGGGAGCTTTCTTCAATCAAATATTGTAAACACGAGAATATAAGTCATTAGAGTGCTTTGCCCAGTTTCTATTTGTTCAGTAAACTATTTCTTATTAGTATTGCAGTCCATATCTCGTGTTCAAATTATCAGTGCCACTTAACTGTTTCTTTGTTAAAAAAAAGTTGAAAGGTCATTCAATGCTTTTTATAAGGATATTTGCACAGATATGACAATTGATACTATTTGATAAGGACTACTACTGTCAGTTTTAACTGCTTTCACACCTAAAGGCAAATACATTTCTGAACAAAGGAATAATTATTATCTGTAGAGGAAAATGTGCTCATCGAACTCATATCTCTTGTAAACATTCTGTAATTGAAATATCACTGATTTTATCCTAGTATCCTTTCGAGCAAACGTAAATCTATATCGACACTTTGAAGGGTGAAAAAATATATAATAATTTGTTAGTCAAACCATCAAAGGTTTACGCATCTGGTCTCTGAGTTTGCAGAGTAATTTATGCCACACCGTTATATAAACAAATTAATGAAATGAGCCACTAGACTGCGGTTCACATATGTATTGTTTTACCTCATATGCATTTCCATTTCAGTTTTGCAATCCTACCTCAATATAACGGTATAATAGACCAAGGCGATTGGTCTTATATACATCAAGCAGATTTATCATTTGTGATCACAAAAAGGACTCCTTCGATTAAGTTAAATATACAAAATTTCCTATTATGATGGAAGATAAGATGCATTTTTTAAAACAAATAAAGTAAAGCTAACTGTTTCAGTGTTGTTAAAATTAACTTTGGTGTAGAATGTGTGTATGATAAAATACTAGTTACGCCATAGTGATTAAAAAATCGAAGAACAAATATTTCAGTTGTGGTCAAATCTTTCAAAATGTGTGCTATAAGTCTCTGAATTTTTACAAAGAATAAAAACAAGTAAGCTAGAAAAAGAAAGAAAGGAAGAAGAAAATTAGAGAAAAAGTAGAGAATATTAAAAGTACCCACTAAAGAGAATAAAGAGAAGTAAAAAAAGATAGAAAGAAAGAAAGAAAAAGAAAAAAAAGAAAGATAAATATTCCACAATTTAGCTTTGAGTCAGCAAGAATCATATAAAATATTTTGCTTTATATTATTTGTCCTGATGCATGGTTGCCTATTTTAGATACACTGAGACACACTGAATATAATTATCAACACTGTTTTATGTTTTATGTCGTGACTGGTATCATATACAAGTATTTACAAAAAGCTATTTTTTCCAATTAGGTTAAGATCGACTTGTCAGATTTAACTCTAGCACTGCAAAGTGGAAGAAAGGAACGGTTACCATTATTATTTACTTCATTACTATGTAGACAATTCATTGTTATGCTCCTTTACAGCAATGATGATGATGGCGGTGGTGGTGGTGGTTGTTATGATGATGATGATGATGATGATGATGATGATGATGATGATTTGTAGTAGTAGTAGTAGTAAACTTAATGGATGCAAATACTTAAACTGCATGCAAAAATACCAAATCACCGTTGTTACAATTTCTTAATGAAAATTCAAATCATAGGGCACATGCTTACAAATAGACAACAACAATCTACTCCAATAATATTTTAATTACATTTCAAGACTTCATATTTTGCGATGTATTTCTTTTTGAAACGCAAATGCACCCCACCCCCACCCCCATGTAAATACAGCATAAACTGTACAAGCAGAGCTGAATGGTTAGAGTCTCTTGCCCATCGTATTTTTTCTGAAGATTACCTACATAAATTTTATCAATTTATTTGAAAAAAATGGTCCGTCTTTCCAGTTTTCATTTGTTCCCGATCTGTCTAATTTGGCGAAAAATGTTTTATGAATTGTGGGCTATCCATTGGGCTATCTATTAATAAACATATACCCGATCTTCCTCGCTATGTTAAAATGAAAATATATAATACATATTTGTCTGTGCTTGCATGCCAGATCTGAATCCTGTCAAATCTTCTTGATGCCGTCTTTTGTAAATATTCGGTACCAAAGTGCGCGAGAAGGTAGCGGAGCTGACATTGAGAATTTTAGCTCGAAAAAGGCGGACTCAATTTTCCGACTGATGCACACGAAATTTTAAGTCTAGTGGAACGTGTGTATTTTGTGCATGGTTCAATGTTTTTATAACTAAGTAGGGTCGTTGCAATCCATTTTTGCCTCCATTACAAAACGGGGGCGTCCCCGTTTTGAGGTGTGTCCCCGGTAATTTGGTGTGTACACCTTTTACAAACGCACACACACACATACTGTGTTCGTATTTAATTGTTTAATAATCTCCACATAAGACTTTGTCAAGATTTGTGGTAGACTGGCCTTTAAATGAGATAATGTATGCTGGCCTTTAAATGAGATAATTGATATCTCAGTTGATCCAACCTTTGACTGTTTTATTTTCATATTTTTGTCCCTTTATAGGCTAGAAGACATATTGCATTTCTTAAAATAAAATAGTTTGGGCATAGACCGCTATATATATGTGTCAAACAATTTATGTGAAACTTTTTTTTTATTGGATTGCTTATATAATAGCAGTATTGACTGCGTATACAAATAGAAAAATAATGGAGAAAACTATAGCAAACGACATTCATCATCATCAGTATTAGTGGTAGTTGTCAGCGGCCATGCTGAAATTCTTTGGGGTTTTTTTTTTTTTTTTTTTTTTTTTTTTTTTTTTTTTTTTTTTTTTTTTTTTGTGTGTTTTTGTTATGAAGGTTTGGTGAAATTACTTGCAGCAGTCAAATTTTTTATTCCAGATTGTAAGGCAGAAGGAAGGAAGTTTCGATTGACCTTCTCTCCCTCTCATCTTTGAATCCGCTACATGTAATAGTAGTAGTAGTATATCTCCCCAACATATCCTTACAGTTAAAAGAATCACATTTGAAAGAAGCTTTTCGCCTTAACTCGGGGGAAGTTTTATTCTTTTTGTCTGTCACTCCTAATGCTGTATTGGTGGTGGTAACCTCCTTTTCATGTTTTGAAGTCACCTGCTGGGGAATAAAGAATTTCCTCTCGTTATCGTGGAACCCTCCTTTTACGTTTTTCAGGTGGAGAGGGGGATATCTAAAACTTCCATTTCCCATCTACTGAAGTAGTAGCAGTAGTAGTATATATTTCGCCAGCATATCTTTACAGTAAAATATCACATTTTAAAGAAGAATAAATGTTACTTCTGAAGTATATAGCAATCAACGTGAAGAGTTTTTGGTCTTTTCTCTACTTAAATGAAGATACATTACAATTATTAAGAATGTAATAAACCATACATATGATTTTTTATTTCGAATGAACGTATTAACAATAACAATGTCAGCGTTTTCCATTTGAACAGAATATTTATTTTCAAACGAATTGATCAGAATGAACAGATTATTTTCAAAACTATACATACAAAATTATAATCTCTATTTCACATGGCTATGGGAAACATTTTATGGCTTTGTGTCAACATAAAATTCTTTGTCAACATAAAACACTTTTTTTATTCACAGAGTTGCATTATGTATCTACCATTTGCTGCGTAGGTAAGAAAATACAAAAATATCTAGTTTTAAGGTACTGACCAATTAGTTTTCGGGTGGGGTGACCCTGGGACTTTATGAAAAAAATGTCGGGCACTCAAATAACTTGAAAAAATTATCTTGGTCTGATTATAGCAACAAAAAATAAGCTCTTATGATATCCATTACATTGGCTGCTACCCCCCTCATGAAAATTAAATGGTCGGGTCCTAACACATTATATATGTAGATTATTAAATAAATTAAATACACACAGTGTGTGTGTGTTTGTATGTGCGTGTGTGCATTCGTATTTGATTTAAATAGAGGACATTCACAAGATTACATGCCAACGTATTGAGAACACACCTACAATCGAGGACATTCTGGGTTGAAAAAAGGGTCAAACACGCCAGAAACTATGTCCTCTATTGCCCAGTGGAAAACTTGTAAAGAGACCTGTGCAGTGAAGTTTCACACATGTAAAGCCATTGAAAAGAAGCAATTGATATGAAACATTTGTATTATTCAATTAACTATATCCGCCCCTTTCATATCATACTTAGTGCTAACAACAGGAGAGAACGGTAGTGCAACTCATCACAGATCATGTTATAGTGACTTCGGATTACGACCAACCTAATTTGGAAGCATACAACTTTAATAGATAAATACATAGATATAAGTCAAACATCAATCCCAATAAGAAACATTTCATTACAACACTATGTCTTTCATCATGACAATCGCAAGGTTTGCTACAATATGTGCAAGCAAATTATAAACTGATGTATGCATTCAGTGTGCTATTATACGAATATGACTGCCTTCATTAATGATTTTATGACTTTGATTTACAGATCATGCATTATGTTTGCATCCATAGTTTTATTGTGAGGGAAGTCTCATACAAATAATACACAAATATGAACACATAAAACACCAATCTGTCAACGAGTACAGTGGTGTCAATCAGGTATTGTTACACTTTCTTTGCCTCCCAAATTTAAATAGGTTTTTAATGATAGCCAAAACCCACAGAATGCTTTGCGGGACCAGCCTATATACCACAAATGTATCAAACATTCCTAATCATATAGTCTTTTGTCTTCTGTAAGTAAGCTTTACATAGAATGTGTCCTTGGACTCAGAAAACTGTTTAAACATTTCTTCGTGTTTCCTGTACAATAGCAATCAGCGATACAAAACACCCTTACAAGGTACTTTGAATTACCACAAATATAACTTAAATCCAACCCAGTTTGGTTCGGTTTGGTGATTTTGGCGATTTACTGCGAATAAGCAATGTTTGACGCAATCTTAATATCACAACACCAGTAAGCTACTTACGGATTGGGAAGGATTTTCTGTCTTTGAAAATGTAGCCGTGATTAATTCTTAATATGTAAAAGGATATTTTTTTTGTAACTCGCATTTCTGGAGGTTTATAAGAGTGAAATTAATAGTACCACCGCAAAAATCTTATTTTTCTCAATGTATTCATTTTAAAAAAGCAACCCCACACCCCACCCCGAAATTAGTGTGAGTTGTTTTTAAAGACAGGCAATCTGTTACCGTGTACAGTTAGCGCTTGAATTGGTCGATATATCCGGCATATATTGAGCGAATAGATCTCGGTCAACAGTCAGCGTTTGGATATTTATAATAATGTTATTTGCTACCATTTTTTGGGTGGTTCACAGTAAATTGCCGTTTCTTTTACTAGTACAGAAATAGTTGTCCATAATAATGTGACTTCATAACTTTTGTGGGTATCAAATTCCGTGCTTTTGCGCACACACAAAAGAAATGAAGAAAGAAAAAAGACTTTTTAGTCAGTGCATGAATTCGTATATATATATATATATATATATATATATATATATATATATATATATATATATATATATATATATATATATCTGATTGTGATGGGGTGCTGTTATCTTCATTGATAGATAATTGTTCGTTCATGGACTAATATTATGAGAGAGAGAGAGAGAGAGAGAGAGAGAGACGAAGACGGAAGGACACCAAGACGAAACTAAAATACCGAACATGTTTTTTCTATTCCTTCGGAGATGTCGACTCAGGTTATTTTAATTGGATTGTTATTGTTCAACCTCGTCGAAATCCCTTTGCATGTTCTAAAAAAGGTATTGGTGAAAATTGCGTGCCTCTAACCTGGTTAACATCTGAACTAATTTCAAATTTACATCAGAAAACAGAAAGTTATTGTTAGAGTCGACATTTTTCGCACAGATTCTTTCGATCTTCGAAGATGTTTTTATCTTCTTAGCAACTAAATCCCAAACTGAAACATCACTGTTACAAAAATCGCCCCGAATCGTCAACATTTTGAACAAGGGTTGATCGTGTAAAAATGGGTATAGCCTGTAGGACATTGTTATAATAAATAAATGCTGTTACACAAACTGCTGCAAACTGACTGAAGGGATTATTTTTTTCCAGACAGCAGGTATTACGAGTCGTTTGGAAGGACGGACTGACGGACAAGCAGGCAAGGATAATATGAAGTGCCAAATGTCCATTCGTGATAAAAGAAAATACAAATATAATTAGTACTGCACTGGAAGCAAGAACTATTGGTATTTGGTGGGGAAGCGAATAACTTCCTGAAAATACACACATGCAAGTTGAAAATGAAAGAAAATATAGAAGTTCATGGGTTATGGATCTGTTTGGGATGCAAAAATGAGCCACAATTACGTCTGATTGCACTAAGACCTCGAGTCTGAACCGTCCATGCAAGGCATAGTAATGTGTTCTTCATTTTCATTTTCATTTTGCAAGATAATGAGAGTCCCAATTGTCCATGACGTCCCATTGTCTGCAGTTTCCATGTTTTGGTCAATAGTTATGTGTGTCCTTAGTTTGCATTGATAAATTTCATATTCTTAAGAATTAATCCTACATTACCCTCCTCGATAGCCACCATTTGCTATACATTTTCTGGCATAACCTGTATCTATTTTCATTGCAGGATAGCTGGAACAAATGTCCTCTGTATGGGGTTCCATACCTAAGTCCTCGATATGCACCAAATACAAGAATGTGTGTGTGTGTGTGTGTGTGTGTGTGTGTGTGTGTAAGGGGATGGATACCACATGAAGCAATAATCTACTACTACTAATGATGATGATGATGATGATGAAGATGATGATGTCGATGATGATGATGATTTTGATGGCGATGATCTGATTATGTGTGAGTGAGATGGAAACAACATGAAGCAATAATATACTACTAAGATAGAATTTGTCCAATTATGTTGTATAAATAGGCCGCTTGGGGTTTCCTTAAATATTCAACAACAGAGCAAGTGCATCCCAAAATTTGCAATGTTAACATCTTTTTTCTTGTATGGCATAACCAAAAGCATAAACAAATGCCAATGAGATGTAGTCGATTGGGGGGGGGGCGTAGGGTGCACGGGGGGTCTACGTATCCCATGGACTATACTATATATAATTCAAACATTTAAAGTCTACATCGTATTTTAAGTTTTATTATAAATAATAAGATGCAGTAGAATATGTACAGAGCGTTAACACCCCACTAAAAAACAAACTTCTGTTTAATTCTATTTGATTATCCCATTTGTTTTCGAAAACAAAATTGATGTAACATTTTATTCCATGGATTATTTTATTGCTCTTATTTCTTCATATATTATGTTATTTCTGAGCAAGCATTGAGTTTCCGTGGATCCATGTTTTCTTCATAAAAAAGGCTTTAACGTACCGTGTCTATCACAAAAGTGGGAACATGTTATAAAGTAATAATACATAAATGTCCATAATTAGGTCATATTCATTATTCAGATATTTTCTCTGGTTCCTAGGCCGCTTAATGCATACTAGTTGTTGCAACGATCTATATGACACGGCAACATTACTTGGAATTGAGCTTTAATGTTTTTCACCACAATCATAAAACCGCTTTCACAATACATATTATCCTGGATACAAATGAGAATCATAAAGAGGAAGAGATATATGGGGTGGGGGTGGGGTGGGAGCGTTTGAGAAATCAGTACAATTTTATGAAAAAATAAACAAAATGAATCTTTAACATTTTTGTGTTAAATAAAACTTTCTTCATAATTTACCAAGTTAAATCGGTCCATTTTAAATGCAGATGTTATGCGCAATGATATATGGGATAAATTAATCTGATAATAGAGACAACAAGTCTACCGGAACAACCACCAACCTTTGTACTCGTCGTCTCTAACAACAATAGGGCACAAAGACTGGACATAATCCCTAGCAACAACCCAAAATATTTTGATCTTTTCATTGGAGTAAAATTCTGATTATCTGCCTAAGATCAATGGCAATCATTAACCAGTTTGCTTGTGAAATACCATATATACTTATTCGTTAGTGCGGTCATTGTGTTGAACTATTTTATGATGCAATGCCTGCTCTTTGCTATAAGCCTGTGAAAACGTGAGACCTTTCGTACTGAAACGTTTTTGTCACTAAACTTTTTTCTTCTTCTTTTAGCCTTAAATTTAAGGAATATACAGAAATTGACTCAATTATTGGCGTATCATATGCAAATTTGCTAATATAGTCAAAGACGTAAATAAAAAGTTCAAAGGCATTGGGGGTGGGGTGGGATAAGCTTAAATGTCAGCATGATCTCAGAGCTTGAAACTTGAGTGAAAAACCCTTCGGAAAAACACAGTGTGTTTGGGCGAGGCAGTTCTTCATACCCGAACAACCTTCTCGTAAAACTTCTCGCCGTAACGGAAAGAACATCGTTCGCAATCGCTGTTCTCGGGTTGAGAACTCACATCGCCTCTAAGTCATGAGTGAAGGAGAACAAAGATGACGGAACATGTCGTACCTAATCCACCATGTTTCTTGTTCTAATTTCATGTTATTTTATTGTATACACATATTTTCCTCTTCTTTTAGTGTTTCTAATTAATGGTATCACCCTTTGCAAGGAGGATGACGAGATTTAACTTATGTATATACGGATATAGTTTGTTTACATTTTTATGAGGACCAAATGGGACATTAGCTTTAATGCTAAATATGTAGCCCTCTTCAAATAAAGACATTAGCTGTTGTAGAAGTAGTAGTTGTAGTTGTAGTAGTAGTAGTAATTCTAAGCGTTAACGCGATTTCAAACGCGAACAACAGTATGTATATATAGAGTCCAAAAGCACAACAGCACAATCCTGGCTATAAAGTGCCGATAAAATGCAATCTTCCAAAGATGTAAAGGTAAAAATTGCGAAAATTTAAAAAGATAAACCACTCCAAATAAACGTGAAAAGAGTCTCAAATATGATAAATATTAAAAATGTTAAAATTCAAAACAAAACAAAAAAGTAAAAGGAAATCAAAGAAAAAGAACGGAGAACATTGTCTCAGAGTTTAAGGGAACATTTGATAACATGACACCCAAAAACGGACATAAATATATCCATTGGTGCACATAGCGAAAATTTACAACGTATAATTCCTTTTCAAGCCTAGACATGCGCGCACTTAAATTTTAGTAGCAAGAAAATAAGCAGAAATGATACCATAAAGTTTGAAATTTATCATCTTGTGTGCGATGACTGTCCCATCTGACTTTGAATCTCCGCTAAATGCGATGCATATAGGTGATAAAAAGGACCATGAAAAAGAAACAAACTTGACCAGACGTCGACGTCAGAGTATAGGACAACATACTGGGAACGTCTAACGTGATGGCCGCTGTATATCACCTTTTACAACACTAATCACTGAAAAGATGGGAATGCTAACAAATGTTGAAAAAATGTGTGAAAAATTATATGGCTTTCTTATGTCGGGCGTACTGTGTTATAACGTTGTTGTCCATCCATTAGCATTTGCTTGTTCGGCCCGATCCTATGTAGCGGTTGGAGTAATTTTCATGAAACCTAGTATATATCATGATGAGAAGGTGTGTCGCGTACCATATCCACGCTCCTTTCTCAAGACCGTGGTCAAGGCAACGGAAAATGTAATTATTTGACTTGTATCCTTGTCTGGAGTTTAAATTTTGAACCAATGAAGATACTTTACTAGAAATTTAGATAACAATATAACAGGTATAGTCGGTGTGTCGCATACCACAGTCATGTCCCTGCCAGAAGGTCAGATAACAGCAAGGAAAACAATACCTCTGACTTGTATCCTTGTCTGTTGTATAACGTTTGAACCACTAAAGATATTTTAATGAAATTTGAACCAGTTATATATCGTGAAAAGTGTGTCACATACCAAAACCAACCCCATTCAAGGCCAAGTCGCGACCATGAAAAATATGAATCAGTAGATCATTCTCATGTACGGGTATAACCTTTGAACCAATAAGATATTATATTGAAACTTTCACCTTTTATATACGTTGACCTGACAGTGGCTCGTGTATTCTACCCCCTGCTTCAAGGTCAATGTCACAACAAAGAATAATGTAAGTCACTGGCCTATGTTCTTATTCAGTCTGTCACCTTTTAAACCCTACAGAAATTTTGATGACACTTTCCGCAGGTCCACATCTTATACAATTGTCAAAATCATCAGTAGATAAAAGGTCAAGGGACGGGTGTATCATGTGCCGTTTGCGGTACTCTTCTGTATCGAATCATTATTTTCGTGTTTTTGTTGAAAAAATAACACATTTTTGATTGTTTTTGTATTATTATAATCGATTACCATATTCTTTATGTTGTATTATAAAATTGGACATAGCAGACCATGATCCATTACCTACTTATGATCCAAATAAAAGTTTAAAGGAAAACTGTGTTATCTTGAGAAAACAAATCAGCATGTAAATATAGATTGATTGATTAGTGGTTAAGAATGACCTTTATTACGTTAATATATGCACTTATGAGAACACTAATCATAAATGATTATTTTCCCCACGCTTTTCGAAGATCCCTGTTCTGACCTTCGTGTGTGCATGCGTGTATAATGTCGCGCAACTCTTTCTAGATATTTCAAACATTGTTATATGATTAGGAGTAGTCTGTGAATGTACAACAGATTCCGGATTTAGACCCATTTTCTAGGCTGACCTTTAGGGTGGTAACCGTTCTGCTGATATGGAGGGGATAGGGTGGATGCGGTAATGATAAATGAGAAATACATGGGAATAATGCTGCTTTTTGTCAGCATTGTAAGTAGGATTACAAGTTTTAAATATATATATATATATATATATATATATATATATATATATATATATTTTATCTCAAATCTCTCTCTCTCTCTCTCTCTCTATATATATATATATATATATATATATATATATATATATATATATATATATATATATATATATATATATATATATATATACGCGTATGTAGTTTCTATACATTTTATGAGGACCATATGGGAGAATAGCTTTAATGCTAATAATGTTATCCTCTTAAAATAAAGACATTGTTATTATTATTATTATTATTATTATTATTATTATTATTATTATTATTATTGTTGTTATTACATGACTGAGGTAGTATATAAAGTTTATATTATATACATCAATTGGAGAGAGTAGAGGTGGAACTGGGTCCTATTTGATTAATTAAAGAAAACTGAAGTCCGATTGAGATCATCTAGTAGTAATGGGCAATTGTTTTGATGAGCTAAGTTGTCTTTGTCTGTATTTTATTTGGTCCCCGCCCTCATCGCCTATATTGGCAGTCTTGATATTTGGTGGAGGGAATACTAAATTCGATAATCAAAATTTTCTTGAAAGTTAAATTTTTTTCCCTGTCATCATAAATGGCAAAGATAGACATATCAGGAAGGGCACACATCCTAAATGGCAAGGATAGACTCATCAGGAAGTCTACACATCCTAATGGCAAGAACAGACTCATCAGGAATGGCACACATCTTAATGGCAAGAACAGACTCATCAGGAATGGCAGACATCTGAATGGCAAGAACAGACTCATCAGGAATGGCATACATTCTAATGGCAAAGATAGACCCATCAGAAAGGGCACACATCCTAATGGCAAAGATGGACTCATCAGGAAGGCTACACATCCTAATGGCAAGAACAGACTCATCAGGAAGGCTACACATCCTAATGGCAAGAACAGACTCATCACGAATGGCAGACATCTGAATGGCAAGAACAGTCTCATCAGGAATGGCACACATTCTAATGGCAAAGATAGATTCATCAGAAAGGGCACACATCCTAATGGCAAAGATAGACTCATCAGGAAGGGCACACATCCTAATGGCAAAGATAGACTCATCAGGAAGGCTACACATCCTAATGGCAAGGACATACTCATCAGGAAGGGTACATATCCTAATGGCAAAGATAGACTCATCAGGAAGGCTACACATCCTAATGGCAAAGACAGACTCATTATGAAGGGCACACATCCTACTGGCAAAGATAGACTCATTAGGAATGGCATACATCCTAACGGCAAAGATGAACTTATCAGGAAGGCTACACAGCATAATGGCAAAGATAGACTCATCAGGAATGGTACACATCCTAATGGCAAAGATAGACTCATCAATAATGGTACACATCATAATGGCAAAGATAAATGCGTCAGGAAGGGTACAAATGTTTATGCATATAACTAAACTCTAACCATGAACCAGACTCTGGGACCTGTGTTTCTATCCTGAGAGAGAGAGAGAGAGAGAGAGAGAGAGAGAGAGAGAGAGAGAGAGAGAGAGAGAGAGAGAGAGAGAGAGAGAGAGAGAGAGAGAGAGAAAGAGAGTGAGCATCCTAATAGTAATGGACAATTGTTTTGAAGATCTTAGTTTTACTTAGTAGTATTATTTATGATAATAACATGTTTGTGTCATTATTTTCTAAAACTATGTTTCTAATCGTTGTTTAGTTGTTTATACCTAGATTAGTGATGTTTATACAATTACATTTTAACACCATGGATATAAGTTAAAATGGAAAAATAGACAAATAGACAAAGTAACCACTCCATCGTCCCTTAAAATCATCTCCATATAGCCAAGTACAGTTTAAACCTTAAGTTTCTGCGTTCGGTCTGAGCAGCAAGGAAGGCGATCGGACTATATTGCAGAAAGCGTCCCGACCAAGCTACGAGCCTGCTACCACTCTTTAAGACCCCAAAATGTCTACAACTATACTTTTTAAAACGTCTTGCCGTGGCCCCCACAGATATATATATATATATATATATATATATATATATATATATATATATATAAAAATGTTTATCTTAGTAGACAAGATGCTTATCTGTTTATCTCTTGAGTAACCGCCATACATATAGCTGTAATGGACGCCCTCCCCCCCCCTCGCCCGTCGCGGTCTCTAGAGCGTCTATACTTTTTTATACAAGAAAAGGAAAACAAAATTTAGATATGTTTTCAAAAGCTCTTATCTGTTGGAGAGCATTTAAACATGTTGAAATTTTCCATTTAGAGATACGCTAACCAACTCTGTATACCTATTAACATCCGTTGGGCAAAAACACATGCGCATGGATTACGTTGGGAAGTACTGAGATATGTTGTAAGAGTTGCATATCCGAATACTGTAAAGTACATGCAAAGTGACTTCGCAACAGTGGTGGTGGGACTTATCCTTTCGTGGGGTGGTAGCTGCGGCATGCTATGCATTTCTTTGCAGGGTTTGTGGCTCAGAGACTTTACTTGCACGCCTTAGAAAAGAAAAGCAAACGCTCGGTTGCTTGAAGAACTTCTGCGGTTAGCTGCTATTAATATTTAGAAATGTTAAACACGCTTATCCGCTAAGATATACATATTCATAATTGTACATGCACAACAAGCATGTGTATTGCGCGATGAGATCGAATCATTGACTGGATTTCGACCTCCTTAGCCCAGGGGTAGCACATTACTGCGGTCCGTGCAGAGTTTGCTCATCTTGAGACAAAAGAACAGGCAACTAAGACCGTGAGGCATGAATTGGGCCACCTTCGCCCTATTGAAATCAAGAAAAAAAGTCCCCTTTCAATTTGAAAAGGTAGCACCGCAACGTGCGCCTATTCCAAAAATCTGGGCCTTGATTGGTATCGTCGTCTTGTGACGCCAAGAAGAGTTCGAAGTTGACGGTACTCCACATGTCATTAGATCTTTTGCATCAAAGAGAAAGACCCGCTCAAACTGGGAGAATTGAGATTATGTCTGGATTCCAAGTAGGAGGCCATAGCCTCATTATAAAGAGCCAAATGACCGACGCACGTGCTGCCGTCCTGTTTGCGGCCCTTACGACAGGCGAAGAGTTTTTCATTCGCGTTAAATTTATCTACAACGATGAATGGGAAATGGACAGTAAGAGACAAGCATGACCCGGTGAAGACAAAACATCACAAGGAAAAAAAGGTGGTTGATATTTCGCGTGATATAATACTTGAACTTCTAACTTGTATTGATAAATCTTACTATGACAATGCTACCCAGGCAGCTTTTTGAGTATCGGGGAGTGTGCGCCATACTGTGAACTGTTTGGTTACCCATACAGGCGGCACCTGTCGCAAAAGCAACTCTTTGGTTGGCTATGACAAAGCACCTCTCCAGCACGTTATTATATACTACGACGGCTCGCAACCACATTTCTAGTACCTACGGGCTTCCATGCTTAGCTAAGTGGGTAATAACCTTATCAGCATGCTTCAAAGGTTTCCTACTGAGGCCGTGCGAGGAGTGGCGATAGACTCTGATTACATCAGATGATTGGGTCAGGTTTTAAGTCACTCGCAAGACGTTCGCAGTTATCTATAGGCAGAAAGTGGCTTACAACTGCAGTGTATAGTCTGAGCAGAGACGACCCCAGCGGAGCGCTCATCCTGGCTCCCAGTTTAGCCTCGTATATGGCATAGGTCTTTGCTACCTCTTCATCGCTCATCGTCACGCAAAGTCAAGAGGTCGACATATGTATTTTTTCGCTGCCCCAGTGCCAAACTCGGACGGGCGATGACGCTGCTGTGCTAGTGTTACTTCGTCATATGCGAGAACCACAGCGTGAGTGGCCGTCATTCCGACTGCCAACTTGCCCGTTTCTCGCTCTTGGGCTGTCAACTCATAGTATCTGGTCAGGATATGTGTCACGTACAGCAACCGCCATTGGTCTTATGAAGTTCTGGAGATGGTTCTTTGAGCGCTTAACTCTAAGTAGGTTATAGATAATATTGTTTAAGGTCCCAAGTGTTATGGCATGACTGGTGGCATACACAAGGTATACACTTCGGTTGCAATCGACGAAGTGGCAAAATACGAACTAACGGCCAGCGGAGATCCGAAGCTCGCTAGAAGATCAGGACAAATTATCGATGGGAATTCATCATAAGCTGCGTGTTGTTAGCGGAAACGACAAAACCGTAGGAACGACAGCTTGCTGACTCCGCAGGGTCTATTTCTTGCCCACCTCCATCATACCATGCGGTTTTTCAATAACTCGCCACCAATAATTTCAAGCCATATAAATAGGTATTTGTTTATTACTAATGTCACTCCGTACGCAATGCATATGCAGCAGTGGATAGATGATTATGACGAGTATGACAAAAACATGTATGTAGCTCTGAGGCTTTAGGGCTTTACAGTTGAGCCAAGGCCAAACCAAGGGCTATTCGATTATAAAAATGAATATGCGCGTAATCGGGCAACGTGGAACTAAATCGCGGGAAAATGCGTAAGTTTAAGCTAGCAAACAGAT
This sequence comes from Margaritifera margaritifera, assembly GCA_029931535.1. Classification (NCBI taxonomy): domain Eukaryota; kingdom Metazoa; phylum Mollusca; class Bivalvia; order Unionida; family Margaritiferidae; genus Margaritifera; species Margaritifera margaritifera. Next base: position 4,237,429 of record JAQPZY010001678.1, read on the forward strand.
GCATAAAAATATTAACGAGCTGTATGAAACAGTCAAACCTGACAACTTGTATATTCAGACCCTTATTAATGTTTGTAATGCACTACTACATAGCACCGTCTCCATTGCAAAATTGAAATGTGCATTAAAAATACACAACAAGTTGCCAATTGGATGTATGGATTAAAAGTTAATGACGACACAAACTAATTATTTTAGTGTGTCTTCAAAGTCTGCACCTCTAGGGGCAATAGGTTTTGTTTTCCTTTTTAATAAGGCGTTCCAAAGGTAAGCATATATATATATATATATATATAAATATATATATATATATATATATATATATATATATATATATATATATATATATATATATATGTGTGTGCGTGTGTGTGTGTGTGTGTGTGTGTGTGTGTGTGTGTGTGTGTGTGTTTGTTTGTCAGGGTTATTCGTTCCCATTGGGTACCACTGCAAGCCGTTTGAAAAGTATAGTTGTTGACGTTTTTTGGAAATTGAAATGGTAGTGGGAGGCTCGTAGTTTGGTAAGGACGCCTCGCACAATATAGTCCGATCGCCTACCCTGCTGCTGATTGAGAGGTGGAAGTGGAATGTGGTGTGCTTTAGAAACATTTGATGAAGTTAATATATATGTGATGTCTTCAGTCTTAGTAATACACGTGGCTGAGATGTAGGCACAAGGAAGTATCTGAGATGAAATAATTCAGAGTACCTGTTGGAAACCACCGAACTTGGTTAGGCCTTCACTTCTCTTTCCACCGGCTGGGACTTAGGATCAACTCTCTTCCGCATAGGTTCAAAGCAGTTATCCTGGCTATGTTGTTTCCGATATGTTCTGTGTCTTCTTGTATAATCGAATTTTAATTTTCATGACAACTTTGAAATTGAACACAAAGAAATTCAATAATTTCACTTAAAATAGAGTTCAACAGAGAATTGATTATCGTTTTATTTATAGTTTAAATTTATTATTCATGGTCCTGAAAGCGGCGGTAAATATATTAAATGTGCCAATCGATGAATGTGTTTACAAAGTCATTAGCTTATTGTGTACTCCAGAACCCACTTAGAACATTTCTGTTCCATATCTATACAGATAATTCACCTCAAGTTAATAAATACGTGTATTGCAAATACTGACACTTCCAAGAACTCGTTACATTGTCCCAGTAAATGTTACTTTCGATATTAACACAGGTCGCACAGACCGGTGGTTGGTATTGCTGACTCAGGGTTAAAGGCAGAGGATTTCAATCTCACCGAGGTCAGTGTTGTAGTGATATTAAGGAAACATTTATCATGGACAGCTCAAGTCAACCCAGTCATAAATGTATACCCAGTCTCGTAGTACCATAGCGTTGTACGACACATTTTTTTCCCAAAAGTTGTTTTATATGTCAAATCGCTCGTATGACTTTCAAACGTTTTTATTATCGACTTTCCAAAGTGTATATTTCGTTGTTGGACAGTCTTAATTATTATTTTAAAAATATTCAATCGAATAATTTACTTCAGAGTTATAAGCATTCCAAACATTACTCCATTTCTTACCACTTTGATGAAGATATCCTCCTGCTCTGGGATCATTAGTTTGTAAGAAAAATATAATTAATACACAGTTAATATTATATTAAAAATTGTATACTCAAACATTAAGGTGTTAAAAAATAATATTACTTGGTATTGCTTTTGCAAAGAACTTAAATTAGTATATGTAATTACACATACTAATCATAGAAAAGAAACACCAAATATAGAAACAGCCAGGCTATACCACAACCCTTTTTCTTATTTCTTATATCCATTTATAAACCTAGCTTAGGTTCTTCGCTTTGTAATTAAACTGACGGTCACGATAAGTTAAAATTACAACAGTGAAGATTACATTTATTTTGTGAATGTAGGATGTAAATTGTTCAGTCTTTACTGACATAAGTAGTCGGACATATCAATGACAATATTACGTAGCATAACATTACAATCAGAACTATCAAGCAACTTGAATACTTTTATGTCATAAAGAAGCTTCCATGCACATACATACATAAATACACACACAAATAAATAAATACATATATGCATATTATACGCTGAATACGATCAGTACCTGGAATGAAACACATATATAAAACTCTGATAAATTCTTATAGCATGATACTCAAAATATTTTGCTATGTACGAAGACGTTCTGCCGAATATTGCTGTGACACGGGTGCTAGGAACGCTACACTGAAGATGATCTCTCCTACAAGGAAGAAGACGAAAAAGAAAACGTCGAGAGTGTTTGCAACCTGAACCCATCGCAATTCCGTTGACTTCTTAGGCAACATACAAAACATACGACGAACGAGCCACACAAAACGCTGAAGTAACCTTGGGGGTTGCAGATGTCGCTGGTTTTGGGTTGACATATCAGCGACACGATTTGGAGCACAACACGAGCAGCAAAGTCGATGACTTGACTGTTTGGTATCCTTTCCTTTTTTATCTTCATCCTCCTTCTCCTCCTTTTCTCCATCCTTCTTGTTCTCTGCAGCATTCTTGTTCTCTTTATTCTGCTTTTGCGCTTTTTTATCGATCATCAGAGTGAACAGTACGAGGACGGTTATAACTGCGCTAGTGGCCATCATCACCGTAACGTAGTACACCAAAACAGAGACGGGTGCAGAGGACTTTGGTAGAGATGTGACAATGGTGTTCATGAAAACTACAAAAGCCAAGAAACAAGTCACAGAATATCCTGCTCTCTCTCCAGAATTTCTAGGTAAGATGAAGACAAATATGTTTAAACCGGACAATATTAAAATAGGTAGAATGTAGTTCAAGACATAATTCATTGACCTTCTTGCGATTGTAATTTTGAATTTTACTTGGGATTTTGAATCCTGGGATAACATCTCTGAAGACGTCTTTTTCACACTCCATGCAACGCTCTCTTCAAAGTAATCCTTCTTGAAACTGGACGCTATTAGAGTCAGCTCACTGGAAGTGTAAGCTCGTGTGGTAAATTTCACTGAGCAATCATGAACGTCAAACGGATAAAAATAAACGTTCGGCCTACATGACGCTTTCAAAACAACATTTTCAGTCCATTCGCATTTACCAGATTTAAAGTATATTCTCACCTGCGATTGCTCTTGCACGATTTCTGTGCCATCTCCCGCCGAATTGACTAGTATCAAGGACGGCTTCCAGATGCTAGCTGCCGATACCGTAACTGACGTATCAGGGGCCGCCGAACCATACGCGTTCAAATAAATTTCCTCTATCCACTCCATAGAGATATATGTGCTTATATCTATGATCCCCGCAACATCGTCAAAGTCGTTTACTGCCAGGAGCTGCATCCCTAACGAAACATTCAATGTTTTAGACAAGTCTTGCAGTGGAATCACACTGGTCTTTCCCTGATATATCGTGGTTACGCTTTCAACCTCAGCCGATACTACTGACCAAGAAGCCGCACGACCCTTACGAGCAAAATATAGCAATAAGTAAAAGATTGTGGAAGAAATGTAGATATACATGTGAATTACGTCTAAAGCTCGGTGCTCTGTTCTCTACTGACTGTGAGGTAACTCTGCAAGGACGTTACCTAACAGTAGGAATAGTATTATAATAATAGTAATAACTGTACTTTGAGCATGCGCTGATCTAGAGTGTTTATGTAATTTTGTAAGTGAAAAACGATAATCATAAATGTCTTTGAGCAAAATTTGTTTTGCTGCACTATTGAAAAGCTTTTCTTTTGATATAGTATTTTCTTTTGTGATAGACTGTAAACCAAAACCTTGTGAATACCTGTACCAGTCTAAGGTTTAAAGGTAGATCAATTTTCATGTTTACTTCTAACAATCGACTGATATATTGTAATATATTTGTTCTGAAGGAATGGAGGGTTTTTGTCTAATTTCTAAAACGTGCTCTAAGTGATTTCATAAAGTTAAAAGAGGAATCCTTAACACTGTCAGCAAACATTATGAATTGATGGATGTATGTATATATGTATGAAGAAACAGAGTTGTTGCGAATGTCATGGAATGGCGAATTGTTGACTCAATCTACACATACAAATACCTCATCAGCTGTTACTCCCTAGTGATCCTTAAAAACTACGGTTAATTATAGATTTTTTATTGAAGTTTTATTTGAAGTTGAGTTTTAGGGAATGTTTTGATGGATTTCAAAAGACAAAAAATAGTAAATGCAGTACTATTTTATCACTATGAATATCAGATCTTATGTAATACCAAAGTGGTTGAATGTACACGCATTAGTGTATAACGGAAGTGTTAAGATGCATCTTTTTATTTGTTCTCATATCTAAAATGTAAAATTTGTCCTACCAATTAGAATATTACCGCTCTATATGCCAACGGTTTAACATTTGTAAGCTTCATTAATGACTGTGTCCACACTTTTGCGGACATGTTGAGATTAATCATGTATACCCGTTGGTGCATCCATCATTTAATTTTCCTTCTGGACTTCGTTTACGCCGATTTAAAGAGGAGGATGATATTTGGCAAGATGTTTAAGACAATGAATAGACGACATCGAAGACGGTGTGAGGGTCAAAAAGAACATTTTTAAAATCATCATGTACAATTTCTTGTAACCTACATGCCATCTACTGATACCAATTCAGGGTAGCATTTGGATATATATATATATATATATATATATATATACATATATATATGTGTGTGTGTGTGTGTGTGTGTGCGCGTGTGTGTGTGTGTGTGTGTGTATATAACAAAATGTTTGGGAACCTGCATGGAGACTAAGGAATGGAAATGAGGGGTGGTATGGGGTTGAAGTTTATAAAGTTCAGATATACATGATCCTTCAATCTTTAGTAATACAAGCTATAATTCTTACAATTTTTGTTCAATCTAGGTATTCTCGACGGCTCAGATATTGCGATAAAGCAAATTGGAGAACCTGTGTGAAACCACCAAACTTCGATGGGTCTCCCCTTTTCGTTGCTCTTGAACTGGGGATCTAGCTTACGTCCGCATATGTTCAAAGCAGTTGTGTAATCGCTGCCCTGTCCTGACAATGTATTTTTGGATATACTTTTTTTCTAATGGCAATTCCAAGAACTCGTTACATTGTCCCAGTAAATGTTACTTTCGATATTAACATGGATAGCGTAGTCTGGTGGTTGGCACTGCTGACTCAAGGCTAAATGGTAGAAGATTCCAACCTCTCCCAGGTCAGTGCTGTGGTGACTTTGAGGAAACTGTTATCACAGACAGTTCGAGTAAATCCAGCAATAAATGTGTACCTAGCATCAGCTTCACGTCACTCTAGACGATTCCAATCTCTCCCAGGTCAATGCTATGCTTTCTTTGAGGAAACGGTTATCACAGTCAACCCAGCCATAAATGTATACCTACTTTACTTCGGCCACTCCAGAAGTAGGAGCCTGCAAAGCCTTTTTCTGGAGCGACCGAAGTAAAGATGAGCGACGTGAAGCTGGTGTTGGGTTTACCATCAAATCACAGCTAGCCAGTAAGTTTATAACCTCCCTAAGGGAGTGAATGACAGACTCCCACTCTCTGTAAAAGACATGCAACTATTAACAGCGTGAATGTACCCATCATAACTAACCCAGATAAGATCAAGGACAAATTTAATGAAGACCTTGAGTCTCTTCTCGCAGACGTGCCAAAGGCAGACAAGCTCATCATCCTTGGTGACTTCAATGCTAGAGTTGACGCAGATCATCATACTTGGCCAGGCTTCATTGGCACAAATGGCTTTGGCAAATGCAAAAACAACGGACTCTTTCTACTGAGGAAATGCGCTGAACACGACCGCCTAATCACCAATACAGTCTTCCGGCTGCCAAAGTGCAACCGCGCAACCGCGCTCCAAGCACTGGCATCTTATTTACTACGTTATTGTCAGGTGAAAAACTCTGGTCAGCAGTCGTCAAATTTTTATGAGCGTTGGCTCATTGGTCGCCAAAATAGTTGTTATAGCAACAATACTCTTTGTCACTTGTCTTCAAAACGGTTTTATAACAACAGGGCTGCCGGCCCAAAATGACAGTTAGAATAGTTCTTCCAACAATAGAGCCATCGGCCCAGGGCAACCCGCACTCCAGAAAACTTAGGATAAAAAAACAGTGGCTATACCCACCCTCCCCTCAATGTTAGTAATTTTAATTTCTATGAATACAAACAACTATGAAAACTTTTATAGAAATACATAATGGACTTCTTATTCTAGAAAGTAACAAGTAGCACACCTTATCCTTGTCATGCAACCCAGTTTAACAGATTTACCGAGGGACAATATCTTATGGCAGGTAAACTGTACCATAAAACGATACATATGTAACACGCAGAAAATGACTATTTTGAATACAAGCCACTATACAGCTTCTTGATAATTATGTTTTAAAATTGTTATAGTGATCATTAAATTAACAGATACAGTACACAATGTGATATGAAGCTTTGGCAAAATGTAATTAAACTCGGTAATATGAATGGCAACATCGGGAAGTGGAATATCTTGTTCACATTGAATACAAGAGAGTATACCAGAGTTATTTAAATCAATATATTGGTTTCATTTGTCATTCAGATGATAAAACTGCTGTCTGAATGCTCAGTACCATTAATATACGATAAAGCAACAAACAACAAGATCTAATTAATTTTGAATTAATTTATAGTAAGTTTAATATCCCACTACATTATGATTGGAGATATATTAGTGAAAAAATAAATATATTATTGATAATGGGCCTGTATAAAATAAAACTGTACATCAAGCCCTTGAAGAAGGTACACCAGCTGCTGTGTTAAGTTCTTACAAAGGACATGAGTACGGTGCTGGAACAGTTAAATACTGGAGAAAAATGTAATTTTTAGAAATTAATAAACTCGAATCACCTAGCGAGGAGGTCGGATGGACTTATATCTTTCTTCTAGATAGCAATGGACTAACACATAAACGAATAGAACGTCTATATCAGAGTATAGATCATATCATTTTCTATTTTAGTCGCTCATGTACAAAATAGAACAAGTATTACACAGTATATTTTTCTGTACTAGACACCGTAAAAAAAGTTATTTGAACTTTTAATTTTAGGTGAAGAAGGTTATGATTTAGATGCAAAAGTCATAAAAGGATTTCAACAATATATTTCAGATTCAAAAGTTAGACTACGCTCTGCATCTTGTGGTTAAGGCATATTTTTAATACTAGTGATGTGGTGATGAAAATGGATAGCATAGTAGGTTATAAGAGCAATTTACTAAGGTTATCAGATTCATTTAAACTAGGTATAAATCATACTGTAAATACCAACGTGATAAAGAATACTTCAACATAAGCTGATAAACAGTCTTTTGCCAAAAATGTAGACAACAAAGAGAATAAGCCTAATAAGAATTATTCAGACAAGCCTGTTGTACCTGATAATATATAATATATTGATTAAGAAACAAATAAATAGGTATTTATTATTATGTCTGTGGTTGCAGGAGGTGGCGCAATTTACTTTTTGAAATAAATAAACAGCTTAGCAAACTAACTAGCTAGTTAATAGTTAGCTATTAGTTGGTTAATCTTTAATTACTTTTGTTACTACAAATAAATCTTTTAGTATAATTGACGAGAAAAAGCTAATTAATGCAAGATTTTTTATAAATGGCGGTAGCGGCGATTAAAGAAGTATATTTTTTGCGGCTGATGTTAAAAGCCAGCTAATTATACTACGAATTATACGAGATAATGCTGCTGCTAATTTGTATACCTAAGATAAATAAATATTCAGCAATATTTGTTATACCTTTCGTGTCGCTGCTGCTACTATTGCCATTATCGCTGTCTACTGTTAATCCTTTTACAAAATTTGTTATGGTTAGACCAAAAGTTGTTGCTATAACACAAATAGCTGCAAAAACAGTAGCAAATGTTACACGTTTTTCTTTGAGCACCCATTTCATCCCTTCATGCAATGGTAACTTTTCTGTATTTGTTTACTCAATGTTATTAATATTTTTTCTAATGTTTTTTTTTATATCTGTTAAATGTCTACCTAATTGTGCTCTTTTACTTTCACGGCCTTGGAGTATCTTATTTAATTTAGCTTTGTTAGCTGGATCTTTTGCTTTTACAATATTATAGTGTGTTTTCTTTGTATTATCGTTTTTGTCTTCAAGATCTGTTTTAATTGAAAATATTTTTCTTTGAGTTTACAACATCAGTATCACTCACATATCCTCTTAATTATCTTTCTTCTTGGTCAGTAAACAACCTATGAACATTTCTTTTTTTGTCATAGATCTTGCTAGGTTATTTTTTAGATTTTCAATCTGATTAGTAAAATCAATATTTCCCTTATTTAAAGTCTCGTGTATTTCTGTTATATTATTTAAAGATTGTAACAAATCGGTTTCAACAACACAATCTGTTATATGTTGCCTGATTGTGTTACCTTTAAATGTGGTCATTTCTATTGGTGGAATGATTTCTCACTTGATTCATAATTGTCCTTCTCTTTTCCAATCTAACGAGCCCAAAAACCTACACCAGCCTGTTTCATTATATATAGTGTTGAATGATAACATTTTTATTGGGTTACTACCAATCTTAGAAGTTGAATATCATGATTACAAAGTTCTTCGTAATGCAATATTCTATTTATAAGTTTAAAATTAGGTTTACTTAACATATGCTCGTTTTCACTTAACAAACAATTATATTTGGTATATTCTATGTATTGATCAATAAATAATTGTTAAACTATTGATGTGGGGGTAGGAGGTTTAGATTTTCCATATGGTGGAAGAGTAGGTGGTATTGCAGTAGACTCAGGAGTAGGATCAGCAGGAGGATCATGTTTTTAGGAGGTTCTTCGTTCACTTAACCACAACCACCTTCAGCCATTTTACACTATTTCAATGAATCAAAAGCAACGTGAAAAGAATTAGGCTTTTTAGAATCTAAACAACATATTGACGTAAGTACTATATATAAAAACGGAATAATAGAAGCATACAAACTGGAATTAAAAATTAGTATAGTAAATGGGACAAACAAGGAAATAACTGGTAAACACTCAACCGATAGGGAGTTGAATAAAATGGATTCAAAACAAATGAATGTTATTATCAGATCTAATAATACTAGGAATAACATATTTGATGAGTAAATTTCTTCCAGTTGATAATTTAAACGAATTACAGAATGAGTAGAAAGAAGACTACTTAACAACAAACTAGATTAGTAACTGTAGTGGATTTTATCTTTCGGATTTGAATTACCATTGTCAGCATTAAGTGCTAGCTTGATAATTTTCAGCAAAGAATAAACAACAGATAAAAAGAGAAGAAAATGTAGATACACACAAATGTATATCTGTTTTGTTTCTGATGTACAGCTAAATATTCAGAACTACGAATTGAAATGTATTCTCTTTTAGAGTCATAGCGAAGCAGTCCTAACGTCCCGTCCCATGCCGTCCTAATTAAACACTAAATAACTGGACTATAGAGTTAATAAATGTACCTAAAAGAACTTTGTAATAGCATTACATTTAAAGTTACAAATTGAGGAAAGTGAACGTTTGTATTAGATTCAATTGAAACAGAATATAATTTGTATTTTTTGTTTTATTGTAATTATCTGTCCAACCATTATGTACAATACAACTTACAACAGAAAATGGCTTTTTAGCAAAAGCAATGTAATTCTAATAAATCCTTGTGATAAAGTAGTTAAATGGATCGAATTACTTATTAATGTATACAAGCAAAGTAATACTGTGTTTCTCGTAGATTATTGCGAATTTAGATGATGTAAACAGGAAAGCAAATAACTTAACAAAGCTGGTATTCAGTGGTAGGCACTATGAAATAGCTGTATCTATAATATTACAAACGTATAGTTCTGTCATAAAAGGTCTTTGTGAAAATGTTAGTTTTATAATAGACTTTTACTCTAAAGATAAAAGTCTACTAGAAACATTTTAATATAAATGATGTAGTACCAGCAGTTAGTATAGATGAAATAGATGAAAAGTTAAAAGAAAACAAAAGAAACAATTTTTAATGAGGCTGAAATATCCGTTTGATTGCAAGGTGGTAGGGAATTTATTAGCTAGGTTCCAAGGGAAATTAAGTAGGTAATTAATAAAATAGCAATAAGATAAGTATTCATCTTATAAACTGTATAACGTTTATTATCATATAGTGAAGGAGCAACTTTATTTATCGTAATATTGTATACTTCGTGACGGTTTGATCTAATTAAATTCGTTTCTTGATGATGTATAGTTTGCTTAAATAATTTTTTTTTGCATATATCTAATTTCAGATTCTTTTAAAGAACACATTTCTTAATACCTTTCCATACATTTCCTCTTCTTCTATCACTTTCTTTTGTAACGAAAAAAAACATCATCCTCAGAAAGAATTGTTTTTTTTTTTTTTTTTTTTTTTTTTTTGGCGCCAAAGGATAATCTTTAAAATAATCGTGCAAATTTGTTGGTACTTCTAAATCTACTTCTAAAATTCCTTCGTTTTTACAATCATCAGTCCAAGAGATCACATTTGCCTTAGTTTTTGTTGTTGCTTCCTCGTCTTCCCGTTTAAAGTTTCTAACGGACATTGGTTAACACAAGGCTAATCGTACAAATTGTTGGAACTTTGGTAGATAATATATGACCTTCATCTTGATGTATCATATTCTCCAGTATTCAGAGCTTGGTTGGTTCTCTCACATTTGTGGTCGTCGTGCTATTTCTCATGATTTGCTTTAGCATATCTATTAGGTATCATACTTGTTTCTCCTTTGATTCCAGTCATTTAACATTAACATTTAACATTAGTCATATTTGGTTAGGAATTCTAATTCTACCTTGCTTATTTTCAAACTAACATCGTGAGCCGAGTGTAGTAAAATAATGTGCTGGGTCTAGTTTGTAACAGTTCGTATACACAGCTCTGAATTCTTAAAAAAAAATCTGACATAGAATTAAAGTATCTTTCTTTACATAGTAGTCGTGACGATCGCCAAGAAAATTTAGTTTGAAACATTTCATAACATCTTTTACATATTCGTAATCATCTGTGCTAATTCCTGATCCGGTGAGTTTTTAATAAATTTCCCGATACATTAAATCTTTCAAATGAATCCATATATTAATAAGGATACATATCTTTTTGGTCACACATCTTGGTTCCATGCATCTGTTTTTGCCATATGAGTAGGCTTTTCTCTGGCCTTCAGATAAAATTAAATCTTTTACTTTACTGTTTCTCTGAATTGTTTAAAATTTTAGCAAGTTTTTCTAGTAATGAGTCCATAAACCAATAACTATATATAATTCTTGTTTTTCTTTTGACAGAATCCTCTTGAGGGCATTCCACATTTTCTCTCAAATCTATCAACTATAAAATCCTTACGAAAAGATATATATTTTTCACCATTATTTGGTGTTATTGATACTTCTTGATCAGGATATATTTTTACTATTCGCCCATTTTCTGGATTTATTTTCAGCACTTCCACATTCTATTATTAAGACACTATGTGAATCTGATTCATCAAAGTATAATAAATACATGAATATAGGCAAACCTTGATTTATTAGATTATAGGTAATATATCTGTCCAGGTGATAAGTAAACTGTATACATATATGAAGATACTTAATCTCTTGAATGGGTCTGGACTGGGGCTTAAAGTGATAAAGTACAAGGTATATTAATATAAGAATTAAAATGAAAAGGAGTAAAGCAATATATATATATATATATATATATATATATATATATATATATATAATTTGAATAATATAACACATGCATAATACAGGACAATGACAACATCTTTATTCATTGAGGCTGCAACACGCAACATAAAAGGTGAAAAGATTATTATTATATATTTCATAATGAGATATTCAAATCTATTAGTGGGAGTAAAATTATATCACTTTTGGAACTACTTTCCTTTTCCATTTAAGAGGTATATCTACCCATATGTATGTTATTCAGACTTGCATTTCAATATTTTGGCCTATTTCACTTCTTCTTCTTCTTCACTCTCTCTCTCTCTCTCTCTCTCTCTCTCTCTCTCTCTCTCTCTCTCCACCCTTCCTCTCTCTCTCTCTCTCTCTCTCTCTCTCTCTCTCTCTCTCTCTCTCTCCACCCTTTCTCTCTCTCTCCCCATCAGGATGAATAGAGATAGTAAAATGTGTCAAGATTATTGATACTCTAGTATATATTTATATAATCAATGAGAAGGCGCCGTCTTGAATGCCTAAAAATGAACCCTATACAACGAAAAGACTTCAAGTATTAACTTTATATTATTAGTTTTCCACAGAATCATGCAAATTTTCAGCGAATTAACTTGTATGACTTATTGTTATTCGATAATATGTCACCCGTACAGTATTGTATACCGGTTACACTCAACGACAAACAGTACACATTTTTAAGAAAAACCATTGATTACATATAGTAATACAAATCGTTTAAGTAGCGATTTTAAGCGTCATCACAGTCATAATCATGTCTCAAAACGATGGAGAAATCAGGCATCTATTAGTGTCGATTGCAAACCGGAATTAAGTGACAATCGAAATTTGGGTGCATCGTAGGTTACCAAAGTTGACTGCAAGCGTGCCAACACACGAAATTCACGTCTGAGTGCAGAAATAAACAAAATTAACAACCATTTTCCTTACAAGTAAACTCACAACCATTAAAATGTCTTCTTTAATGATATTACGCTCTGACGTCTGTTGCAGCGTTCTTTCATATTTTTACAGTAGGCCCTATCCCAACCCCAGTAATGTCTATTGTATCTAAATATGTGTTAACTAAAATAAAAATCCCATCATTTTCGTATGATAACATTCATTAGTTTGACAAAATACACAATTTGAAGCATTAATCGAATAAACCTGTCGTTGAAACCTTCAGCTGGGAAAGCAGGGGTTACTGATAAAAAACCGCGTGCATTACCGTTCGCAAACGCGATCCGCGCCTGATAGGTTTCCTCGGGCTGGGGTTTCAAAACTAGTCGGTTTTAACGCGTTGGCGGAGTACTGGGGTAACAAAAAAGTGAACCCTGATCGGTAATGAAAATCTCAAACCCGAACGCTGGCGATCACAAACCCCTGCAGAGCTTTGGGCGGAAAACTCTGCGGGTGCATCCTCGTTTGCAGCGTTGAAGAAATCATGTGGGCTGGAAGGGTCGGACCCTGATCAGTAAAAAAACCCTCAAATTCTTATTTTACTACCACTACCTTTATGACCTCACATTTGTGTGTTTTATTTTTTCCCTTGCGCACTGAATCTACCCCTTACACTGAGATTCAAGAGTCATTTCTCATGGCGTTTTTTAGGAGCCTCGTACATACGGTATGTCCAAAAACGTAATCAAATATCTATGTATATTCTGTATATATCTGTGTATACGTTCACGTACCTGATCGTATGAGGAAAATAAGATATCAGCTTGGTAGACTTCGTTGGGGGGTCAACACATCAAACCATCCACGGTAAATCTTCGGGGAGGGTAAATAAATCTGCCACAACGCTTGTTCGGCCAGCTACGCTCTGACGACGTCAGGGGTAACTTTTGCCGCCCACGCTAACTTTCCAAAGGCTGCTTCGCCCTTCCAATAATCGAGGGGACTGTAGTATATTGTGTACAGTTTTGTGGTCATATTTGTTATATCGATACTTTGCCTCCAATGAGTGGACTTTGTCCACCGAGTGCAGTCTTGGCCTTGATGTCTCCTTTGACAATCCATCGGGCGATTCTTTCTTCGAGTGAAGGATTGATCGCATTCAAGTCATGGATGAGATCAACGTCGGCGCGCTGACGCGCACGAATATCGTTTGATGTTTTATACGCAAAATCACGTCGGTAACAGGCAGCATCGACGCGGTTTGCGTTTTACTTCAGGCTTAGGTCGGTTATTGGAATCCAGTGGTATATCTAGCCGCGTTCCAGGCCCACAGTAAATGTATCCAGGGATACGTTTTTCACCAGGATATGTACTTCACAATATCCTAGGTTGATATCAGAGCCGGAGTTTTCATGCGGTATCGCACACAATATGAAGGCGTCATGATAAGTATACAACAATTGATATTCAACATGGCATCGTCGCGAAAGAGAACAACCGACAAAGATTTCACCGTCATTAACTTCTCTGCATCGGCGAAGGCCAGACCGCCCAAGCACACCAGCAACGTGTTTCCAAACTCATTGGTTCGGCCGATCCTAAAAAACTCAACTGTTGCTGACTCTGATTATGCGGGAAAATTCAACTGTTGTTGAATCTGATCATGCGATGGTTAACGTGGGATCGGCTGTGTGTGATTACGCCATCCACGGACGATCAACGGTTCAGTTCTTTTCCGCGATCGATGAAGTCTCTACTATCGACGATCTTGACCCGGAAAACAATATTCTTGACGTGTACGACGATGTGATGCTTGACCTGGATGACAAACCCGAGAGAATATTTTCTCCGGGCCGACACAAGAATGCAGATGTGATCTGTGTCACCCAACGATACGCACACGTGCCCATAGTGACCCGGGACAACTGCAACATGTTGAGGATATTTCGTGGAGTTGACGCGCATGGCCTTGCGAACATTCATTGGACATGGTGTGCCGTCAATTACTCATGGGATGAGATTCGAAATATGTTCGTGGAGGTAACCTGCGACCTGTATAAGTTCCTTACGATTGACTTGAGTGGTGTGTAAAAAAAAAGTATCGCGCGGGTCCGACTCAAGCGCCTGAAACAAACGTGTGAAGCAATTTAACGACCACGATAAATGTTAACATTGAAGAAAACAAAGAAACCTCCGCTTGAGAAATCTTCCAGCGATATCATAGCATAGGGGCTGACCGACACCGCAAAGCTGCTCGCAAACAAATGGAACTTCTTCGCGATTAGACACGAACGTGTCAAAGATAAGTTGAACTGCAATCCGTACGGGAAGATCTCGCAGCGGGTTTCGAACAAACGTTTGCGCCGCTGATCAAACCAACAAAAGAAATTACAGCCGAGACCGCGAAAACTTCGAGGGATACCGCGATTACCAGAGTGGCTGCTATGTCCGCCGCGCAAGACATTTCAGAATTGCGAAATAGGCCATCCCCTCGTATATGAATATTCAAACAATAGAATGTGGTTAAACTAAGTCCCAGGAGATAAAAATATGTGATAAGACAACACAGCCTTGAAGCAGACAGCGGGTACGAAACAACTAGCATGGTCAAAAATGACCAACTGATCAAGAAGAGAATCTTGAAACAATACCAGAGACCGCCGCCTCAATTCTTTAGCGACGAAGCTCGAGAGACTATTTTTAATAATCCCATACGTGCCGCTGTTTTAAGACCCAACAACAGGAGAAAATTGTTGCGGAAAATGCCTGCGAATACAAGCGAAGTGAACATCGACACTCAATAGTCCAAACTGGTATTAGGGATTTCATGGGGAAGCCAAAAGTCGCCGGCAAGAAATACAAAGTTTTTGAAGCTGCCGTCAAAGACTTTAACGTCAGAAATACAGATTGTGGCGTTAAAATATAGAAAGATATTACTGAGGACTAGCTCCAACGAAAACTCACAGAAGAGTTTTATTCCCCGCCAAGTTCGCCCAAACATGAGGAAGGGATTGGAGATTCCACGGTGAAAAGGGGTTCAAATGTAGACCCGCGACAGATCCACGTACTTGTGGACAGGTTGGAAAGGTTCGTGGGATCGGTTCGCGCCGGCAACAACGCACAGAAGTCATCAATAAGACCACATCGATGTGTCAGCGGTTGCTAACCGACCACATCATGGACCAGGAAACATTTCGCGCGTTGATGCACAAACTCTTTGAAGACATCAATGATGTATATAACACCGATGATGAGTTCTGAGGTGCTTCCCATTCTTAGCACAATCAATGCTGCGATGCAGCGTGTCATTGCAAATGCAACCCCGAGCGTCACCCAAATGATTACGATCTCGTCAGGAAAGTCAGAATTTCATGTGGTTTATCCGACACCGATTACCGCTGGGGGAATCCCGCTCATTCGAAATCGCACTAGCGTAGTTGCGCGTTTATTACAATTGGTCTAATATTCGATCGCAGCCGTTCGGAGGACTCGACGCGAATATATCTCTCGTGTTCTTTGCGGACTCGGGCGATACCTGGAATGTTGTTGGACTTCCCACAGGCGAGTACGATATTGAAGTGATCAATGATGAAATCTGACAGAGGATTTCGTTGGTAACGCGCAAAGACTCTAAAATCACTCTACGCGTACACGAGCCAACACTCAGCTCTGCCATCTCGATTGAATCTCCACAGTACGCGGTTGACATCGCACAGTCGTCACTGAGAACGATATTTGGTTGGCCCATATATATTTCATAGATACCCGAACGCGAACGAATCTTACGCGCAGTACCCAGAGGGTCCGGATACTGTATCGCGCCAGATATTGGCAGAATCACCTCAACGATTCAGGTTAATCGAACCTGTGTCGCCATCAGCGGCAGTTACGGAGTCTCCGGCTCTAGTATGGCTACCCAGGGTTTATATTTGTTCGGGTCTTTCCCGAATGCCCCCCTGGGTGGCCTGTTCTCGATTACTTCGACGGCGCCTTTGTATCTTCCATGCAACAATCCCCGGTTGACGCACGTTCGTTTTTCCCTCGTGGACCAGGACGAGCACGTCTGGAACATCCGCAGGGAGACTCTGATGATACAACTGTATATTAAAGATCTACCTTACATTTAATGTATACAATGACGGTAGTCGGAAGCTATGCATCACGCGTAGGTGTAACACCCATTCGTGTTATCAACGCGATAAAACTCGTATACGTGACATATTATGGAAATGGCCTCGGCGATGTCGTCCGGGGATTGTTCACAGGAGCGCCAAATATTCTTGCGGGCTCGGCTTTGCGCGCTGCACCGATCGCTAAACAAGTTGCAATGCGAGTCGTTGATAGCATTAAAAGCGCTGCTGTGGATCGGTTTGAAAAATCTGGAATCGCAGGCGCTTCAGTCAATTTGAGATCGACTAAGACAATTAGCGACTCGAAGAGTTCCAGTTTCACTGCCGTCATCAGCAATAATGGCAGCCCCGGTTGGTAAAATTATCAATGGAGCTGCTGAACCACGTCTGGCTGAGTTGGCATAAGACAATACTGATTCAGTGATTGCAAATCTGGCAATGGGAAGTGGAGCTTCCTGGAGCGGCGTAAAAGGTATTAGACGAACCCGATAACGTATAAGTGAAACACCATGTCCCGATTCAAGATGTGTCCGATCCCGCGTTTGATAAGGATGCGCCTGTGCTGCGAGATCGAAGCGTCCGAGATTATCAGTATTATTCGTACCGAGCTAGGGTCCCCACTGATCGTGAACGAATTGAATTACAAGTGTATGACACGTCTATATAGTTTGTCCCGTGTGAGACCTTCCTGGTATTTGAGGGAAAACTTATACAGGCCGACGGTAACGATTAAGCCGCCAATACGCGGGTTGGATTTGTCAACAACGGCATCATGGCGTTGTTTAACAGCACACGATATCTCATCGACGGAAAGAAAATCGAAGCATGTTTGGACAACGTTGACGTTGCTACGACGATAATGGAACTCGCCTGTTACAGCGACTATTACGCGAGTTCCGCTGGCCCAACTATGATGTTTGTCAAGGATACATCCGATCATGCAGATAATATCACGCATATTGTACATTAACTTACGCAGGCTGATTTTGTGGACCCACAACCCGCTGGTATGCCCACCAGACCTGGTGCTAACTGCGCCCATATGCTGTTTGGCGCAAACCCGAATTTCAACCTTGGATTCACGACGCGTCGAGGACAAGTTCGTGGAGTCCAATTATTGATTTCGTGTACGAGTCCTCTCAATCACATATTGGGCTTTTGCAGAGAAGTCCGCAAGGTTAGTTTCAGAGCCAAAGGCAACGACAATGATGCTATTTGGCATGTCGTTGGTATCGCTACTGGCCAAGTTGTGTTGACAAAATGGACATTGTGGATGCCTGTGATAATTCCATCAATGACCACAGAAGCGCGTTTCTTGTCGTTTGTGGACTATGGAGCCGCGTCAACATTATCATTTTTTGCGCTCACCACAGACTCGATATAAAGCGACATTCATTGACAGTTTTAATGGTAAATAAGTACCCAACGAGGTATCAGTGCACCAAGACACGTCTTCGTGGCGTTTCAAAATATGAATCGACTGGCTCACGGAGAAGCCCGTAGCGTAATGATATTTGACCATTTAGGAGTGTCTGAAGTTTCTTTGACGTTAAACGGTCAGTAGGAACCGTCCGAAGAAATTGTGCTCGATTGGGAAGCAATTCAAGTTGCAAGTGCAGATCACAAGCTATGGTCGTCGGGAGTAAAACATTGACACGGGTCTGCAAATTTCCCAAAAGGACTTCACTACGTTGTACCCGATTTATTACTTTTCGTTGAAACACCTGGATCTGTTCAGACAGTCCGTGGTCGACATGCACCTTACTGCACGTCTAAATGTGGTTGGTGTCAGTTACAGATGTATTACCGTGGTCGAATCGAGATCATTAGCGCTCTTGTGGAAAACTCATAGTGTTTTCTCAAAAACCCGTAATGGTTTTAACAAACTTGAACTAGTTTTAAAAAACCCTTAATTGAACCTATTACGTTTTAAATAAACTGTGGCACCGGCGTAGACTTTTCACGTCGAGCCGAGGTAAACTCGAAAAGATCGCTACTGCGATGAAAAAACAAAACCGGAGTTTATTTGACACTTTCCTCGGACAAGTTATCTGGGACCATCCCATTGATATTACCACCGACGCAGGTGAAACAGTTCCAAGCAGACACAAACGTCAACGTTGCGGAATAACCCTCGAGTTGTCAGCGGCAGGATCGGCGCGATGAAACGCGACTGTGTAATATTTTCCATTCCTCGTGTCAATTCTAGCGCCATTGACGGCTGCGGCTCCCGCGGTTGCAAAAGCGACTGATTTAGTCTGCATAACGTCTACAAAAAAGGGAACAGTTCTTCGACTACCCGGGCGGACTCGGAGCGGAAGAGGTCTTCGGTTGTTGTCTCGCCGTTGACGGCCACGAAAGCAAAGCTTCTCGTGCGTCGGTTGACCAATTTTGATTTACTTGCGATGACAAAATGAATTAAACATTTCTGAGGGGTCTTTATGCAGGATAAACTTGCATCGATGATCCCCCGCACGCGGGAAACCGGCATCGTTAACCTATCGTCAACAGTACCTGGAGCGCATTGGGTCGCATATGCGGTGACACCTCAACATCTTTTGTATTTTGATTATCTACGCAGACACTTCACCTCGAGAAACGAAGTTTTTCCACCACTGCTGTATTCAACCCCAAACAGACGGCCCAATATGTGGGCATCTCGTCGTTGAATCACTGCATGCATTTGCGGGAAGCAAAGCTTCCTTAAACCCGACACCGTGCGCGCTTATCGATTTTGCATTGTCACTTAGAAGCTAGTCTTGAAGATATACGAAATGCCTGTTGGCATTTATGGACATTTATGGAATATACAAGGAGAAGAAAGAACAGTAACCTCTGGAGTATTTGGTGTATCACATGTAAATATTGATGGGGTTATTCCCAGGAACAACTTCAGATTTGTTGCTGATATATCCGATATTATTTCCTTATCGTTTACCTGTCTACTAACGCCTTATGGCAGTCTCTTAGTATTTGATTAGTAGAACAAAGACAATCATTGGAAGATCATGATGCTGATGCTAAAATATTCTGATCTGTGGGCTCTGTATTCAGGTCAGATTAAGACGAGAAGTCATTTAAATCTTGTTCGGTTGCAGGCTCGTTTAAGATTAACAAGTTTGAAGGAACAAAAAGATACATGGGATGAATATTGCAAATTAAGCGTTAATAACCGTCTTTGGTATTTGTATTTAAAGACCGCTAAAATTATATACATGGCTGACGCTGAGGCCTCTGCAATTTACAGCGAGAAAAATATTTCAAGCAAAATAACAGCTGCGAGATGAAATTGCCAAGAAAACCGTTGTTCTCGCGAAATAAAAACGCAACTATCATAGAAATACAAGGGATGAATATTGCAAATAAAACGTTAATAAAATCTCCTGTCGGATTTGCCACCGGAGCTATATCGATATCAAATTAGTGTTGCATGTAGCGCGGGAAAAATAACTTCGTTACGGCTGCTTGCGAGAATACGCGTCTATTCGGAAATTCTTGCTGCGGCACAAAGCAGTCTCAGCACAATTGCCAAGCTGTACTCGGTTCCCATTGGAGACAAAATGATTACAACTGCGGAGTTCGAGACGGTGCTGGCGGAAATGGAAACTTATGACGACTTCGCGCACAAATACGGAACCGGGGCGCTAGCACTCTTGAGACTGGACGCGAACGCATCTTAATGAAACAGGTAGTTGAGTCACAGGCAGTACAATCAAATAAACCTGTCACTGAGATATTCAGTTGGAAAAGCAGGGGTTACTGATAATTAAAAAAACGCCTGTATTACTGTTCGCAAAAGCGACCCGCGGCTGATAGGTTTCCGCAGGGTTTCGAAACCATGCTGGTTTAATTCGTCGGCGGCTCGCGCGAGGGTAACAAAGGGGTGAACCCTGATCGATAATGGAAATCTCAGTCCCGAGAGGTGGCGATCACAAACACCTGCGGGGCTTTGGGCAGAAAACTCCACGGCTGCATCCGTGTTTACAGCGGAGGCGATATCATGTGGGCTGGAAGGGTCGGACTCTGATCGGTAAAATAAATCTAAAATTCTTATTTTACTACTACTACCTTTATGACCTCACATTTGTGTATTTTTTTTTTTCATGAATTTTTATATTAGGCAGGTTGATGGGGCATCAAATATGTCCCTTGCGCCCTGAATCTACCCCTTACACTGAGATTCACGACGTCGAAGTCATTTCTCAATATATTTTGGTGGCCACTCGTTCATGGATGTAAACGGTATGCCCAAAAATGAGATCAAATATCTATTACATTCTGTATATATCTGTTTACACGTTGTCAAGGATGCAACCAACCTGTCGCTCGGTGTTATTTCAATTTAAAGTTCCCATTATGTTCTTTGTGGTCCATATTTAGTGGCAACATTCAGTTTTGAATACGTCACCCGTTACTAACACAAATATTGAATAGGGTGAAGAGTGTCTTTGTTTAGCTGTATATCATCGTGAAGGAGATTTTAGTCACCGGTGCATCACATTTTCAAAAATGTATTTTCCTTCATTAATAACATTTGGAAGAAAGAAAGTTGGTTGTACACTCACATCTAGGTATGTATAAACCACTGAATAGTGCGTTGATTGAAATTGTTAAAATGTTTGCATTATCAGTACCAGAGACGGGAAATAAGGAGCCTTTGTATGCGATTAAATCCTCAAATTATTGCAGAACTTTACAATCTTTCCATATTCAATAAAGAAAGAGATATTGTGAAAACTAAACCATGTCTGATTGTATGATGAACCTGTGCCATCACCTTAAATCATTTTGTCGGCTAAATTGTTGCCACGGATACGCATGCATATCGAAGTCCAGATTACAGGCACAAGTTTAAATATTACTGTTTAATGGCTTAGATAAGAGAAACTTGTGTATATAACTTTCTACATGTTATTCATGCAGTCAACCTTATCTTTCATTTGAAGTCAGAAAAGATATCATATATTTATTTAAAATTAATTAAAAATTATGGATATGACATCTTATGTATACGGAGAAGAAATATAGAAAATACTCTCTCTCTCTCTCTCTCTCTCTCTCTCTCTCTCTCTCTCTCTCTCTCTCTCTCTCTCTCTCTCTCTCTCTCTCTACCAAATGTATTACAGATGAAAATTTTAATTGATATTAAAGTCTTTTCAAACATTCAATGAAGATTTCCCTTTTGACACACACCTTATTATTTTCAGTCAACAAAACTTTATATTGTTTGTTGTAATTCTAGGTGAAGAGATTTTTTTATATGAAACCAATTTTTTTAAAAATAATCTTCTTTCGTTCATTACGTTGAGCGAGCTGAATACATGTGTGTGCTTTTTGTAGGATTGTGATATTTAATTTTTCAGTAAAGTGTACAATACTGCAACATCGAACTACCAGAAGATCTTATAATTATAGCAGATAATTGGAGTTTATTTTCAGCATATACCGTCGACTTGTACTCGGAGGGGCGAGTTTGCGACTGGTTTTATACCTCTATTGATGTGGTCGATACCAACGTACCTTTTTAAAATCAAAACATTTGTTTAATTTCAAAGTGTTTTAGCAGCATTGCAGTATCAAATTCCAAACAAAGTGCTATAGCGGTACAGAAGCAGTCAGGTGTAAAGGCCATCTCATGTTATAAATCAACAGTGAGAGCAGCCCAAATATGTGCCCATAAAACTGTGACAAAGGCTATGTGCGATAAACAACTGCAAATGCAAAATTTCAAGCAGATCGTAAAGCTACCAGATTATGATCATAATGCAGGGTATTACTGCAGCTATCATAAGGTTATAATGTAATAAATCTTGACAAAGTTACCTTTAAATAAATATAAAAAAGAGCAGTGCGTTGTGAAAAAAGAAAACAGCACAGCAAACTCACACTTGTGATTTCTCCACCTAATCTTGTTTTCATATTGATATATCTTTGTCTTTGTATGCAAAGATATTTCTGAGTAGCCGGCGCATGCATGAATCAGACATTGAGTTGGAATGGGGATGGTGAAATAGAAACTGCCCCCCCCCCCCTTCCCGGGCACCACCACCACCATCACCTATCTTGCCAGTTTTTGAATTTTGGAAGATAAGAAAAGTTTGATGATCAAAATATTTTTATAATGGTGTCATCCTAATGGCAAAGATGGCTTATAAGGAAGGGTGCAAATTGTAGCTTTTGCTCATAAACAAATTCTTATCACAAACCAAAATCTGAGACCTGTGTTCGTACCCTTTGAGAGAGAGAGAGAGCGACATACAGACATACAGACAGACAGAGACAGACAGAGACATGGAGAGACAGTGAGACAGACTTTTTAAAAAATAATTTATTTCATTTAGTCGATTGGTGCACTCCCTCCTCTCCCCGACCCCTATCCACCACTGCCCCCTACCCCATGACTCTGTCTCTGTGACATTTGTTATGCGTTAGGGTATGCCAAACACGAGAAAAGATGCTAACATTGCAAGTGTTCGGATGCACTTACTCTGCTGGCTGAATATTTAAGGGAAACCCAAACGGCCCATTTAGGGTACACATTGAGACCGTTGTGGGACATTGTCCCTACTGGAATCCCTTCTTGCTGAAACCAGTGGCTTTTGTGCACATGGGCAATATATCTGGACATTTCTTATGTCGATAACAACAAACAACATCCAAATATCTCAACCATTTGACCACCAGAAAGTTTTTAAAAACATAGTAAATGTGTATAAGACGCAAATTGGTATTTTTACCCAAATTACATTTTATTTTCAAATTCACGCCTTTTATGCATTTTGTTCACAATATGTTTCATTGGACTACAAAAGATGAGTTTTTTCGATTAATTGGAGCCATTTTTCAAGTCTCTGGGGCTGTTATTCATGTAATAGTATACAATTGATACTCCCCAAAATCTACACGTTTTACTATAGCTTTAATGACATAGTAATATCTTAACTATTTGATCATTTACACTAACGAAATGAAATTATAATATATATACTCAAATATGCACTAAAAACGGTTTTGCTCTGCTGTATATACCTCAGCACTATCGTGTGCTAACTTTAAGTGTTGATAAGAATGTTTTGCTTCAGTGGGTAATGTAAGCACTTTACTAAGACATGAAACATAATATCAAATGTCTAACTGGGACGTATCACTTATCTGAACACTGTAGTCATGGTCTAATCACTATCTGAAGTATATCTGTTTGAGGATGCATAATCCTCTGGGACAAACAATCACGAGTCTTCATTATCTGAAGTGTCAGTTTATAAGTCTCTTCAAGGATATATATCACCTGTTGTGGCAAAATATCACCATCAGTCCACAAAGGCTCTAGCTCGACGTTATGTATAGTACAACCTTGTCCAGAAATCTCAGGAAAGGCTAATGAGCTCTTGTCTATATGCCAACATGAGAATTCACTCTCTTTAGTGTTGCTCAAGGCTCGTCCTAAAGAGGGAAGACTGGACGTGACATCGTTGTGGTAGGAGTTCAGTCTCTCATCAACACCACACTTCTCCTTTAACATGTGCAAGTCTTAAGTCATCAGCTATGTTGATATCGAGGCATGCCATACATACCCCAAGTGAAATACTCAGGTTCATCAAACAATTCATCTGGAACTTCCCAAGAGTCTCCAAGACTTGCATGCGCTGAGCCAGATCTTGACACTGTTAAAGGGTCTCGATTGCCTCAATATTTGATAGTCCCTCTAATGCACTGGTGTTGTCACATCGACTGTATTCATGGAGGGACATGACTGTTGTTCACTACTGTTGTGTACACCCTCGGGCAATTTCACAGAGGTTTATTAACCTCTTGTGTCCTGTGTCTTTACCAAACAGGACTGTGAGTTTCTTTAGCGCGAGGGCATAATGCAGCAAGATAAAAAATATCAAAGTCATGGCCTCTTACCCTGATGTGCTCATTGCCTTTTCTTTGTCAAACAAACTGTATAAGATCACACTCAAATCTGTTTTTTTCCTGTGTGGATTTGAGAGTTATAATTTTTGTCTGCACTAAAGTTGTTCTGTCTCTGCAAAAAATGTGTATTACCTGTCTGTCCTCGAGCTTTGTTGCAAAGAATCATTTCTCTACACGTCACACAGGATCTGTATGAACTGCTTCTTGTTTTCATCATTTGTGAGGAACTGTTGATAGTCTGCGGACTTCTTTGTACTGTCACTCTTGATAATGAGCTTTACTGCACATTTCCTCTTCGAGGGGCCGAGTTTTAAGCAATCGAAACAAGTCCAAACGAGCAGGAAATCACAAAGCCATCAAAACAAGCTCATCGCATATAAGCCCAGGATCAAGTCAATGGTTTCCGCTGTGCCCTCGGATCGACAAGTACACTTAAGGTCGACAACGTGCTACACCTTAAGCAGCAGCAAAATAACTACTGTGCCGCCAACAACATCAAAATGTTCTGGGCTTATGAGCTCAAAGATACGCAGCAGTTCAGTGTAGACGGTCTGGACAGCGCTCGGTGACACTCAAAGGGCAATGTGAGGTTGACATGTCTGGAGTGCGAGCGCAAAAGAGGGGCTGTGAGGCTTTGTCTCTCGGACTGGCGAGAACAACAGAAACGACTGCCAGCACAAGTGCGAGTGCCATGTCCAGAAGACGAGTCAGAACGACAGATGGCGAGCTTTGACCTCAGCGAAGTGTATGTTTGACTGATAACGCGGCCCGGCGGCACAAATTGCAGCTCTTGACGCATGGTACGAGGGAGTTGGTCTTAGCAACCGCACGCTCTAACGTAGATTTTTACGGACCACACAGGGTCGGTAGGGCGGCGTTGCCCGTCTTCTAAATCTTCCGGTGCATGTAGGTACCGCACCAAACTATTTTAGCGCAGGCATTTCTCTTCCAGACAGACCGCCTGATGTTGCAGGTGTAACCCGCGCTGCTGTTTCACGAATGACATCAATTAATGACTTGCCTGTAAGACACGGTACCTCACTGTTTAGAGCCGCGACAACAGCTGCAGCTGCCAAACCCACTCAGTGCTAAGCGCGCTTGTAGTCATTTCGACGACGGAAAGTAGCATCCCCTAGGCGTACTGGTGCTCAAAGAGCCGCTCGGCCGAAGTACCGTTGAACCGCTCGACAATGCCCAGCGCGCTGTAATTTCCGGCCTTACCCCGTCTAACCTGAACGACGTGCTTGGCCAAGAGTTGCAACGCGGCGCAGATAAACTCCCGGCTGAGGTCAACATGCAGCAAATTTGGCCACTTTAGTGGCGCCTGCTTGAAGATACATGCTAAAGCGTCGGCGACTTTGGCAGCCTTATTTGTGGATTCGGCCTCCTGGTAACAACAGCCGACCACAACCACCGTGAATACATACTTGTACTGTGTCGTCTAACCTTGTCGTGTGACAGAAACAAGAAGTCGGCCTGGTTGACCTTGTTAAGGGTTGGAATATCAAACCGCTGCCAGGAGATTTTGCGCGGTACTGGCAAGAAAATCTGCCACATGGCCTGCTTCTTGAGCCATGCCCTGGTAACATCTTGTGAGACTTTAGCGGCTTTTGCCAGTTCTATTTATTTATTTCAATTGCTGCAACGCCATTCAAGTAACCTAGCAAGCTGTAGTAGATTGCGGCGAGCTTAGTATCCATTGCATTTTTGTGGTTCTAACAAATTTAGCAGTTTGTAGTGATTTGTCATACCGACAAATATAGAGCTACATACGAGCACTTTCGCTCCAACTCGACAGCGCAAAATATATCTGCACTTGTTAGGCTATTTATAGGCCACGCAGCCGATGGCAGAGAGCCTACTACCCCACCCCGTCGACAAACATCATCTCATATGTTTGCTGTTCGTTTGAGGGCCTGCAATAGTCAGACAGTTTGTACTCGTTGCCAATCTGTGGATCGTCGTCTGTTTTCTCCGCCATTCACCAGGTTTTACTCACGTGTAGATTGGCTGACCTCTTGGTAAGTGATTTCGGCATGACCTTTATCTTCCTGTCTTTCATTGAAGTACTCGAGACGCTCGTTGCGCTTACGTTGGTACTCGGCCTGCGCAGCTTGGAGTTCTTTCATAGTCTTGTCGTTGCGAATTCGTTTGGCGTTGACCGCATCGCGTTGAAAGGAAAAGGAAAGGGAGCCTCAGCCAGTAAATGCGACTGCGTTAATAATGGATCCGCCGATCATGCGAGCAAATGTAGTCACTAGACAGACTTGATAATATTAGCCGGAATGATGCCTTGTTTAATTAGTATGTCCTACGTCCAGATGCTCAGAGCTGGGATGGTTACAACCTTTGCTGCGTCTTCAAAGTCTAGGCGACGAAGGTCGGCTGGTTTCATTTTTAACACGCGTTTGGCAATTATCGAATACCCACCTTCAAGGACGCCCCGTACTGCTTCAGGGTAAAAGAGGTTTCAGAGATCCTTTGCGTGCGGTGATGTAGACATCTTGCACCTGGTTCCGCGATTAATAAGTTTATGTTATTTTGTTTTAACGACAAGTGCAACACACACTACTATTCCATATGAAATGGATCAGACATATGTCTAAAGCTGCTGCGGGCACCTAAGATACTTGCCGTTCTGACGGATCCCCAGACATTGCTTTTCGCACTTGTGATGGCTGCTCGTGCACCTGTGTTCTGCGAAGCAGGATGAGGAGTAAGGAATGTCAGCTAACAAAGCTAGGCCGCCCCAGAGAACATAAGATGTCATCTCCTGCTGCTTTTTCTTGAGCAGCGTGAGCGGCATACATGTCGGCAGTATTCGCTTTTTTCTCATCCGGGCTTTGTTTCATCGCCTCGGCAAGTTTTTTTTACCAGCAGCAACTCTACTGGGTGTTTAACTTTGGTGAGCTCTGTCACTTCCCGAGATTGTTCTGCTGAAGAATCATTTGTCGGGTGTACTGGTGCATCCGTCGTCAGTTGTGCTTGCAAGATCTTCTCGTTGTTTCTTGTCAAAATTGACATATCTATATGTAATCATGCAAGATGCAATGGGTGCTAGTACAACGCCATATCTAAAATAACTGTGGCTACTAATGACAAAGAGGTCTGGATGATTGGATCGCTTTTTAAGTTACTCGCAAGATGTTCGCAGTTATCTAAAGGCAGGAAGTGGTTTTCAACTGTTGCGTACAGTCCGAGCAGAGACGTCCCTAGCGTAGCAGTCATCCTGGCCCCCAGTTTAGCCTCGTATATAGTATAGGTCTTAGCTATCTCTTCATCGCTCACCGCCATAAGGCTCGGAAAGGTAAGTGGTCGGCCTATGTATTTGTTCGCTGATCCAGAAGCCACCAACTTGGACAGGCAATCACGCTACTGTGCTATTGTTGCTTCGTCGTATGCGGGAACCAAGGAATGAGTGGCCGTCGTTCCGACTACCGGCTTGTCCGTTTCTCGCTCTTGGACTGTCAATTCATATAGTATCTCGTCAGGATATGTGTCACTTATAGCAACCACCATGGTTCTTATGAAGTTCTGGATATGATTCTTTCGGCCTATAACTCTAAGTAGCTTATAAATAACATTGGTTAAGGTCCCAAGTGTTATGATGTGGCTGATGGCGAACAAAATATGAAGCCACCACATTACACTAGCAAGCACAAGTGCAGAGCGGGGACGACAAACATGTAAGGCACTGGTGGGTCTGTGCGCATAAGTAGCTTACCAAAACTCTCGTTTGTGACAAACTCATGGCTATCCACGAGATCTAATCGCGAAAGTCAAGGTCAACGGCGTTGCACTTGTGTGTTATGACCCATATGCTAATGCCGCCATGGCGACTGACATAGGCGAGTTTAGTAAGGACTGTTTCCTTATGCCGGATGCCATGAAGAAAAGCGCAATTGTCGGGTAGAAAAAGCGTGTTTCTATAAAGCAGGTCATCCAGTTCATAGCCCTCAGGGTTGACCAAAAATATACTGCCTCGTCTTATTAACCTCGGGCCCACTGTCTGTCGTATGCCTTGGTCAGCCGTATAGTAGGGAAGATGATGACGATACATTCAAAGTGGCCCTTAAAGGAACACTACTGTATACATTTTCAGAAAATTTACTTTGCTTTCATTTTTTTCTGTTGGATTCGAAATGTGAACAAATGTTGAAATTAAGCTTGTGTGCAATCTAAAACGGCTAAAAATCACGTTTAAAGATGGTCAAACTTCGACGTACGTAGGGCTTTCCTCTTCTAAAAATAGAGTTTGACTACGCGTAATATGACAAATTCAAATGGTATTCTAAGGCGCAAACGGCCGTAGAGTGTCTCTTTATGCTTTCACATTAATTTATGTGATAATAAAAGAGTATCTACTGCTGTCGCTGATTTGATGAAATAGATTGAATACATAGGAATGTATTCTCCTTGACGTTTATATACGCAATTTTAGAGCAGTGGATAAAGCAAGTAATTTGTTGCGTAAATGGGATCGTGGAGATCATCTCAAAGTGTTACCTATGGAAAGTTTACGTTATAACATCTCTTTCTCTCTCTCTCTCTCTCTCTCTCTCTCTCTCTCTCTCTCTCGCTCTCTCTCTCTCTCTTAAAATAAAATAATAAAAGGATGAGATCTGTATCTGTTTATCTATATGGTAAACACATACTAATCCCAGGTTCACCCATAGTAAAAGTTTAATGTTAATGAGTGAAGCTGTATAGGAGTTTCAGCATGGAGGACATGGAAGACAGATGGACCCACACACATAAATGGACAAAGTAAATCCTATATACCGCCAGCTTATTGACATGAAAGTATAAAGGCAAATATTTTGAACAGGTTGCAACTCTTGACTACTTTTCAAAAACCGAAGTGAATTTAATTGGGGTTAATGAGACAAACTTTAAAAGAATCAAGTATGGCTCACTAGTCTAACATTGAAATAAAAGTTAAAAAATTAGTAATTTGCAGATTAAACTGGGTTCAGAAATTTTTCTCCTGGTTGCATTAAACTTAGTGACTACCATTCAATTTTAGAAGGGGGTCGGGCTGGAATATTTTACCCCAAAAACTACACATATTCAGCCCTCAAATAGCATGCAAAATTCTCGTTTTGATTTGTGGACAAAAAACTTATTATATCCATTATATTAGTTGAAAAGAATGAATTATCTTGCGGTAATAGAAACAAACTGTTGTTTTGAAAGAAACTCCAAGGTACCCTCCTCCCCCTCTGACAAAATAAATGGCTGGTCCTTAGCAGACAGTTTCTAGTTCTCCATTGATACAGCTATTGCAGAAAATGTAAAACGCTTGTAAAGTTTCTGCCACTTCATAAGTTCATGCTTAAATGAATAATGTATCACTTTTTAAGAAACTACTAGCAGTTGGAACAGTCGTCATATTCTTAGCCTATTTCAGAAATATGTTTATATGAAGAGCTTTTTAGAACCATAATTTGTGTCATATTGAACTTATGGATAGTTATTTTCATAAAGAAATCTTCAGATAAGCAGCATGTATGCGTGCTCTTCCCTCATATGCATTATTACCGCTATATCTGCATGTACAAGAAATTGATGAAAATGCCACTACAAACATGGCTAAGATGCATATATTCAAAGCACCCAACATTTCACATCAGTGTTACATGGGTTGATGGCAAAAGCATGTAGAATAACCCTCTCAAAGTCTACAATTTTGATTTTGAGGATGGTACCAAAACAATGAGATGTGACGCAACCTCCAAGCTTTAAATAACAAGAGTACCACAAAACACATTATATACCATCTCGTGCCCTTTTCCCTACCAGTGATCTTGACCTTAGAGCTACAAACCTTACAGCTGCATGATAAGGTGTGGAGATAAAATTTCATCAAAATATAAGTAGTTAATAGGTGACAGCCTAGATAAGGAAACAAGCCAGTGAATTCCCCTGTTTTCGACCTTATCCTTTAGGGCAGAGAGTATGACTATGAATACATGAGACAATATCAAGTCCAGATAAATAGCAGGCTAAAGTTGCATGAAAATACCTTCAATGGTTCAAATGTTATACCTGCACATGGACAGAGATCGTTGATTTACATTTTCCCTGGCTGTGACCTTAACCTTGAGACTGAAGTCATGGCTATTGTATCTCTAATTATGATCAGTAACTGGTTCAGGTTTCATTCAAATATCTTCAATAGTTTCAAAGTTATCCTCCAGAAAATGTACAAACACACAAAATTGCACTTTCCCTTGCCTTGCTGTGAACTTAACCTAGTGGCGGACGGTGGGGGTGACTGTATATGTCATGTGACACACCGTCTAGTCATTATATACATGGGCAGAGTTTCATGAAATCTCTCCTGCTGTCACAAAGTTATGTGCTGGATCAGCAAATGTTAGCAAAAGGATGGACGGATATAGTGTTAACATAATGTTTCCCGATTTAAGATGGGTGTAAAAATGCATCAATAGTCATATCATAATTTAACATAACGCCAGAAGTGTTCTTGTCTTGACCTTGAGCTTGAGAAATGACATAGAATATGGTATGCAACTCACTATCTGTATCAGTATTCATACATTCCTTCTAATATCTTAAACAGTTTCAGAGCTACAGCCTGTATACAAAAATTTAATACCTTAACATTTAAGATAGAACCATGAAAGTGTTATATGAAACACCGTCAGATCATCATGGACATGAGCATATTCAGTTTCATCTTTCTAAATATGGGCTTTTAGTTCAAGACTTTGCAAGAAATATATGCATATTGGCAAGTGACCGTAACTTTGTGGTTAAGATTATGAAAGTCACAAAACATTAAGATGTAAAATTGTAAAAAAATTATAATACTACTTTTAATGGCTTAAAATTACAGTCATGACATCACAGGTAAGTAACCTTGAGATGACTATGTCCTTAACTTTGCACATAGAATCTTGATAGTGGTTCAAAACACAACAGATAATTTTATTTTCATTACTTAAACAACTGCTGAACTACAGCCCAACCATGAAAAATGGCATTGACCTTTAAAATTGGATTATAAAGTGTTATGTGACATGACCTTATGTCATGATGCATGAATGTACAGTTTCATCTCACTATTCTTGAGAATTTCAGAGTTAGAGCCTTGACACAAAATTAGATAAAACTGACCTGTGATCAAAACCTTGATGACAATACCATGAAAATAAATGACACATTCAGACGTTATGATTTAAACATAAGTTAAACTACCTTTATTGACTTTAGAGTTGCAGTCCTAATATCAAAAGCGAGTAAGCTTCACGTGTAACTTTGATTTTGCTGATATGACCATGCTATTGATACATATAATAGGTACATGATACACACTCAAGTTATGATTTTACAGGGGAAAACATTTCATTCCATGATCTTTCCCAACATTTTCTGGATGACAGTTTGGACGCACACAAAATTGTATTGACCTGAGACCCGAAACCAGGCCTTACAGATAGGTCCATAAAAGTGCCAAGTGACAACATCAAGTCATGATGTACAGCTATACGAAGTTTTATGTTTATTACTGCATTTAAAAGTTGACAAGTTACAGCTCCAAATTAATACAGTAATGTCAACCGTTGACCTTCAAAATGAGAATCATGAATGTGGCAAATTTTACACCCTTGTCTTACATATTCGTAAAAGTGTACCAGCTTTCGTACCACTACTTCTATCAGATTCAGAGTACAAACAGCACACTTAAAGTAAATGTTAACCTTAATATGTGACCTTGACCTTCAAGAAAGAATAACAACACAACCTCTAGTTCTGATATGTAAATTTACAAAACATGATCCAACCAATAGGCTAGTTTAAGTAAACCTTCCAAGTAGAATAATATAGGAAGATTTTGTACAAAATTAAACAAGTATTCATACACGCTGATTTCACGTTTTCTTGAAGAACCATGTGGGGAGTGTCACTTGTACAATTTTCACACTGGATGATTGACTTAGTAACCATAACATTCAGTGTAATCCAAAGTGAGCTACAGAAAAATACCTAGAATTTTAGGTATATGACATGGCGTAGCATATCTCCACGCTTCCAATCTATATGACTACGAGTAGGGCATGATCCAGGGCAATTTTTTCAATGCTGTAAATGTGCATTTCTCGTTTCATATCCAGTCAGTATATTTATGGTTATATCGTGGGAATCTTGACAGTTTTCAAGTTATGAGCCAAGGGCAAGTCCCCTACTCTGGGGGCATGACCCAATATAAGTGTTGGATGTACAAGTTCATATATTCCCTTGAGCCCATTAAGTGTATATACAGTTCTGGGAGGGGGATTTTAATAGCTTCGAAGTTATGAGTCATAGTCAAGTTCCCAATCACAGGGGTAAAACCCAGGTTCTGTGCTGGATATATGTCTAATTTTGTCTCCCTGTGCCCCTTAAACCTATATATAGTTATAGGCTGGGGATCTCAACAGTTTCCAAGTTCTAACCCAAGAGCAAGTCTCTTTCATCATGGTCTGTACTGGAAATGTGTATAATTTCTTCTCATGTCCTTTAATCAATATATTGTTAGAAAGTCGTAATCTCAACTGCTTCCAAGCCATGACCCAGGGGCAAGTCCACAACCTAAGGGGCATGATCCATGGTCTGTTTTGGATATACCTGTATGTCTGGTTCAGTCTCATGTCTTTCAAACCTGTATATGGTTATTGGGTGGGGATCTCAACAGTTTCCAAGTTCTGACTCATGGAAAGCTTATACACAGGGACGATTCAAGACCAGAGAGTGTAACCCAAAAGCCCAACGCATATGTTACAGCACTGACCTTGAAAATGACACAAAGCAACTTTCAGATCTCCACCTACAATACTTCAAATATTTAGACTTTTTGAAAACAAATAACTATCCCCAGTCACTGGTCCCATCCCAAGAGTCATAATAAAAATTTAAAAACCACTATGTATATCTAATGACTACCCCCAATCATATCCCAATGTTACAAGTCTGTTTCTTTAATGGTGTAAGAGAGACATCACTAATGGATGGAAAGACAGACAGACAGACAGGAAGACATAATCCCCACCATTTTAAAAGATGCATGGGGATAAAAGTCATTGTTAATACCTCTCCCTCGATAACTCGCGTCCGGATAACTCGCTATCCCGCTTATAAGGCGTAGAATACCATTTTCCCCCTAGAAAATATCAAAAGAATTGGCCCCGATTGGTTGAATGTGAAGAAAATTGCGATCAAAATTGGTAAATGAAATCATGTATCGTTTGTTTTATCGTTGAAAATGGTGATTAGTGCCTGGAAATTTATAATCAACATCGTGAAATTCGCAGGTTTTAATAAGAAATCACATATTTTGTTAGATTTTCTTGGAAAAAAACTCTTTCTCAACACACTGGCAACACTGTAAGAAATAAACACCAATTAAAGATGTCTTGTCAGATGAGATGCGTGTTTTAATATTTTAATTCTGTTTTAATGCAATCAGTGTATTCGTTGTATGTTCTCTTATATTTAAACATAAAAGAGTAAATCGACCGTTACATCGATATCCGCAAGCATTTCTGTGAGAACCTAATTAAGTGCCAGCTGTGTTTTGATATATAACTTGCGGAAGTGTTTGTTGCATTGCATTGTAATAATCTATTATCACGTTAACTGTTGTTTACTCTTGGGTAAATACTAGTAAGTATGTTGTTTCCATTTCGTGTAAGTTCGAACAACCGGTATTTGTATTATATTGTGTGTTTTGCTGTATAAACACTGTTTGTGCTTGATGCAATACAAGTTTTGATTTGACTTATATTTGCCTTTTTCATACGCCACATCTAATTCCCGAGTAATATTTCCTACATTATCTTCATTATCATCGAGTGCAAAGCCCTCGGCTTGTAAAGGCAGCAGTCACTTCTTGTTCCTAGTTGACAATCCTTTGCTTGAGCAGCATATTTGAAACTTGTTCAGTGCCAATTAGAGTCCTACAACTCCCTATGTGCGTGTGATCTTAATCCCGTAGCTTGTGAAGGCAGCATATGCTGCTTTGTACGATGGTCGATAGCGGCCGACAGATTACAACATCAAAGTAACATAAATTTGTACATGTACACATTTTGCTAAAATGTGTACGTGACGGAATTACTAATTAAAGTAAGAAATATCTGTACATGCACACAATTTGCAAAAATGTGTACATAGACAAATTTTTCTTACTCACAACTAAAACCAATTAACAACATTCCTTGCGCAATAATAAATTAGAAAGAACAATACAGCTTTCTGATTAGGACTTAACCTCTTGTGTTATTTATTTGTTCCTCTGAACGAATTAAACTTGTCTATTTTTTGTTCACATTGACACATCAAGGAAGAAAGCTGCTGGAGAAAACCAACACACCAGTTATATCAATTGTAGTTAGAGCATAACAGTTATAACTAAGATGTGAATACATCTCTCTCTCTCTCTCTCTCTCTCTCTCTCTCTCTCTGACTGTACATGCACACATACATACATACATGCAAACAAACTGTGTATCATTTCATTTTATTTTATTGTATGTTTTACAGCAATTGGCCTTGATGATATGAAATAGTTTTTTGGGTTGTTTGTCTTTGTTTTGTTTCTCCACCCGATGTGTGCTATATTACCCAAGGTGCTCTTGTGTTCCTGCAATATTGCCATTAGACGTGATCAAGCACAGTACTTATCACAAAGCGGTGTTTTTTCGTTCTAATTAATTGTTGTAAAAGTAATAGTGTTAACTGATTTTAGTTGCAAGTAAACCAAAATTGTACATGTACAGATTTAACAAAATGTCAGAAGACTTGACTTATTCAAATTATACTCATGCAAAAATAATTTTTTGTCTTCACATTTTAACAAAATGAGTACATGTACAGATATTTTATACTTAAAAATGTAAACCGGTGATGTACACATTTTATTTACTTTAAAATGTAGACCCGTCATGTACACAATTTAGCAAAATGTGTGAATTTAGTTTTTTTTTTTTTTTACCTTGAGCTGTAGACTGGCATTACCACGGTTGAGCTAAATGTGCACAAGTACAAATTTGTTACTTTGATATTGTAATCTGTCGGCAAGTATATAGCCCACGATACTAATTCATACTTGCAAGACAGTCTTAAGGCAATAAATAGCAGCTGCAATTGTCACTTTTCACGTTGCTGTAGAAATACCATTATTTATCGAGCTTACAGGTTGAGTATGCTATCATTTATTAAAATCATTGAAATGTAAGCATTGTGTCATTTGTACTGTCATTAAGTACATGTATGATGCAAATGGTTCTATACTTAAGGATCTTATTTTATACGTCTTGTTAGTAGTCTACAATAGATGCGTGCGCATACTACGGGAGTAAGATAATGTTAAAAATCTTGCCTGTAATACCTGATTGGATTCTTGACTTAACTATTGACAAAGTTTGGCTTGCCGCCCTTGCAAGCGTGTCGATTCCATAAAAGCATAGAAGTGGTAAAACCCTTTGTACAGGATCTCAGTTATATATTCTCCGACTCCTATGTGAGTATATATATATATATATATATATATATATATATATATATATATATATATATATATATATGGTTTTTCTCGAGCTGACACAGATTTAATGGTCACTCGAGTGACCATCTAACTTATATAGCAATTATTGTTCTTAATATTCTATATTAGGCTTATATATGAGGCAATGCATTAACTGTTTCGATTTTCGTGACCTACATAATAACACTGCCGCTTCCTCGGTCGTCAGTAATAACAATGAGTGTGTGTAACATCACAAGTTTATACGATTACATTCGTATTTAGTATCTGAATTATTTGACGTTTGCATGAGGATATCTTGAGTAAGTAAAGTGTTCGGACATCCTTAAGAACAATGTGGCTTCCCTAGCAAAGACATGTAGAACCTGTGCTCAGTCGTTATGGGTCAGTCGTACCGAATTCAATTTAAGTTCTGTATTTCGTTTGTGTATGATAAAATCTGGAACTCCTTATTATAATGTTTAATTCAATATATCCTCCCTTCCTTCCTACAGAACTGTATGCATTTTTGTTTCCTGTTTTATGGGTTGACCGCAACATCAATAGTTTATAATACATCTATTAACCTGATCCTCCGTGAATATATTTTTGCCTGCTCCCAATATGTGTATCGCATTACAGACCAACAGAAGCCGTGTTAGCTATATCAGAACCACTCAGGTCATTTTTTTGCAAATTAGAGTCGTTCTTTGATGCATGCATATGAACTTAAATTGAGTTCAGTTACTTTGAATCCAACTGAAACACGTCAACCAGTCATAGTTCACACTACGGTTTCAGAACCACAGCATTCGTGCTGAAAAACCCACCTAATATAATGTAATTAGGCTCGTAGGTTCGATTAATTCAGGACGCAATTGCCGTACCTAGGGGAATAACCGAAGTGCCGGAATGATACAGGGAGAACGATATGATCTTGTGATATTCCAGTAATGGAATACATTTGTTTGACATTATCAAACATACAAGTGATGAAAGATAATATTAGTTGAAAGGGGTCAAGAATTTTAGTTAAAAAGTGTCAAGAATACCTCTTGACCGTATGACCCCTTCTAGGGACATGACCCGAGCTGTTACATTCCAAACAAAAGGTGAATTGAGTCAGGAGTTATTAAAATATGTAACGAATAAAGCCTGTGACCAAAGTGTCAAACCATTTTAGTCCATGGTCAAAGTCATAAACCACACACACAATAGATCCAAGAAGATTTGCAAGTTACATTTGGTCGTTAAGAAAAAGAAAATACGCAAAATGATATGTACCATGCGTCTTTATTTACGACAAGAAATTCAAGCAGTGCAAGTTTAAATGGAAATTTCAACAAATTGAACAAGCTATACATTTCCGATCTCACTGGAGGAAAGCAGATGCTGTAAGTCTTAATTCAAAAGATTGTTTGCATTTCCAGAACACTAAATGAAATTATTGTATATGACAATACTTGCACAACACTCAAATATATGAACTGAGGGATGGAAAGTAGTTTTCATAGTTTCAGAGTACACAATCAAATATTACTAAAGATAAAATTCATTTCAGTGATTACTAAAGTACTGTTGCAATGCCTCTTGCCAGTTCTGCGCATCACTCCAGCCCATTCTCTGAAATACAGTATGAGTACGCATCACTCCAGCCTATTCTCTGAAATACACTATGAGCAACATCACTCCAGTCCATTCTCTGAAATACACTATGAGCACGCAAGTCAAATTATTGCGACCCACTTCTGCTTCGTTATCGGCATTGAGAAAATGAGTAGTCTATGTCGTCTTGAATTACGCGGTGAAGACAATCGGTAAAACTTGCAAAAATAAAAATAACTTTGTTAATACATATCTGGTTATATAAAATTGCATGCGTTCATTTTATTGGCAAAACAAATGGGTAGCTTTCACCGGTTTTTCTTCTTCAGATAACTTCATTCAATGTGTTAAATATATGAATAACAATCACCTGACAGTAATACCTTCCGAAGGAATCATCGTAAGACTTTTTAACTATGATCCATCATTTTTAACAAATCAATGTATATTTCAATTTGAGGGTTCGCACTGTATAATATTACTGAATCCAAGAAACTTTGACATTTTTTCCAGGCTGTATAAAAAAAACCAAGAAATGTTGGAATTTAGGTAACACGAGAATAAACTTTTCTGTAAGCTTTGTATGCTTTTACCGACCTTTAATCCCTGCAAACGATTTGTTTGTATGTGTAACTTTTATTCGCCGAGAAGTTTTGTTTTATTGCGGGTAACTTTTAATTCATCTCTAGAATGCTTATTTTATTTCTATGTGATATTTTGACATATGTCATTATCAACTTTTCATTCGTCTTGGAGGAACAATTTGTTTAAGTTTTTTTAACTCTTTTATAGTACATTTGTATTCATTGATAGCTTAGCATTTGTAACTTACTACTATATTCCGTCCAACGTGCAATATTTTATTCGCCTTTGGTAACTTATCATTTATGATTGTTAATTGAAAATTTGTTGAAGATCGATTTATATTTCCGATGTATAAATATGCGTCCATTGTCACCATAAATATCTTGATGTAATTTTAAAGATGATTTTTGGTCTGGAATTGTTACTTCTTTAATATTTCCTTCAAGTATGGCATCTTTTCGTTCCTCGCTCAAACAACAGGTGAAACAACTGTAAAAATATCGTCTAAAATTAAAACAAAACTACTAGGGACGACTTGAAAGTTAAACGCCACAAATGAAAGCTGCAGAAAAACACATGAGCGCCCTCGGGTAATATGGCACATATCGGGTGGAGATATAAAAACAAACAACCCAAACAACTATTATCAAGGCCAATTACTGTATATAAATACAGTAAAATAAATTGTAATAATACACAGTATGTTTGCATGCATGCATGCATGTATGTATGTATGTATGTATGTATGTATGTATGTATGTATGTATGTATGTATGTATGTATGTATGTATGTATGTATGTATGTATGAATGTATGTATGTATGTGTGTGTGTATGTACTGTCAGAAAGAAAGAGAGATGTGTGGGTTTTCTCCAGCTTTCTTCCTTGATCTGTCAATGTGAACAAAAATAGACCAGTTTAATTCGTTCAGACGAACAAATAAATAACGCGAAAGGTTAGTTCCTTATCAGAAAGCTGTATTGTTCTTTCAAATTTATTATTGCGCAAGGAATGCTGCTAATTTGTTTTAGTTGTGAGTAAGTAAAATGTGTGCATGTACACATTTTAGCAAACTGTGTGCACGTATGAATTTTTCTTACTTTAATATGTAGTTCCGTCACGTACACATTTTAGCAAAATATGTACATGTACAAATTATTGTTGCTTTGATGTAATCTGTAGACGGCTATCGGCCATCGTAGCTTTCTTTTCCAGTTGACAACCCTTTGATTGAGCCGCGGATCTCATACTTGTTCAGTGTCAAGTAGAGTCTTATATTCAGTTAACAGAGTTTAGTTGAATTCCTTGTGATCATGCCACACAATTGACACCTGTTTAGTTGCGACGTATCCTTTAATAGTTTTTACAAATGTATGCTCAAAGTGTCACTTACAGAGCACAAACTCATTCTACACATAAGCACCCGCAGATGATAGTAAAGACGAGGAATCGCAGTGGACGATGTTTACGACGACCTGGATGAAGTTTTGAGCTTTGTATTAGATGACGTTAGACAACGACATTTATAGCATACTGTGAACCACAAAATTGTGGACATTACTTTCATTGTTTATTTATAAGACGGATGGAATTAACATATTACGGGATATTGTTAATCGGATCATTCTGGACTCCGATTTTTATACCAGTATGTAACCTATAATAGAATCCATGGATTTATCGGATAAATGGATTTAAAATGTCAATTATTAATGATTTCTATGGATTTTATTAGACGAAGATGAACAAAATTGGGGTTGACAATTTATTTGTGATAATAAAAATATAATTGTATTTATTTTACACTGGTTTTATCTTTATTTTCCGTATCTGTCTGTCTATCTATCTATCTATCTATATATCTATCTATATATCTATCTATCTATCTATCTATATATATATATATATATATATATATATATATATATATATATACATA
This sequence comes from Margaritifera margaritifera, assembly GCA_029931535.1. Classification (NCBI taxonomy): domain Eukaryota; kingdom Metazoa; phylum Mollusca; class Bivalvia; order Unionida; family Margaritiferidae; genus Margaritifera; species Margaritifera margaritifera. Next base: position 4,277,808 of record JAQPZY010001678.1, read on the forward strand.
TATATATATATATATATATATATATATATATATATATATATATATATATATATATATATATCCAGTTTGGCTTGTTTTTTTACCAAAGTGCAAATCCAACTCACCGACGACAAGTCACTCCTTACAAGTTTTAACATTGTTTCTCGAATGTAATGTCAACTTTTTTGAAAAAAAAAGAAATCTCGTTTAATTTGAATGAACAATAACACTAGAATGTATCCAGTTCAATAATAAAGGCAGTGACGTAATACACAATGTGTTAGGCGGACCATAACTCGAGCCCTTACTTTTATCGCAGTCTAAGTTTTTGCTACCCATTGTGCGCGAGTTATCAATAGAGTGGTGTACTATCAACACTCAACGAAAAACCTCTTTGGTTGACAAAGTACACCTTTCATGAAACAGCATTTCATGACATGAAAACACAAAACAAATTTACATCTATCTGAATAACTACACATATTAACTATATTGACAAGACTTTTATTTTAATTTTCAATACTAATTAAACTTTCATTACAACTATAAACAACATAAACTCTAGCTAAAACATCGATTTCCATGTACCCTATTAATATGATGTTCCAATTGTCTTCCAAGTTTTCATAAAATATACATTTTGCATTTAATTGTCTTGACTGCAGAAGGAATGGTTGTGAGGTACATACAAGTAGTGAATGGGAAAAGGAAAACCGCAAATAACAACCTATGCACATTGCAGATGAATATTATTATCATTATTATTATTATTATTATTATTATTATTATTATTATTATTATTATTATTATTATTATTATTATTAGCTCAAGTTTTGTAATTAGAAACATAAAGGATTTACAATTTGTGGGTTTTGTGTGAAGCTGTCAGTAGGTGATTTTATGATATTTGTGTGAAGCTGTCAGTAGGTGATTTTATGGTATTTGTGTCAAGCTGTCAGTAGGTGATTTTATGGTATTTGTGTCAAGCTGTCAGTAGGTGATTTTATGGTATTTGTGATAGCCGAGTTTCGCAGATTACTTGTCTACTAAAGTTGGCAACAAAAGAAAATATGATTTCTTCCCTTCAGATTATAATTTTCAAAGATACTGAAATTATTATCTATATTATGATACTGGACAGCAACACTTTTTACATGCAAACGTTCATACAAGCCATCAGTTTCTCTTCTTTCCAAGAACATAAATTTACATGTATTTTGGGAACAGAAACTAAACCCATTCATTGAATGCATTGTACGTAAATTAAAGATATGATCATGGTGAACATATACATAGAATCCTTCATCATAACAGATAAACGTCTCGCAATGTAATCTAAGTTCAAAAATGAGTCTAAAAAAGACAAAAGGGTTTAGGATTTTAATATATTAGAGTCACTGCCAGGCCTCTGATATGTATGCTTGAATAGTTCAAATTTGAAACACAAATTTAAAGGTATTTTGCGAACAGTGGTTTTAAATGTCCGTTATATGATGTGATACCTGAAAAAACAATGAATACGGAATATAAACTAAAACAAATTCGTGAAGTATGATTCCTTCCTGAATGCATACGTAGTACGTACAATGAGCAACGAAGTAATGTTGAGTAAAGCAACTGAATTGGAGTTTAACAGTAACAGTTTTCGGAATTAAACATTATTAATATCATTAGAAACAGTTTCTGATTATGTAGATAGCATGCACTGCAGTTATGCACTCAATTAAAGGTCAAAAGAATAAGTATATGTCAACGCATTCACTCTCCACGTTAATTTCTAGTAACGATAGTTTTATCCATTATATTGAATGCATATCCATTCCTCCGTCCCAACTTTATGTAAAAATACCATTGTGATTTAAATTTGCTGCAAGAATCGGTTGGAAGTCATGCTATCAATTAGATCATTAATAGTCCAGCGTTGTCGTTAACTGTTTTGAGACGCCCCTCTTTCTCTCGTATCAACTTACTTTAAGTCCGTTTTCCATAGATTGGAAGCGTCTAGCTCCGTTGTATCTGTTGTACTGTCTGCTATTTGTTCTCTTTCCGTCTCTTTGATCAAACTAATTCCATCTATACAGGCGGTTTTTCCACAAAACACATTTCTTGTTCTAAGACGTTGGTCTTCGCCACTCTCATATTTGCATGAAGTCATCAGCTTCTGCGGTAACAGCAGGAGTTGTTCCAATATGCATACATTATTCCAGTATGCTATTTTATAGACTTCACAAACGACGTTGAAACGTTTCAAATCTGAAAATTTTACTTCGATTATCTATGTAAGCCCAAATGTTTGACAGTATTTTATGGGGCAGAAAAGAAATGTTTTTCCAAGGACAATAATCCACTACAGTTTCCTGGAATTTTTTTTTTTTTTAAATCGTATTATACAATAGTGCTCCTGTAAATGACGATTCGAACAATTCGCTGGTATACACACTCAAAGATCGCTTGCCAGAACGGCAGACTAGTAGATGATCGACAAAAATTGGTCGTTTTATATGTTGAGCTGCACGTCCATGATGATGTATAAGTACATGTTAAAACACACCTGACTCTTGGCCGTGTTTCAATTTCAGCGTTATGACTTCGCTCGCGTTTTTTTTATGCATCTTCCTGACCCGTGGAGCATGTGACCCTCTGTTGACCTCATGTCGCTGACAAGGCCAAACTGATTTTGGTAAAGGTACCAACATCAATCAACGGCAACTTCGTGCCCTTGATAAACTCTCTTGCCATTATTTTTAAGGCCTATTCCTACAACTGGTATCACGACTGCCCGTGGGCATATATCTTGTTTGGAATGCCTTAGATCGTCACCGACACCTTGGTAATAAGGGAGTTGTAGACATTTTCCGTATTACTCTCAAACGGTGCACTGTTTGCCACATCGAAGAGTAAAACGGTCGGCTTCTTACCGTTGTGTTTAGGTTCATGTTCCATGTATCATCGCTCTTAATCAACACAATCGTGTGATAACGCATCACTCTGTTGTACAAGATAAACTTGTCCCATGTATTGCTGCCTGATCATGTGTGCGAGTTCTGGGTGGGTCACAACGTCGTACTCCACAGAGATACCTCATATGGTAAAGCTCGACCCCTTATTAGTGCCCCGGATTACCCTGCCGTAGTCGTTAAACGTCAGCTCGAAGGTGGGATAGTCTGAAAGGCCTGACTGGTAGTATGGCATAGGATCATTCAGCAGCTCTACGTTGAACGGCACAAAGAAGTGGTTCACAAACACTACAGGGAAATACGCTATGGCTTGGGCAGCAGCACCACATTGCCAGTGCATACACTTATAGAGGCAGTGTTTGGCGTTTTGTATACCCTGATAGGGATAGGCAGTGTTAGTCCGCTCTTTTATGTCAACCAGAGATCATTGTTGGCGCCCCAAACGTCGGCATCATCAGTGCAGGCTAATTCGTTTTATTCAAGCTTTATACTGATCTTTTTGACAATGGCGAGGCCCAGGATTTTTACAATTGTACGGTTGGCGTCCGGCGCTGCTGATCCACCGTTCAAAGCAATTGTAAATGTCTGCGCAGACAAAGATCGCAGACGTTCAGAAAGAAATGAAGACCGAAACAAACAGGCTGACAAATATTGAGTTACTCGCTGGGTCAGGATCCGAGGACACAGTGCTCAAAGAGGCGGCGACACAGAAACCTGACAGCAGCCCGATGCGAGAAATATGGGGCATCAAGAAGACACTTCAGACGTACCACTTTGTGGTTTCGCTTACCATAGCGAAGACCGTAGAGCTCGATGAACGTCTAGAGAGGAAAATCTGACTGAACCGAAGATGAAACTACGCATTCTGGATATACAAGACAATATTGCAGAATGGTGTTGGTACGCGAAGATCAACTAAAGATAGCCAACGATTTACTAGGGGAACTTCGCAACCAATTTTCTGCTATTGGGAGACCATCAACAAAATTACCCGCGAGGATACAACTCTCATCGAGAGGCTGAGAACACTCGTCCATGAACAGGGTATCGCTATAGCTTCGATTCTCAGGGCGCTGGGGTTTATCATAAATACAATTGTGCTTGCGATCACAGAGAGCGCAGAAAAACTGATGCCACCTCCCGTCGCCCCGACACCTAAACCTGACCCCCAGCAGAGCAACAAAAATGGGTAAGAAAAAGCAGCTAGAGCGGCTGTCCAGGATAATGAAAACGCTTGCAGAAAGGCTTTGGCGGCGCTACCCGGTATTATTGGAACTATTGTACCAGTTCTCCTAGAAACAGATGGCAATACCATTAGCTGGCTGGGTGAAAATTTGGTGGTGCTTGTCATTACGACAGCGGTCGCATTATTTGCCGCTCTTTGCTCTTTGCTCTCATATTAGCATGCACAGACATCAGAGTGAACGCTAAAACAGCGCAGGAGAGTTGTTCAAGAGCGAAGAAACCAAACGGACCCAAGTCCCACCGCTATAATACCTACAACTAGTGATGTTTTGTCGGCATCTTGGTCTTCGGATTCTTTTGATGCCTGCATTTTTGCATCGTGCTGTTTTGGGCTGCTATGGTGTGCTTTGCACTTGTGCGGGCATCCTTTTCGACTTAATATCGGCGTTGGTGCCTATTGTCATGCTGACGCTAGCCATAAGAAATTCGCTGCTATACTACTCATAGGTGATAACTTTAAGCTCCATGTCATTTGGGATCATGTAAAGACCGCCCCCAAGTGCGTAATCTAGCTTGTTTCTGGTAGTATCGGAGTAATTCTTGGTATTTATTTAACAAGCGTGGAGCGTTCCCTAAGCTGGCGGAGATCTGTTCTACGCTTGCATGAAACTGTTTTTATACATTAAAGCCCTTTCCTGACCCCGCTATCGAGCTAAGCACTTGAACGCTGTCGTTGAGACGCTCTACCCCAACTCCAGTAAAACCTTTCGATTTGTCCAGCATAAAATACACATAGTCGTTTTTATCCCCGCTGCCAAGCCTGTCATGTGCCAAGTAGTCAACTTTGTGATTCTTTGAAAAGTCAAACTTATACGTGTTTCGGTTCCATGTATAACGGATAGGCTGATAGCCGCTGTTGACACTATAGGTATACATTGTATCCATGCCTTAGTTTTTGTTGTGCTTCTGTAGCTAGTCCGAGCCTTTATCCACATTACACTCGTTGCAATTACATTAGTAGGCAACTTTATATGTGCTGTTTTCAAGCGCGTTCCATCCTGTTTGTCCTCGAAGTGGACATCGCATCTGAGTTAGAATCTTTTTCACTTGGTAGTAAACATGCAACCGATAAAAGCTATGCTACTACTCTAGCAGCCCTGTCCTTGCTTTTCCAGCAACCAACAGGTGGTTGCAAACGCTGACGCCCCAACCGGTGGTTCTGCGCCAAACGACAAAGTTTACTTTCTTTTTCCGAATCTTCATCTCGCTGTCTGTCGTTTAGGAGTACCAATCGTCCACAATATTCCTCCACTCAACGAAAGGTAGCAAGTACTTCTCGGCTATGTCAATATATCTGGTCTGAAACGAAACGCCATCCAGCACATACACGTCGTGATTGAGCAACAGTTCGTGGATCTGCGTTCTCTCTGCATCGTTATAGTTAAAGACGCCACCAACACTATAGTTCGCGTCTCTATTCAAGCGAAGTACTTGTGGCAATACCATCGCACCCGAACTAGTGCTGGTTCTGACAATGAATGTCGCATTGACCAATCCTATAGTTAGACCGGTGGCTCTAAAACAGGATATCCACAGTGCAGGTACCCAGATAGAGTTTCAAGAGATTTTGTTCAGCAAATGATAGTACAACGTAACGACTGCGCTTGGTAATAATTACTTCCGCGAGCTCGATTCCCTGTCTCATAACATCCTGACAACCATCACCATTCTTGATTGGTATTATAACATAAATACGTTGTAATTCAGGCTGCCATTTCTGGAATGACTGTCGTCTATAACGTGGCGACCGTGCGGGTCAGCATCATACTTGCTGAACCAAACAGACGATCGATCTCAGATCTCACTCCCATCTTTATGTTTACCCCAAATGGGGTTCTCAGACCACATACTGTTCCAGAGTGTATTGACGTCCTGTGGCTTTATGTCCACATCGAAGAAATAATATCAGCTGGGAATATTGTTGATGGGGAAAAACACAGCATCTTGGGTGGTGAGTCCTATGGGAAATCGCGTATTGTCTTATATGGAATGCTGCCTTGGTGTAGATTGCATTACGGCGGCATCCTGGAGCTATCGATATGCATCTTAAACGAAAGAAATCCGCCGGTTAATATGCTGGAGTGCACTATCACCCTTGAAATTAAAGAAAAGTGATTACTAGCACAGGAAAGTGAGTGCTAACACACTATGAACCTATCCGATTCTGTCTTCTTTAGTAAACGCGCTGCAAGCGCCTTCGGACCATCGCCTCCGTTTAATGCCACCCCAGATGCTGAAACTCTCGGTCACGAGACTGGCAGTGCTAGCACGGCCAGCGCAAGCGCAGGCACTAGTGCCGCCTCAAAGGTCGTGTACTTAACTGCCGACAGTATCACGTCAGTCAGTGGAATTACTGCAATAAATGCAAACTTTCAGAACGTTGGTGGTTGTGCCCTCAGCAGCAACAACGAACCTATCACCGTCACAGGCGCCGGTTTTTACTTCATTACCCTCCATGTGGAGTCGTGGTGACGGAACGTGGGCAACGCTTTCAATCCGCGTTTAAAGGAGTCGTACGGGCACATAATGACAGCAGTAATCAGTCTGCCGTTCCCCCGGTTTTCGTTAGCGTTTCACACTAAAGCTTTACAAATAGCGTTGCGTCTATGTATGCTACTGGAAACAACATCCAATGTGAGGTCCTCACCGTCAACGCACAAGCGTCGGCATTTTCAGCCAGTCTAACCATCTTCGGCTTTTGCAATTAGAACTCACACTATATTTTGCTTAAAACAAAATTATGGGAGAGCGACCAGATATAGGCTAAGAACGTGAGTCATTTGTTCAGCCTGCAAATTCTAAAATGGACTAGAAAGACCAAGTATTTATCAAGCTTCCACAACAAATGCATGATGTTGACAAGGAATACAAACTATTGGTGCGAGAGTATCTGCATCTCCTTGGGGTTGACACGTACCGGTTCAGATTGGGGTGGAACTAGGATGCAAATCAAATGGACATCAAGCACTGGGGTTAACCAGAGCATCCTAAACCAACTGGCGAGCAGCTAGGGTTAATTTTTGTCGGAACAACAGCAAAATGTACTACCCGTTGACTCTCGGGTGCGATTGTAACCACAATGATAATGTGGTATTTAGCGAAACGTTAACATTTCCTGAGGAGTATGGGTCCTCTATTACTCGTCTCGACAGCAGAGAAACCAGAGTTATGCTTAAAAAAACGCACTATGCCGCATCACAGTAATCGTCCAGAAATCAAATTCACTAAAAAAAAAAGCAGACAGAAGGCATAATATCTGTGACACTTGGCGAGCGTATTGACAGGCGTGTTGAAGACGGTGTCATTTTCGGATCTAAAGATATGAAGGAAATTGACATTTTCTCTGACATCATCGCCGTCTTGCCAGTAAGCCACGGTGACAGGTTAGAAGTGTGTGTCCACAAATGAGTTAGTCCCAAACCCCGGCACCCCAGATCAATTACATTTTCATATCACGCTGCTTATGTATTAATTATAATGCCTCTATAACCCACAAATCTAAGACCCACAAGATTTTCGCCTGAAAACGATCTGCGAGGCTGAAACCTCTTTACAGGCAGAGGCTAAACAGCGGTGCTCTCTGTACAAATTGTACAAACACTCAGTAAACGCAGTGTGACAGAGATAGGAATATTGTCAACAATCGCTGCTACTCTCATTGCGATTGACCTGCCCAACACAATTGGAGACCACATATCTAAGTCGCTACGCGACAACGCCATCTTCAGAGGAAGAATTCAAACTGATCCTCGATGAAGTGGACAATACACAAACTTTAAAAATAAAAACAAAGGGCTGCGTCACACAAAGCATTCACTTCGGTTGTAATCAAAGAAGTGACAAAAACGGAACAAAGACCCTGCAGAAGAAGATCGCGATGACATCATGAAAAAGCTCGCTGGGTATTCATAAGCTGTATGTTGTTTAGTGAAACGACAGAACCATCAGCTTGCTGACTCCTCAAGGCCTATTTCCAGCCCGCCCCCTCCAGCATAAGAGATAGTTATAAACATGCCTTCTGGTTTCCATTTTGGAGGCACGGCGGGTCAAAAAAGCACTTTTTAAATGCTTCATATTTTTAATTTGGGGGTTTTCTTGTTAGGAGGTGCTCTAGGTCGTTCCAAAGATACGCATTTTTTTATATATCTTGGGGTTGGTTTTTTTAAATTATATTTTTGTTGTTGTTTTGTTTTGTTTTGTTTTGTTTTGTTTTTTACCGTTGGGATCCACAGCAAGCCGTTTTGAAAGGTATAGTTGTGGACGTTTTGAGGGTCTAAAATTGTAGTGAAAGGCTCTTAGCTTGGCCTCCTACAATATTGTCCGATCGCCTACCCAACCGATGCCTGAGAGGTGGTAGTTAAAGGTGGTGTGCTTTTGAGAACATTTGATGAAATGAAGATATATGTGATGACTACAGTCTTTAGTAATACCGGTTCTAATTCTAACAACGTGTTCAAAGTAGGTATGTTCGATGGCTGAGATGTAGGTATAAAGAAGTATATGAGATAACATAATTCAGAGAACATGTCGGAAACAATCGATCTTGGTTAGGCCTCCGCTTTGCTTTCCACCAGCTTGGACTGATAATCAGTTCGCTCACACATAGGTCCGAGACAGTTGTCCTGGCTATGTAGTTTCGATATATTCTGTTTCTTCTTGTGTAATCGATTTTAATTTTCATGACAATTTTGATATCGGACACAAAGAAATTGAAGAATATCATTTAAAATACCATTCAACAGAGAACTGATTATAATTTAAATTTATTTGTTCATGGTTCTAAAAGCGACGGTAAATATGGGCCAATTCGTGCGCAAAGTAAATTACAAGCATGAAAAGAACCAGTTGAAAGCGCCAACACTTTAGACACGAAACGTAAGATGAATGCGTTTACAAAGTTTAAAGCTTAATTTGAACTCTAGACCCCACTTAGAAAGTTTCTGTTGCATATCGAAACAGATAATTTACTTTAAATTAATAAATACGTTTCTTTGAACAAATTACACTTCCAAGAACTCGTTACATTGTCCCAGTAAATGTTACTTTCGATATTAACATAGGTAGCACAGCCTAATGGTTGGCACTCGAGACTCAATTTTAAAAGGCAGAGGATGTTAATCTCGCCCAGGTCAGTGCTGTAGTGACGTTGAGTTAGCATTTACCATGGAATTCTCGAGTCAACCCAGCCATAAATGTATACCCAGTCACGTAGTACCATAGCCCTACCAAAACTTTGAAGTAATACCGTCGTCTAATATGTTCATTCTTTTCTATAAATTTATTCTTAAGTTAAAAGAGATTAACTTGGTACAAAGTTTTACCCGACTATACATCTCAGACCTCTACACACTACTTATATTTTTATTTAATACTTGTACATAAGCTATTTTCTCGACATCCTACAAGGATCGGCCTAAGTAACTAAGGCGTTAACAAAGAGCTTTTATAGTAGACTATTGATCGGTCTGTCAGCAGTCGGAATATCGATCAATGTGGTTGTACTGAGAAATTCAATTATAAAATACACTCTCGTCTATAAATTATATGGCTACACTTGTGTGCATAGGTTGCGTGTTTGTCACGTCGTAACAACTTGCTACACAAAATCTTTTCACGCTAGCGTTTATAATCCCATCACGCATGCACAGGCACTCAATGAAAAAAAAATCATGACGGGTATAGAAAGCTTTAATCTAGATCAGAACCAATAAAATAAAATAAAAAAGTTTTAAAAAAACAAAAAAAAAAAAAAAAAATACAAAATCGACATTATGACACTACTTGGTGATTGCATATGTGCTGTTTGATAGTTGCATGTTCCATACAGTAGCAGTCTAATTTGCATCAGTCTGTCATTCACACACTTTGGGAGATTTGTGAGCTTGCTGGTTAGCTGTGATTTGATGACAAATCCAACACCAGTTTTACGTCGCTCTTCTTTACTTCGATAACTCCAGAAGACGAGTTTACCGTCTTAGATGTCTGGAGTGGCCGAAGAGTGACGTGAAGCTGGTCGTGGGTATTTATTTATGGCATGTTTGACTCGAGCTGTCAATGAAAACTGTTCCTCAGCGTCACTACAGCACTGACCTGGGCGAGATTGAAATCCTCTACCTTTTAACCCTGAGTCAGCAGTCCCAACCACCAGGCTACACTACCCATGTCAATTTCGAAAGTAACATTTACTGGGACAATATAACGAGTTCTTGTCATTATTTGCAATGCGCATATTTATTAACTTGAGGTGAATTATCTGTATAGATATGGAACAGAAACGTTCTAAGTGGTGTCTGGAATGAAAAAAGTTTTGAATTTTGTAAATACATGCATCTAGCGTTTCGTCTCTAAATTGTTGGCGCTTTCAATTTGCTCTTTTCATGCTTGTTATTTTCACGCACAACTTAGCCCATTTAACGTATTGAACACCGTTTTGAAAATTGTTAACAAATACATTTCACAATAGTGAATTATCTGTTGAACAGTACTTCAATGTATTCCTCACCAATGACAACATGCCCAGGAAAATAAAAAATAAGAACACGCAAATAGAAACAAAGTATTCCCCACAAATATTGTGTCAGGACAGCGCAGCGATTACACGAATGCTATAGACCTATGAGGACGTAAGTTTGATCCCCAGCTCAAGCGCAACAAAAAGGGGAGACCCATCCAAGGTCAATCGTTTCACGCATGTTCTCTAATTTGCTTTATCTCAATATCTGAGCCGTCGAGGATAACTATGTTGAACAAATTGTAAGAATTATAACTTGTATTACTAAAGATCGAAGGCATCACATATATCTGAACTTCTAAAATTTCCTTTTTATTTTCAATCCGACACCAGTCTTCATTTCCATCTCTTAGGCTGCACTCAGGTTTCCAAACAGTTGCTGTTATTAATAAATATCTCTTTCCAAATGCTACAACTCTCCTTGAATTGGTGTATCGGTATAGATGAAGTGTAGGTTACAAGAAATATTCCATGATACTTTTAAAAATGATAATTTTGACCCTCACACTGTCTTCGATGTTGTCCACTGATTGTCCTAAGCATCTGGCAAAATATACTTCTCCTCTTTCAATCGGTGTAAACAAAGTACATAAGGAGAATCAAATGATGGACGAATGAACGGGTGGACATTATACATTTCAACATGTTCGCAAAATGATTAATGAAGATTAAAACTTTGAAGCCGTTGGCATATTGAGCGGTAATATTCTCATTGGTACGACACATTTTCATTTTAAATATGAGAAGAAATAAAGGGTACACCTTAACAGTTCTGTTGTACACTAATGCGTGTACATTCAAACAAATTGGTATTACGCAAGATCTGATCTTTACAGAAATAAAATAGTACTGCACTTACTTCTTTTTATCTTTGAAAATCCAATAAAACATTCAGTAAAACTCAACTTAAAACAACAATTTCAATAAAACATCTATAATTAAGTAATATTTGGGAGTTACAGTTGATGGAGTATTTGTACGTTTCAATTGCGTCAACAATAGGCAATTCGCCATTCCACTACATTTGCTATAAGATTGTTCCTTCATACATACATACATACATACATACATACATACATACATACATACATACATACATACATACATACATACATACATACATATATACATGCATAATGTTTGCTGACAGTTTTAAAGATTCCTCTTTTAACTTTATTATACCACCAGAAAACATTTCTTCAGAACAAATATATTGAAATATATCAGTCGATTGTTAGAACTATACATGATTAATCTACCTGTAAAACCTTAGATTGGTACGGGTATTCACAAGGTTGTGGTATACAGTCTATCACAAAAGAAAATACTATATCAGAAGAAAAGCTTTTCAATAGTGCAGGAAAACAAATTTTGCTCAAGGACATTTACGATCATCGTATTTCATCTACACAATTAGATAGACATTTTAGATCAGCGCATGCTCAAAATACAGTTATTACTGTTGTCAAGATATTGGTTATACTGTTTGCTAACGACCTTGCAGTGTTACCTCACACTCAGTAGAGCAAAAAGCAATGAGCTTTCAGACATAACTGACATGGATATATACATTTATTTCACAGTCTTTTACTTATTACTATCCATTGTCCATGAGGGTCACACTGCTTCTTGGTCAGATGTATCGGCTGAGGTTGTAAACGTAGCTACGATATATCAGGGAAAGACCAGCGTTATTCCACTGCAAGACCTGTCAAAAACATTGAATGTTTCGTTACGACTGCAGCTTCTGGCAGTAAACGACTTTGATGATGTTGCAGGAATCTTAGATATAAGCACATATCTCTCTATGGAGTGGACAGAGGCAATTTATTTCAACGCTCATGGTTCGGCGGCCCCTGATACGTCAGTTACGATATCGGCAGCTAACATCTGGAAGCCGTCCTTGATACTTGTCAATTCGGCGGGAGACGTCTCAGAAATCGTACAAGAGCAATCCCAGGTGAGAATATACTTGAAATCTGGTAAATGTGAATGGACTGAAAACGTTGTTTTGAAAGCGTCATGTAGGCCGAACGTTTATTTTTATCCTTTTGACGTTCATGATTGCTCAGTGAAATTTACCACACGAGTTTACAATTCCAGTGAGCTGACTCTAATGGCGTCTAGTTTCAATAAGGATCACTTTGAAGAGAGCGTTGCGTGGAGTGTGGAAAAGACGTATGCAGAGACGTTATCTCAAGATTCAAAATCTCTTGCAAAATTCAAAATTACAATCTCAAGAAGGTCAATAAATTATGTCCTGAACTACATTCTACCTATTTTAATATTGTCCGGTTTAAACATATTTGTCTTCATCTTACCTAGAAGTTCTGGAGAGAGAGCAGGATATTCTGTAACTTGTTTCTTGGCTTTTGTAGTTTTCATGAACACCATTGTCACATCTCTACCAAAGTCCTCTGCACCAGTCTCTGTTTTGGTGTACTACGTCACGGTGATGATGGCTACTAGCGCAGTAATAACCGTCCTCGTACTGTTCACTATAATGATCGATAAAAAAGTGGAGAAGCAGAGGGGTCATGAAGAAAACAAGGAGGAGGATGATATAAAAAAAAAGGATAACGAACCATCAAGTCCTCGCCTTTGTTGTGCGCCAAATCGTGTTGAAGATGTATCAACCCGTAACCAGCGAAATCTTAAACCTCCAAGGTGCCTTCAAATGTTTGTTTGGATCTTACGTTGTGGATGTTGTTGTAAGGAGTCAACGGATTTGCGATGGGTGGATGTTGGAAACACTCTTGACGGTTTCTTTTTTGTCTTCTTCCTTTTGGGAGAGATCATCTTCAGTATAGCGTACCTAGCACCTGTGTCACAGCAATATTCGGCAGAAACACTAAAGTTGCAGATAGAACGGCTTAGTACATAAGAAAATATTATGAGTATCATGATATAACAATTTATCGGAGTTTTATATGAGTTATATTATGTCTGTGTTGTACTATCAATACAAATCCTGGAGAGAGGTCGGTATTTAAATTTTTAATGATGTAATAGATGATCACGGCAATTTATTACCTTTTGAAATGATAAGACAAAAAACTAGATGCTATGATTTGTGATACTTCTCCCTAATATCCAAAACTCAAAAATCACGGAAGGGTCCTATGTAAAAACATTTAGGACATACTAATTGTGATAAGAAGGAAGATACAATAATGAACTTTCAAAAACAAAATTCACTGAAATTTGTTTGCAAAGATCTTTTAAGAAAGGTGAAAAGGTAAGATACTGCTAATCAAGAAACTTGTGTACAAGTATTAAATAAAAATATAAGTAGTGTGTAGAGGTCTGAGATGTATAGTCGGGTAAAACTTTGTACTAAGGATACGAAGTTAATCTCTTTTGACTTAAGAATAAATTTATAGAAAAGAATGAACATATTAGACGACGACAAATGTACTTTCTGTAAGAGTGAGAACGAAAGTATTGAACATCTCTTCTGTAACTGCGGTATTACTTCAAAGTTTTGGTACCGTTTTATTGAACATTTTGCACCTTGTTGCCCAGATATTGTATATTTGTCCAAAGAAAGAAATATTTTTAGGATGTGAACAATTGGACATTTTGTGTAATTTCTTTCTTATTTTGGCTAAATATTATATTAACACTTTTAGATTTAATATGCAAAATCTTTCCATTTATGCTTTTAAGCAAATAGTTGAAATGCATAGGAACATTGAAAAATACATTGCTAAGTTAAGTTAAAAAAAGGATACATTTTTTCAAAAATGGACCTAAATCGTGAATATGTAACTTGTCTAAGAATCATTTTTTCGTCTTGCAATTGTTTATCTTTAATTGGGTCTGATTTGATGGAAAACATGAACAAAATACTGTAATATTACAAAAGTCTATATCATCTAGACGTTGTATAGTTGTGTATGTGTATCTAAATTATGTTACTAAAGAGATTGCGTGCTATATTCATGTGCGCCTTTGTTCATTTTTCCTTTTCTTTGTATGTACATCATAGTATTGCCCCTAGATCATCTGATAACCAGAACTGTTTGATCGTAAGGTGGCATTGGGATGGTGTTCCCCGACCCATTGGTTAACCTATTACAGGGATACAAAAAAAGAAACAACCCCCCTCCCCCAACTAATTTCCAATTTAAAACATGCATGTATATACAATAAATAATTACATGCAGAAAACGCATTCATGAAGCAGTGACACTGTAACAAGTTGAAAAGATGAACACATTCAAAGCCATACAGAGGATACTCTTGTCCCAGTCACGAGGGCTATGGTACTACGTGACTAGGTATACATTTATGGCTGGGTTGACTCGAGATGTCCATAGTAACTGTTTCCTTAATATCACTACAGCAGTGACCTGGGCGAGATTGAAATCCACTACCTTTCAACCCTGAGTCAGCAAGACTGTGCGACCTGTGTTAATATCGAAAGTAGCATTTACTGGGACAATGTAACGAATTCTTGGAAGTGTAGTTTTTTCAAAGAAACGTATTTATTAATTTAAAGTGAATTATCTGTTTCGATATGCAACAGAAGCTTTCTAAGTGGAGTCTAGAGTTCAAATTAAGCTTTAAACTTTGTAAACTCATTCATCTTACATTTCGTGTCTAAAGTGTCGGCGCTTTCAACCGCTTCTTTTCATTCTTGTAATTTTCTTTACGCACGAATTGGCCCATATTTACCGTCTCTTTTATAACCATGAACAAATAAATTTAAATTATAATCAGTTCTCTGTTGAATTGTATTTTAAATGATATTCTTCAATTTCTTTGTGTCCAATATCAAAATTGTTAATGAAAATTAAAATTCGATTACACAAGAAGAAACAGAAGATATCGAAATTACATAGCCAGGACCACTTCCTCAGACATATGTGTGAGCGAACTGATTATCAGTCCAAGCTGGAAGAAAGCAAAGCGGAGGCCTAACCAAGATCGATTGTTTCCTACATGTTCTCTGAATTATGTTATCTCATATACTTCTTTATACCTACATCTCAGCCATCGAACATACCTACTTTGAACACGTTATTAGAATTAGAACCTGTATTACTAAAGACTGCAGTCATCACATATATCTTAATTTCTTCAAACGTTTTCGATAGCACACCACCTTTTACTTCCACCACTCAGGGAGCAGCTGGGTAGGCGATCGGACTATATTGTAGGAGGCGTCCCGATCAAGCTAAGAGCCTTTCACTACTATTTCAGACCCTCAAAATGTCCACAACTATACCTTTTAAAACGGCTTGATGTGGATCCCAACGGTAAAAAAAAAAAAAAAAAAAAAAAAATACCCCCCCCCATATATTAAAAAAAATGCTTATCTTTGGAACGCCTTAGAGCACCTCCTAACCCCCAAAATAAAAATATAAATAAAAATATGAAACATTTAAAAGTGCTTTTTTGACCCGCTGTGCCTCCAAAATGGAAAACAAAAAGGAATGTTTATAACTATCTCTTGGGGAGCCACCCTACAGCTGTAAGGGACGGTTCACCGCCCTCGCCGGCCCAGATCATGTGTGCGAGTTCTCCGTGGATCAGCTCGAAGGTGGGATAGTCTGAAAGGCCTGACTAGTAGTATGGCATAGGATCATTCAGCAGCTCTGCGTTGAACGGAACAAAGAAGTGGTTCACAAACATCGCAGTGATTGATACATCGACCTGGGAAGCAGCGACCACATTGCCAGTGCATACACTTATAGAGGCAGTGTTGGCGTTTTGTATACCCTGATAGGGATAGGCAGTGTTAGTCCGCTCTTTTATGTCAACCAGAGATCATTGTTGGCGCCCCAAACGTCGGCATCATCAGTGCAGGCTAATTCGTTTTATTCAAGCTTTACACTGATCTTTTTGACAATGGCGAGGCCCAGGATTTTTACAATTGTACGGTTGGCGTCCGGCGCTGCTGATCCACTGTTCAAAGCAATTGTAAATGTCTGCGCAGACAAAGATCGCAGACGTTCAGAAAGAAATGAAGACCGAAACAAACAGGCTGACAAATATTGAGCTACTCGCTGGGTCAGGATCCGAGGACACAGTGCTCAAAGAGGCGGCGACACAGAAACCTGACAGCAGCCCGATGCGAGAAATATGGGGCATCAAGAAGACACTTCAGACGTACCACGTTGTGGTTTCGCTTACCATAGCGAAGACCGTAGAGCTCGATGAACGTCTAGAGAGGAAAATCTGACTGAACCGAAGATGAAACTACGCATTCTGGATATACAAGACAATATTGCAGAATGGTGTTGGTACGCGAAGATCAACTAAAGATAGCCAACGATTTACTAGGGGAACTTCGCAACCAATTTCGGGAGACCATCAACAAAATTACCCGCGATGATACAACCCTCGTCGAGCGGCTGCGAACACTCATTCGTGAACAGGGTATCGCTATAGCTTCGATTCTCAGGGCGCTGGGGTTTATCATAAATACAATTGTGCTTGCGATCACAGAGAGCGCAGAAAAACTGATGCCACCTCCCGTCGCCCCGACACCTAAACCTGACCCCCAGCAGAGCAACAAAAATGGGTAAGAAAAAGCAGCTAGAGCGGCTGTCCAGGATAATGAAAACGCTTGCAGAAAGGCTTTGGCGGCGCTACCCGGTATTATTGGAACTATTGTACCAGTTCTCCTAGAAACAGATGGCAATACCATTAGCTGGCTGGGTGAAAATTTGGTGGTGCTTGTCATTACGATTGCGGTCGCATTCTTTGCCTTTTCTTTGCTCTTTGCTATCATATTAGCACGCACGGACATCTGAGTGAACCCTAAAACAGTGCAGAACAGTTGTTCAAGAGCGAAGAAACCAAACGGACCCAAGTCCCACCGCTATACTACCTACAACTAGTGATGTTTGTCGGCATCTTGGTCTTCGGCTTCTTTTGATGCCTGTATTTTTGCATGGTGCTGTTTTGGGCTGCTGACACTCTTACGCGGGCGGGTCAAAGCCGATCTCTTAATGCTTCTTTGGCTGCGGCTGCTATGGTGTGCTTTGCACTTGTGCGGGCATCCTTTCCGACTTTATATCGGCGTTGGTGCCTATTGTCATGCTGACGCTAGCCATAAGAAATTTGTTGCTATACTACTCATAGGTGATAACTTTAAGCTCTATGTCAATTGGGATCATGTAAAGACCGCCCCCAAGTGCGAAATCTAGCTTGTTTCTGGTAGTATCAGAGTAATTCTTGGTATTTATTTAACAAGCGTGGAGCGTTCCCTAAGCTGGCGGAGATGTGTTCTACGCTTGCATGAAACTGTTTTTATACATTAAAGCCCTTTCCTGACCCCGCTATCGAGCTAAGCACTTGAACGCTGTCGTTGAGACGCTCTACCCCAACTCCAGTAAAACCTTTCGATTTGTCCAGCATAAAATACACATAGTCGTTTTAATCCCCGCTGCCAAGCCTGTCATGTGCCAAGTAGTCAACTTTGTGATTCTTTGAAAAGTCAAACTTATACGTGTTTCGGTTCCATGTATAACGGATAGGCTGATAGCCGCTGTTGACACTATAGGTATACATTGTATCCATGCCTTAGTTTTTGTTGTGCTTCTGCCGCTAGTCCGAGCCTTTATCCACATTACACTCGTTGCAATTACATTAGTAGGCAACTTTATATATGCTGTTTTCAAGCGCGTTCCATCCTGTTTGTCCTCGAAGTGGACATCGCATCTGAGTTAGAATCTTTTTCACTTGGTAGTAAATATGCAACCGATAAAAGCTGTGCTCCTACTCTAGCAGCTCTGCCCTTGCTTTTCCAGCAACCAACAGGTGGTTGCAAACGCTGACGTCCCAACCGGCGGTTCCGCGCCAAACGGCAAAGTTTACTTTCTTTTTCCGAATCTTCATCTCGCTGTCTGTCGTTCGGAAGTACCAATCGTCCACAATATTCCTCCACTCGACGAAAGATAGCAAGTACTTCTCGGCTATGTCAATAAATCTGATCTGAAACGAAATGCCATCCAGCACATACACGTCGTGATTGAGCAACAATTCGTGGATCAGCGTTCTCTCTGCATCGTTATAGTTAAAGACGCCACCGACACTATATTTCGCGTCGCTATTCAAGCGAAGTACTCGTGGCAATACCATCGCACCCGAACTAGTGCTGGTTCTGACAATGAATGTCGCATTGACCAATCCTATAGTTAGACCGGTGGCTCTAAAACAGGATATCCGCACTAGTGCAGGTACCCAGATAGAGCTTCAAGAGATTTTGTTCAGCAAATGATAGTACAACGTTTCGGCTGCGCTTGGTAATAATTACTTCCGCGTGCTCGATTCCCTGTCTCATAACATCCTGACAACCATCACCGTTCCTGATGGGTATTAGAACATACATACGCTGTAAATTCAGGCTGCGATTTCTGGAATGATTGTCGTCTATAACGTGGCGACCGTGCGGGTCAGCATCATACTTGCTGAACCGAGCAGACGCTCGATCTCAGATCTCACTCCCATCTTCGGGTTTACCCCAAATGAGATTCTCGGACCATGCACACACGAGGCACATACTGTTCCAGCGTTTATTGACGTCCTGTGGCTTTATGTCCACATCGAAAAAAAAAAATCAACTGGGAATATTGTTGATGGGGAAAAACAGCATCTTGGGTGGGAAGTCGCGTATTGTCTCCTACGGAATGCTGCCTTGATGTATATGGCATTAAACAAAAGACATCCGCCGGTTAATATGCTGGAGTGCACTATCACCCTTGAAATGAAAGAAAAGTGATTACTAGCACAGGAAAGTGAGTGCTAACACACTATAAGCCTATCCGATTCTGGCTACTCTAGTAACCGCGTTGCAAGCGCCTTCGGACCATCGTCTCCGTTTAATGCCACCCCAAATGCTGAAACTCTCGGTCACGAGACTGGCAATGCTAGAACGGCCAGTGCAAGCGCAAGCGCAGTCACTAGTTCCGCCTGAAAGGTTGTGTACTTAACTGCCGACAGTAATACGTCGGTCAGTAGAATTACTGCAATAAATGCATCTGGTTACTATCGCTGGGAATTAATGCAAAACTTTCAGAACGTTGGTGGTTGTACCCTCAGCAGCAACACGACCCTATCACCGTCCCAGGCGCTGGTATTTACTTCATTAGCCTCCATGTGGAGTCGTGGTGACGGAACGTGGGCAAAGCTTTCAATCCGCGTTTAAAGGAGTCGTACGGGCACATAATGAGAGCAGTAATCAGTCTGCCGTTCCCGCGGTTTCCGTTAGCGTTTCACACTAAAGCTTTACAAATAGCTTTGCGTCTATGTATGCTACTGGAAACACCATCCGATGTGAGGTCCTCACCGTCAACGCACAAGCGTCGGCATTTTCAGCCAGTCTTTAACCATCTACGACTTTTGCAATTATAACTCACACTATACTTTGCTTAAAACAAAATTATGGGAGAGCGACCAGACATAGGCTAAGAACGTGAGTCATTTGTACAGCTTTCCAATTCTAAAATGGACTAGAAAGACCAAGTAATTATCAAGCTTCTACAACAAATGCATGACATTGACAAGGAATACAAACTATTGGTCCGAGAGTATCTGCATCTCCTTGGGGTTGACACGTACCGGTTCAGATTGGGGTGGAACTAGGATGCAAATCAAATGGACATCAAGCACTGGGGTTACCCAGAGCATCCTAAACCAACTGGCGAGCAGCTAGGGTTAATTTGTCGGAACAACAGCAACAAGTACTCCCCGTTGAATCTCGGGTGCGATTGTTACTACAATGACAACATGGTATTTAGCGAAACGTTAACATTTCCTGAGGGGTATGGGCCCTCTATTACTCGTCTCGACAGCAGAGAAACCAGAGTTATGCCTAAAAAGACGCACTCTGCGGCATCACAGTAATCGTCCAGAAAACAAACATTCACTAAAAAAGCAGACAGAAGGCATAGTATCTGTGACACTTAGCGAGCGTGTTGACAGGCGTGTTGAAGACGGTGTCATTTCCGGATCTAAAGATATGAAGGAAATTGACATTTTCTTTGACTTCATCGCCGTCTTGCCAGTAAGCCACGGTGACAAGTTAGACCTGTGTGTCCACAAATGAGCTAGTCCCAAACCCCGGCACCCCAGATCAATTACATTTTCATATCACTCTGCTTGTATATTAATTATAATGCCTCTATATCCCACAAATCTAAGACCCGTTAGATCTTCGCCTGAAAAAGATTTGCGAAGCTGAAACCTCTTTACAGGCAGAGGCTAAACAGCGGTGCGCTCTGTACAAATTGTACAAACGTTCAGTAAACGCTGTGAATGGTGTTGACACTACACTGACGGCTGTCTCTGGTCACCAGAGTGACAGAGATAGGAATATTGTCAACAATCGTTGCTACCCTCATTGCGATTGACCTGCAGATGACAGATTTAAGCTGAGGTCTGATTTCTATAGCTGGTGACTATCAGTGAAAGCCAAAAGCACGATGAAATCTTCGTCTTGGCCTAAACAAAGCTCAACACAATTGCAGACCACATATCTAAGTCGCTACGCGACAACGCCATCTCAGAGGAAGAATTCAAACTTATCCTCGATGAAGTTTACAATACACAAACTTTTTAAAAAAAAAACAAAGGGCTGCGTCACACAAAGCATTCACTTCGGTTGTAATCAACGAAGTGACAAAAACGAAACTAATATCCTATAGAAGAGAAGAAGATCGCGAGGACATCATTGAAAAGCTCGCTGGGAATTCATAAACTGTATGTTGTTAGCGGAAACGACAGAACCATAAGCTTGCTGACTCCTCAAGGCCTATTTCCAGCCCGCCCCCTTCAGCATACGATGTGGTTTATCCGCATATCCGCCAAAACTGCGATAATTGCAAGACGTGTAAATAGGCATTTTTGTTACTACTGGATCTCCATACTCAGTGGATAGATGACAATGACGAGTATGACAATGTATATGCATCTCTGAGACTTAAGGGGTTTGCAGTTGTGCCAAGACCAAACCAAAGGGTATTCGTTGATAAAAATGAATATGCGCGTTATCGGGCAACGCGGGACTAAATCGGAGGCAAACGCGTAAGTTTAAGTTTACAAATAGATGCCTCAAGGCATTAACGAGCTATATGAAACAATCAAACTTGACAACTTGTATATTCAGAACTTTCTTAATGTTTGTGATGCACAACTTTACGGCACCATCTCCCATAGAAAGTTCAAATGTACCTTAAAAACACATAAACAAATTAATGCATGGATTCAATGATAATGATGACACCAACCAATTATTTTAGTGCCTTCATAGTGTGCACCTCAAGGGGAAATATGTTTTCTTTTCCTTTTTTAATAAAAGAAGTAGAGACGCTGCAGCGACCCGGGCCGGCGAGGCCGGTGAGCCGTCCCTTACAGCTGTAGGGTGGCTCCCCAAGAGATAGTTATAAACATTCCTTTTTGTTTTCCATTTTGGAGGCACAGCGGGTCAAAAAGGCACTTTTAAATGTTTCATATTTTTATTTATATTTTTATTTTGGGGGTTTTCTTGTTAGGAGGTGCTCTAAGGCGTTCCAAAGAAAAGCATTTTTTTAAATATATGGGGGGGGGGTATTTATTTATTTATTTATTTTTTATACCGTTGGGATCCACAGCAAGCTGTTTTAAAAGGTATAGTTGTGGACGTTTTGAGGGTCTGAAATAGTAGTGAAAGGCTCTTAGCTTGGTCGGGACGCCTCCTACAATATAGTCCGATCGCCTACCCAGCTGTTCCCTGAGAGGTGGAAGTAAAAGGTGGTGTGCTATCGAAAACGTTTGAAGAAATTAAGATATATGTGATGACTGCAGTCTTTAGTAATACAGGTTCTAATTCTAATAACGTGTTCAAAGTAGGTATGTTCGATGGCTGAGATGTAGGTATAAGGAAGTATATAAGATAACATAATTCAGAGAACATGTCGGAAACAATCGATCTTGGTTAGTCCTCCGCTTTGCTTTCCACCAGCTTGGACTGATAATCAGTTCGCTCACACATATGTCTGAGGAAGTGGTCCTGGCTATGTAGTTTCGATATGTTCTGTTTCTTCTTGTGTAATCGAATTTTAATTTTCATTAACAATTTTGATATTGGACACAAATAAATTGAAGAATATCATTTAAAATACAATTCAACAGAGAACTGATTATAATTTAAATTTATTTGTTCATGGTTATAAAAGCGACGGTAAATATGGGCCAATTCGTGCGTAAAGTAAATTACAAGAATGAAAAGAAGCAGTTGAAAGCGCCGACACTTTAGACACGAAATGTAAGATGAATGAGTTTACAAAGTTTAAAGCTTAATTTGAACTCTAGACCCCACTTAGAAAGTTTCTGTTGCATATCTATACAGATAATTCACTTTAATTTAATAAATACGTTTCTTTGAAAAAACTACACTTCCAAGAATTCGTTACATTGTCCTAGTAAATGCTACTTTCGATATTAACACAGGTCGCACAGTCTTGCTGACTCAGGGTCAAAAGGTAGAGGATTTCAATCTCGCCCAGGTCACTGCTGTAGTGATATTAAGGAAACAGTTACTATGGACATCTCGAGTCAACCCAGCCATAAATGTATACCCAGTCACGTAGTACCATAGCCCTCGTGACCTCGACAAGAGTATCCTCTGTATGGCTTTGAATGTGTTCATCTTTTCAACTTGTTACAGTGTCACTGCTTCATGAAAGCGTTTTCTGCATGTAATTATTTATTGTATATACATGCATGTTTTAAATTGGAAATTAGTTGTGGAAGGGGGGTTGTTTCTTTTTTTATCCCTGTAATAGGTTAACCAATGGGTCGAAGAACACCATCCCAATGCCACCTTATGATCAAACAGTTCTGGTTATCAGATGATCTAGGGGCAATACTATGATGTACATACAAAGAAAAGGAAAAATGAACAAAGGCGCACATGAATATAGCACGCAATCTCTTTAGTAACATAATTTAGATACACATACACAACTATACAACGTCTAGATGATATAGACTTTTGTAATATTACAGTATTTTGTTCCTGTTTTCCATCAAATCGGACCCAATTAAAGATAAACAATTGCAAGACGAAAAAATGATTCTTAGACAAGTTACATATTCAGGATTTAGGTCCATTTTTGAAAAAATGTATCCTCTTTTTAACTTAACTTAGTAATGTATTTTTCAATGTTCCTATGCATTTAACTATTTGCTTAAAAGCATAAACGGAAAGATTTTGCATATTAAATCTAAAAGTGTAAATATAATATTTAGCCAAAATAAGAAAGAAATTACACAAAATGTCCAATTGTTCACTTCCTAAAAATATTTCTTTCTTTGGACAAATATACAATATCTGGGCAACAAGGTGCAAAATGTTCAATAAAACGGTACCAAAACTTTGAAGTAATACCGCAGTTACAGAAGAGATGTTCAATACTTTCGTTCTCACTCTTACAGAAAGTACATTTGTCGTCGTCTAATATGTTAATTCTTTTCTATAAATTTATTCTTAAGTTAAAAGAGATTAACTTCGTATCCTTAGTACAAAGGTTTACCCGACTATACATCTCAGACCTCTCCTCACTACTTATATTTTTATTTAATACTTGTACACAAGTTTCTTGATTAGCAGTATCTTACCTTTTCACCTTTCTTAAAAGATCTTTGCAAACAAATTTCAGTGAATTTTGTTTTTGCAAGTTCATTATTGTATCTTCCTTCTTATCACAATTAGTATGTCCCAAATGTTTTTACATAGGACCCTTCCGTGATTTTGGAGTTTTGGATATTAGGGAGAAGTATTTCAACAAATCATCGCATCTAGTTTTTTGTTTTATCATTTCAAAAAGTAATAAATTGCCGTGAACATCTATTACATCATTAAAAATTTAAATACCGACCTCTCTCCAGGATTTGTATTGATAGTACAACACAGACATAATATAACTCATATAAAACTCCGATAAATTGTTATATCATGATACTCATAATATTTTCTTATGTACTAAGCCGTTCTATCTGCAACTTTAGTGTTTCTGCCGAATATTGCTGTGACACAGGTGCTAGGTACGCTATACTGAAGATGATCTCTCCCAAAAGGAAGAAGACAAAAAAGAAACCGTCAAGAGTGTTTCCAACATCCACCCATCGCAAATCCGTTGACTCCTTACAACAACATCCACAACGTAAGATCCAAACAAACATTTGAAGGCACCTTGGAGGTTTAAGATTTCGCTGGTTACGGGTTGATACATCTTCAACACGATTTGGCGCACAACAAAGGCGAGGACTTGATGGTTCGATATTCTGTTCTTTTAAATCTTCATTCTCCTTGCTCTCTTCATTCTTCTTGTTTTCTTTATCACCCCTCTGCTTCTCCACTTTTTTATCGATCATTATAGTGAACAGTACGAGGACAGTTATTACTGCGCTAGTGGCCATCATCACCGTGACGTAGTACACCAAAACAGAGACTGGTGCAGAGGACTTTGGTAGAGATGTGACAATGGTGTTCATGAAAACTACAAAAGCCAAGAAACAAGTTACAGAATATCCTGCTCTCTCTCCAGAACTTCTAGGTAAGATGAAGACAAATATGTTTAAACCGGACAATATTAAAATAGGTAGAATGTAGTTCAGGACATAATTCATTGACCTTCTTGCGATTGTAATTTTGAATTTTGCATGAGATTTTGAATCTTGAGATAACGTCTCTGCATACGTCTTTTCCACACTCCAGGCAACGCTCTCTTCAAAGTGATCCTTATTGAAACTAGACGCCATTAGAGTCAGCTCACTGGAAGTGTAAACTCATGTGGTAAATTTCACTGAGCAATCATGAACGTCAAAAGGATAAAAATAAACGTTCGGCCTACATGACGCTTTCAAAACAACGTTTTCAGTCCATTCACATTTACCAGATTTCAAGTATATTCTCACCTGGGATTGCTCTTGTACGATTTCTGAGACGTCTCCCGCCGAATTGACAAGTATCAAGGACGGCTTCCAGATGTTAGCTGCCGATATCGTAACTGACGTATCAGGGGCCGCCGAACCATGAGCGTTGAAATAAATTGCCTCTGTCCACTCCATAGAGAGATATGTGCTTATATCTAAGATTCCCGCAACATCATCAAAGTCGTTTACTGCCAGAAGCTGCAGTCGTAACGAAACATTCAATGTTTTTGACAGGTCTTGCAGTGGAATAACGCTGGTCTTTCCCTGATATATCGTAGCTACGTTTACAACCTCAGCCGATACATCTGACCAAGAAGCAGTGTGACCCTCATGGACAATGGATAGTAATAAGTAAAAGACTGTGAAATAAATGTATATATCCATGTCAGTTATGTCTGAAAGCTCATTGCTTTTTGCTCTACTGAGTGTGAGGTAACACTGCAAGGTCGTTAGCAAACAGTATAACCAATATCTTGACAACAGTAATAACTGTATTTTGAGCATGCGCTGATCTAAAATGTCTATCTAATTGTGTAGATGAAATACGATGATCGTAAATGTCCTTGAGCAAAATTTGTTTTCCTGCACTATTGAAAAGCTTTTCTTCTGATATAGTATTTTCTTTTGTGATAGACTGTATACCACAACCTTGTGAATACCCGTACCAATCTAAGGTTTTACAGGTAGATTAATCATGTATAGTTCTAACAATCGACTGATATATTTCAATATATTTGTTCTGAAGAAATGTTTTTTTGTGGTATAATAAAGTTAAAAGAGGAATCTTTAAAACTGTCAGCAAACATTATGCA
The DNA here is from genome assembly GCA_029931535.1 of Margaritifera margaritifera. Taxonomy (NCBI): domain Eukaryota; kingdom Metazoa; phylum Mollusca; class Bivalvia; order Unionida; family Margaritiferidae; genus Margaritifera; species Margaritifera margaritifera. Next base: position 4,304,240 of record JAQPZY010001678.1, read on the forward strand.
TGTATATATGTATAAATGTATGTATGTATGTATGTATGTATGTATGTATGTATGTATGTATGTATGTATGTATGAAGGAACAATCTTAGAGCAAATGTCGTGGAATGGCGAATTGCCCATTGTTGACGCAATCGAAACGTACAAATACTCCATCAACTGTAACTCCCAAATATTCCTTAATAACCACGGTTAATTATAGATGTTTTATTGAAATTGTTGTTTTAAGTTGAGTTTTAATGAATGTTTTATTGGATTTTCAAAGATAAAAAGAAGCAAGTGCAGTACTATTTTATTACTGTGAAGATCAGATCTTGCGTAATACCAATTTGTTTGAATGTACACGCATTAGTGTACAACAGAACTGTTAAGGTGTACCCTTTATTTCTTCTCATATTTAAAATGAAAATGTGTCGTACCAATGAGAATATTACCGCTCTATATGCCAACGGCTTCACAGTTTTAATCTTCATTAATCATTTTGCGAACATGTTGAGATGTATCATGTCCACACGTTCATTCGTCCATCATTTGATTCTCCTTATGAACTTTGTTTACACCGATTGAAAGAGGAGAAGTATATCTTGCCAGATGCTTAGGACAATCAGTGGACAACATTGAATACAGTGTGAGGGTCAAAATTATCATTTTTAAAGGTATCATGGAATATTTCTTGTAACCTACACTTCATCTATACCGATACACCAATTCAAGGAGTGTGGTAGCATTTGGAAAGAGATATTTATGAATAACAGCAACTGTTTGGAACCCTGAGTGCAGCCTAAGAGATGGAAATGAAGACTGGTGTCGGATTGAAAATAAAAAGGAAGTTTTAAAAGTTCAGATATATGTGATGTCTTCAATCTTTAGTAATACAAGTTATAATTCTTACAATTTGTTCAACATAGTTATCCTCGACGGCTCAGATATTGAGATAAAGCAAATTGGAGAACCGGTGTGAAACGATTGACCTTGGATGGGTTTCCCCTTTTTGTTGCGCTTGAGCTGGGGATCAAACTTACGTCCTCATAGGTCTATAGCATTCGTGTAATCGCTTGGCTGTCCTGACACAATATTTGTGGGGTATACTTTGTTTCTTTTTGCGTGTTCTTATTTTTGACTTCCCTTGGATTGTCTTAATTGGTGAGGAATACATTGAAGTACTGTTCAACAGATAATTGACTGTTATGAAATGTATTTGTTAATGGTTTTCAAAACGGTGTTATATGCGTTAAATGGGCTAAGTTGTGCGTGAAAATAACAAGCATGAAAAGATCAAATTGAAAGCGCAAACAATTTAGAGACGAAACGCTAGATTCATGTATTTACATATCCAAAACTTTTTGGCACTCCAGACACCACTTAGAACGTTTCTGTCCCATATCAATAAAGATAATTCACCTCAAGTTAATAAATATGCGCACAGCAAATAATGACAATTCCAAGAACGTGTTACAATGTCCCAGTTAATGTCACTTTCGAAATTTACGTGGGTAGTGTAGCCTGGTGGTTGGCACTTTTGACTCAGGGTTAAAAGGTAGAGGATTTCAATCTCGCCCAGGTCAGTGCTGTAGTGACGCTGAGGAAACAGTTTTCATTGACAGCTCGAGTCAAACATGCCATAAATAAATACCCAAGACCAGCTTCGCGTCACTCTCCTGCCACTCCAGACTTCTAAGCCGGTAAACTCGTCTTCTGGAATTATCGAAGTAAAGAAGAGCGACGTAAAACTGGTGTTGGATTTGCCATCAAATCACAGCTAACCAGCAAGCTCACAAATCTCATAAAGTGTGTGAATGACAGACTGATGCAAATGAGACTCCCACTGTCTGGAGCATGCAACTATCATCAACACATATGCACCCACCAAGTAGTGTCATAATGTCGATTTTGTATTTTTTTATTATTATTATATTTTTTAAATATATTATTTTAATGGTACTGATCTAGATTAAAGCCTTCTATACCCGTTAATATTTTTTTCATTGAGCGCGTCTGCATGCGTAATGGGATTATAAACGCTAGCATGAACAGATTTTGTGTAGCAAGTTGTTACGATGTGACAAACACGCAACCTATGCACACAAGTGTAGCCATATAATTTATAGACGAGAGTGTATTTTATGACTGAATTTCTCAGTACAACCACATTGATCGATATTCCGACTGCTGACAGACCGATCAATAGTCTGCTATAAAAGCTCTTTGTTAACGCCTTAGTTACTTAGGCCGATCCTTGTAGGATGTCGAGAAAATAGCTTATTTTGCGTGCCTATCTCAAAGGACAAATAATGATGTTCTTGACTTAAGCAAGCAGTGTAGTCTTTTCTGGCGTACTTAAATCTCAAAAAGGGAATTCTACATTTCTTGCCTCATACAAGGATCGACTAAATTGATAACTGCCAATGTGAACATTTCTCAAATGATTGGTGGCGGACGTGCTATTGATATGTGAGAGATCTAGAATTACTATTTCAAGACTATGTATGCTTACCAGTACACAGAAGCAAATAGTAATCCATGGAATAATAATTGATGGCGTAATGTTTACATTGGCCTAACATAGGATAGGTGCAAGCATGTTTTTTCACCACGCGTTAACTTTAAATATGAGTTCATTTGTTTTACTTGGTAAGTGAGCTCATTTCGCTCAGAACAGTGCCAGTCGCGGAAAATATTTATCTTAAGAAATTGAGGAGACGTCGATGTTTGAGTTGGTTGTATATGAAAATGAAAGTCAATTTGATGGTGTAAGGTTGATGTTAATTACAAAGTATGAAGCACGCATGCAATATTCTTTGAGACGTTCTTTGATTTGAAACAACCTCTGATCCTTCTAGTCTGTCGTTTGACAAGCTATGGGCTTATTTCGGGCTGCAAATTTAAACCGTTGTAAATAATATGGACTGAACACATAGGTTGACTGTTAGAACTTCATGGATGACAGCTTAAAATAGGCAGCGTGCTTATAATCTCAAAGAATACCTGTTGACAATCACTACTTGAGGGGAGATACCTCCTTTTATATTAAACAATTACCGCGGTGTGTGTGTGCATATATATATATATATATATATATATATATATATATATATATATATATATATATATATATATATATATATAATGGCAAAAAAGTACACAGGTTGACACAAATAATATTTTGAAAGGATTTATGGATATAAACAATTGTGGCATGTATTTACCAGATCAATGGAGTGTTTTACAGAAAAGATTAAGTTGTTGCTTTGTTTAAATGCATCATACAGGTTTGACAGAGAGTCTCAAAATATGTTGTATGATTTTTCAAATACGTATCCGGAGCATCTTGATAAATTAATTGAGTTAGGAATTTTGTTAGAATTACAACGACGCAGACTTGGAGAACAATACAACAAAAAACCTGAAATGTCATTATATGATATTGTGCAAGAAAAGTTTAAGTCTGGTGAAACTGATGAATACTTTAAAACATTACTGAAGTTCATCAAGTCTAAATTAATTAGAGAGACGCCTTTAGCAAAAACTATATGGAATCACCAACGGCTCGTTTTCGTAATTCTGTGAGAATTTTAAAAAGGGGAGAGCATAAGCGAGGTTTGCATTGCGATGAGTTTTACCTAAAGAGATTCTCATGCAAAGACGCAGAAACTATGGAATTAATATACAAAAAACGGTACACGACATTTCACTTTATTGAATGCCATTGTACAAGCGGCGTTCATTTACGAGTTGGTATAGTAAATGCGTGTACTGATGAGTATGCAGTGATTTGGCCAAATATCGAATTGAAGAAAATTATATTCAAACAAAAAAGTGTATTTGAGTTTGATTCTCGGTCGATGCCGCTTGGTGCACGAGTTTGTTTACACCGCAATGCCAAGAATTCGGAAATTACTATCACAGATGAAAAGTCTTTTACAGTATATGGCCGTACAGTCAAATACTATCTATTGCGAGTATCTTTACAATCTATTGTATTCAATGCAGAGCACACACACCTGAAGTTACGTACACCATCAATCGAAAACATAGATGATTATATCTATGAAAATACAGATGATTATTTCTATTTGAGAATTCAATTTGTAAATACATGTATATAAGAAGTTCAATGGCTTGTGGACGAAATCAATGCAAAGGTGTATGCCTTGGAAGACGTGCACTATGCGGTAGAATATGTCATTACGATTACTGTAAATCGCATTTGCTGCGTTGCGTGTTGGTTTAGGTGCTCGACCATGTCTTAAATGTGGTATCGGATTGTAGAAACCCCCGACAACGTCAACGCTGTTAAAAAAGATATAGAAGTAAATGAAATAATAGCCATAATTAAACCGATTGCAGTTTCTGAATCCTGGTAAAGTAAAAACAATAATACATAAACTTCTCAACTAAAACAACTGTCAATCGACTAAAGCAACTTGTGCAAGAGCGTGGGATAAGGATTCCAGCGGTATGAGCCTAGATAACATACTTGTAATGTTAGGACTTTGTCCAGAGGAGCCACAATTAACTGTGAAGAAACTTCGTGAAATAGCAACGCAGTACAATATCAAGATTTCACCACGGGCCAAACGGGCTGAAATAGCACAGGTGGTTGGTGATGAACAAGAGCGCCGTCGTCAAATCACATATACCATTGCTACTGAGACTGCCGCAAAAGCATGGCAAATGCAATTACCTAAGTCTGAGTTGCATAAACGTCGTGGTGACTTACAAGATTATCGGGCAAAATTATTTTGACCGAATACGTGTCAGGTAAAGACCTGGTGAAACTTTTTGCAAAGATGCGTACAGGAATTCTATCAACATAACAGCGCACAGATATATCTGCTGTAAAGACAGATATTGTTTTCATGTGTATATGAGCATGTCACTTACCCGTGACAAGGATGGATTTTAAACCACAACCTCGTGGATTCATGGTGGCCCCTTGTGATCTTAAATCGTTAAGGACACCGAAACCATCGATGACGAAATCTATAAAGACTTTGAAAAGATTCTCAACACATTTGAAAAATACACCAACGCAGGATCAGGATGGACTCTTGGTAGATGCGCAGAAGTTCAACTGCTCATTTCCCCGTTTAATCCTATCAACGGGTTGAGTTATATTCCAACACCAGAATGTATTCCACGGCGAGCTGTGATTAATGTAAAAAATGATGACATTCGATATTTTGAATGGGCGCTTTTATCTGCGTTGTATCCCACGATTGAAAATCAAGATGAGCCGCAGAAATACCGACACCACCTTGGTGAACTTAAGTTTGGTAACATAGAATTTCCTATGCAAATTATTGATAACAATAAGTTTGAACGACTTAACCCCGATATCGCCATTAATGTATTTGTTTGGAATAAAAGCCTGCAACCGATTCGACCATCCACACAAAATAGGTGGTTTAATATTGATTTGTTGTTATTCCATGACTTTTAAGATAGGACAACTACAGTTCATTGATTCATTTCAGTTTATGAATGCATCATTGGAAAAACTAGCAAATGACCTTGCAGCAGGAAGCGGGGCTTCCCTTGGTAATGATGGTTTTACAATTACTCGTCGATACGGTGGTGCCAACGATAAAACGTTTACCTTACTCACCCGCAAAGGAGTGTTTACCGCCGATGGAGGCATTTATTCATCGTTGTCTCGCGAAGGTATTTCCGCCAACGAATATGAACATGCAAACAAAGTCTGGTCAGCATCCAAATGGAAACACATGGTGATTGTCACGATTTGTGTTTGGGCACCGATGTGTTGTTGCTCGCGGATGTCTTTGAAGAGTTTCGTGATATAACGGATAGTGTGTACAATCTCGATCCCGCGCACAATTTTACATCGCCCGGAATAGCATGGGACGCGTTATTATCGAAAACGGAAATTGAGTTAGAGCTGTTAACCAACATCTGTTTATCGAGCGCTCTCTTCGGGGCGGAATTTCTTTGGCGAGTCATCGCTACGCGCGCTAAGAACCCAAACGTGGACGGATACGTCAAAACAAAACCAAACAGTTACATCATATATCTTGACGCCAACAACTTGTATAAATGGGTAACGATACAGCCCCTGCCTGTTGGTGGGTTTGAATGGATTGATCCAACACACATAGACATTCATAAACACGTACACGAGTACGACTGCAACAGCGACCACGGATATGTCTTTGACGTTGACTTGGAATATCTAGATGAGCTTCATCTAGCCCACAACGACTACCCACTAGCACCGGAAGCGCTGTTGGTGCCCCACAAATGGATGTCCCCTTACCAGTGCGGAATAGTAGACGAATCCAAACGCAAATTTACCGAATGCACCAAGCTTCTTCCAAATCTTCGAACTAGAACCAACAATGTAGTCCACGTACGAAGTCTGCAGTTGTATCTGCGATTCAGAATGCGTGGAAGTAATATTCATCGGGTGCTTGAATTTCGCCAACACGCTTGGATGGCTCTTTATATGTAGATCAATACGAATCTGCTAATGTATGCTAAATGAGTTTGAGAAAGACTTTTTTAAACTTATGAACAATTCCGTGTTTGGCAAAACTATGGAGAATCTTAGGACACGGATTCGGATTGACCTTGTCCGTGATAGTGAAAAAGACAAGCTTCGAAGGCTTATTGATGACTTGGCATTCGAGTCCCGGAAGATCTTTGATGGTGGACTCATTGCCGTACACAGTAAAAAATCTAAATTGAAGCTTACAAAGCCTATCTATGCTGGCTCGTCAGTGCTAGCCTTATTAAAGTTGCTCATGTACGAGTTTTCTTACGACAAGATTTAACCGTTTTACCAGGATCGTTTCGAGATGCTTCATACAGAGACCGACTCGCTGCTGATGCATATAACCGCTGATGATGTTTATCCGGATATCACATCAGATACACTCACTAACGAATTTGACAACAGCGAGTATCCGAAAGAACACCCGTTGTTTAGTAACACCGATAGATAAAGTCGTAGGAAAATTCAAAGGTAAATCGAAGAATACGCGTGACTGCGACCCAAAATGTAGTCGATCGTATTTAGACCCGGAGTGCTTAGCACTCCAGAGCGGTCTCGGCTCCAATGACATCAAAAAGGAGTGATTCTAACGGTGGTGGTTGAGAAATCATTTTATAAATAACGGTGACAGCTATTTGTCCCAATTGCATGGCGGGTTTTAATCCAATCGCGCGTGTAATTTCATTGTTCAGTGATGCTATGACTGATCGAAGCCATGTTACCCACTCGTGTGATCGCTCTGTGATCCGAGATCGGGCACTCTGGGTCCGAGACCTCATGAACAATTCTTGCGCGCATTGATGTCCAAATAATCGTTCCGCAAATGTACGATTAAATCGTTCCATAATAGCTTGATCACGATGTATATGAACATGTCAAACACGAACCTGCACACGGTGTCTTACCAACAACTTAGCAACTTAGCAACGGAATCCGAGAAATTATTTACCTGTATCCACTTGTAATAGTCGTGGCCATATTAGTGGTCCGAGTGTGTAAATAAGTTTTAATGCATCTGCGACACGTGCTGAATCTTTAGACGTCAGCGGCTCCGCTTCCTTGTATCTGTTAGCGATATCTATAATGATTAACACGTATTTGTATATGTATCCACGTACCCGATCATGTGGAAGAAATACAAGATCGGCCTGGTTAACATAGTTAGGTGTTTGGACATCAAACCAACCACAGGAAATTTTTCTTGGCGCATGTAGGTAAAATTTGCCACAGCGCTTGTTTAACAAGCCATTTTCGAGCAATACCATGCATGACTTTTGCTGCGTTTGCTAACTTTTCAACAGAAGCTTCACCTTTCCAATACCCGCGCGGACTGTAGTATATTTTCGATAATGTCCCTTCAGCAACTGTGCTCTTTTTATCCATGTTTGTTTTTTGATCCATCTAGCGATTCTTTCTCCGAGTGTAGGATTAATTTCATTCAAATTATGGATGAGATCCACATCGGCACATTGGTGTTCACATATATCGTTTGATGCTTTGTAAGTAAGATCTTGTCGGTAACATGCAGCATCGACGCGGTTTAAGGGTGTTTCCCCAGGTTTTGGTTGATTGTTAGAATCAAGTCGTATATCGAGCCGTGTTTCAGGCCCACAGTAATTGTATCTGGGTCCCAAGGGGATCCAAATGTGTTTTTCGCCAGGGTATTTACTCCATAGTTTTCCGGGTAACTTTGCTAACGCAGAAGCGACATCACCGCCGACGTTTTCTAGACCTGGAAGTGAGGCGGGTCGTCAATAAGAACAATTTTGGGTTGGCCCGAGGACAAACGGCTTTTACGCATGTGATGCCATATCGCGCCAGACATTGTCAATATTACCTCACCGATTCAAAATAGTTTAAGCTGTGACGCCATCAGTGGTAGTTATGAAAGCAGAGCTTCCTCAAATGCAGCCTCCCAGGGTTATATAATGTTTGAGTTTTCCCCAATTGTGAAACCGGGTGATTTTATATCAGATATTCCCGCGGCACCTGTGTATCTTCCATGTTATAATCCCCGGTTGACACATATTCGTTTTACCCTTGTGGACCTGGACGGGCATGTTGTGGATCTCCGCGGGAAGACCTTGACGATACAACTGTACATTAGAGATCGACCTGACAGTCAAATATAATGACATTTGTACGTGGACGTGTAATACCCGTGTGTGTTGTTAACGCGAGACAATCCGTTTACATGACATATTAGGGTACTTACCTTGGTGATGTTGTTCGTGGATTATTTACAGGCGAACCAAAAGTACTCGCGACCTTGTCTTCACGCGCTACACCAACTGATGAACAAGTTGCAATGCGATTAGTTGATAGCATCAAAAACGTTGCTGCGGATAGGTTGAAAAATCTAGGATTGCAAGCGGTTCAATCGATTCGAGATCGACGATGACGTTTAGTGATTCCAGCATCACCAAAAGCAATTACACCTCCATCGACAGAAACAGTGCAAGCTCTTGTTAGTAAAATCATCAACAAAGCTGCTCAACAACGTCTATCTGATTCGGCAATTGCAAACCTGGCAGTGGGAAGCGGATTACGGTTGTGGAACCGTCGAGAAAAAAGGTAGTAGACAAAACTAATAATGTATAAGTGAAAACCAAAGTTTAAGCATAGCCCGATTCAAAGGTACATCCGATTCTGCGTTTGACTTGGACACGCCTGTACAGGAGGTGCTGCTGGTAAAGTTGAGTTGTCAAAAATTAACATTATGGATGCCTGTACTAACCCCTTCTCTGGTCAGGGAAGACCGTCTGTTGTCATTTATGCTGTCTGGAACTGCGTCAGCACTGTCGTTTCTCGTGCACACTACATACTCGCACCCAAGAAACAATATTCAGGAACAGTTTACATGGCAAATAAGTACCCAACTTGGTCTTACCGCACCAAAACACGTGTTCATGGCGTTTCAAAATACGAATTGAGATAATAGTCAACAGCATAGGAAGATGATATTTTACCACTTAGAAGTGACTGAAGTTTCTTTGCGACTAAACGGTCATCAGGAACCCTCTGAAGAAATTCTGCTTAACTTCGTAGACAATCAAGTCGAACATACATATCACAATTTGTGGTCGTACCTGGACTGGCATCAAAACGTTGACATGGGTCTGCAGATTTCCCAGCATGGCTTCATTACATTGTACCCGATTTATTACTTTTCATTGGAACACCTGGAGTTGTTCAGACAATCCGTAGTTTACACGTATTTTCATGCACGTGTAGGTGCAGGTCACTGGTGGTGGTTACAGATGTTATGCTGTGATCCTCTCCAATAAGTTTCTGTTGCTGGAGGGCGCAGATGGCCGAATGAGGGTCCTTGATGCTCCCGTGGAAAATTCATAATTTAACCTGTTACATTTGTAAATAATAATGTCCTACCACGAAGTTAAGGTTGCAAAAATGGCTGCGTTAGGGGCTGTCGGAACTGCATCCGGAATGACTCTGAAAAAGGTAGTTGGAGGCGGAGCCTCTCGAAGTGGAAAAATCTATGTAAACAAAAAGGTAGTCACTAAAGATTTCTTTCACTTTCAAGCTATTCACAAAATAACATATGGTAAATTTAGAAATATTGCTTAGACATATACAGTCAAATTTAAAGAGCTAAAGTCCCAAGTCCCTGCAGAGAAATTGCCTGGATTTATTCCTGACTCAAGATCGTTTCCGAATTTCTATCACTCACGACAGTTTGAAATCCCCTGTATGGACCGAATTTAGTACACCTACGGAATTAACATTTTCCAAAATCTTGGACACAAGTCAACACATTCAAAAATCGAACGATGGTATTACTGCTGGCATAATAAATTGGTTATTTAACAGTGCTGGAGAAAATGTTTCTTTCCTTGATGAAGATGGTATTATTATTAGTGGGTTTGTTACTGGCAGTTTTGACCCAAGGTGTAAACAAAATATCTAGATGAGTAAGTGGTTATTAATTATGCAAAAAGGTAAACTTTATCAGCTCCAGCAACCGTTAGTACAAACAATGAGTGTTCGTTTATTTCATAGCCAATATTGTTTTCTGACATTTCTAAATTGGCACGTATCTATAAAACGTACGAGTATCGGAGTAATATTATCATCATTATAATCCTTCTTCTCCACGTAATCTTTAATCACTTTTTTATCATGTACAATGTTTTTGCATACTGCCATACTTGATTTTCAGCATTTTGAAGACCTCTCTTTATTGCCTCAGTATTAATATTAGAATTCTGGCAGGGGTCCCCCTTGCTGATCCCAATCCCAGATAAAGTGGAGGGTTGTGCATGTGGCTAGCAAACACACCCCATAAAAAAATTAAACCGCTACAGAAACTGAATTTAGAAACAAATACAGACACAACCACTGGCAAAAAAGAGGCGTAGGCTAGGAAGATGGACCAATGACGGGTGAGATGAATGCCAGACGGATGACATTACCAGGATTGGATGCTGGAATGTGCGAACCCTACATCAGACATGCAAGCTTGCCCAGACCATTACAAAAACGATTAAGTACACTTTCATCCTGCTAGGATTTCAAGAAATAAGATGGACAAAATCAGGAAGACAAAGCATCGTTACAGGAGAGACAATAATATGGTCTGGAAGACAGGATGACACACACCAAGGGGGCGTTGCTCTTATTATGAAGAAAGAAGGTGACTCTATGTTTCATAGAGTGGAGACCGATAAATGAAAGACTCCTCTATGCTAGATTCAACTCATGGTTTGTAGAGCTGCCCGTAATTATTTGCTACGTGCTCACGGTGGATGATAAAGAGGAAAGTAAAGACTACTTCAACGAGAGCCTACAAGCTGTAATTGAAGACATCCCGAAACATGACATGATGCTACTAATGGGAGACTTCTGTGCTAGACTAGGATGCAATAACAGCGGTCGTGATACTGTTATAGGTAAGCATGAAATGGGGATCATGAATCGAAATTTCTTAAGACTCTATGATATATGTAAAGCTAGCCGACTGATTATTGGAGAAACTATCTTCGCTCAAAAAGACATCCACAAACCCAGATTGACCATATTATCATTAATGGAAGGTGGCGTCTCTCCATGCTGGGTGTGAGAGATATGAGACATGCTAATACTGAAAGTGATCACAATCTACTTGTAACCAAGCTCAAACGCAAGCTTAGGAAGGCCCGGCCAGGAAACATCATGAAGAAACACATTGATGAATCAAAGCTGGACAATCCGGATACCAAAAAGATTTCGTCTTGTTGGGTGCAGTCTCCTTGAAGACAAAGGAGAAATGGAACCTCTGTATGTTAACACCGCAATAGAAGAGGCAGCAAAAGATGTTCTCTGGTTCAGACAATCCAAAAGAGAAGAGTGGATCAGCCAACCGACATGGGAAAAGTCAACAAACTTTGGAAAAGATTTAGTACAGAAAAAAGATCAAGGCACAGATGCTGAATATAAAGTCGCGGCGATTGAAAAAGAGGCTGAACAAAGAATATACAGCTAAGAACAAAGAAGTAAAGAAGAGTGGAAGAAAGGACAAGAGAAAATTCGTCGAAAATATCGCCACCGAGGCAGAAACAGCAGCAGAACAGAATTATATGAGGACACTGTACAAAACAACCAAGATGCTGAGAGGTGACTATCGAACCAACTACGATGTACCTATCAAAATAACAGATGAGAAGATAATCTCATCAAAGAAAGGAAAAATAAGGATGGAGGGAACATTTTGAGACCATCCTCAACAGACCAGAGCCCCCTCAGACAACCAATATATCACCAGTGGAATAAGATCTGGACATCTGCATGTACCCCATAACCAAGGAGGAAGTAACCAATGCCATAAAAAAGTTAAAAGTAGAAATGGACCTGGTGATGATAAGATCTGTACAGACATGCCGAAAGCAGACCAAAAAAACGAAACATATAAAACACATTTGTAAGATACTACAGAAGATATGGGACACAGAGAAAACACATTAAGACTGTACTCATCATCAAGATCCTAAAAAGAGAGAACCTGGGCAATCGTAACAACTGGAGTGGAATTACACGCTTTCTCTGACTCGTAAAATCTTAAGCCGGATTATCTAATATCGCATCACACCTGCTTTGGAGGGAAACATCAGGGGATAGCAGGCAGGATTCCGCAAATGTTGCTCTTGCAACGATCAAATATTTGCCCTTAGACATACTGAAGCAAACGACAGCATGGAATAGTTCCCTCTATGTGATGTTCATCGACTTCGAAAAGACATTTGACAGTGTGCATAGGGATACTCTTTGAAACATGCTTAGGAATTATGGAATACCCCAGAAGATGGTAAATATCATCAAGATGTTATATAATTAATTCAACTGCAAGGTCATCTGTGGAGACCTAGCAAGAAAAGCTTCAAGGTAGGACCGGAGTGAAACAAGGTGTATCCTTTCCCCCTTTCTATTCATCATTGCAATGGACATGGTTGATGAGAGATACAACCAAGGATAAGTATCGATGAATTCAGTGATCACTAACCTCCTTACTGGTAGACTTGAACTTTGCAAATGATGTTGCTCTCTTATCAAGTGCCATCAAGACATCCAAAAAATTACATGCTGGCATGCAATAGCAGACACAATGGATTTTGAAATAAACATAGGAAAAACTAGGCTTATCAAGAAAAAGAACACAGTTAAACAAACCACAGCCATCAAGCAAGCAGGAAGTAGAGAAAATCACAGAGTTTACATAGCTTGGGAGCAAAGTTACACCTGATGCCGACAGTGAAGCAGCGGTTGTATCTAAATTGACGAAAGGCAACCAAACCTTTTCCAGGCTACATGGAATATAGAAATCAGAACAACTCTATCTATCTCTCTCTCTCTCTCTCTCTCTCTCTCTCTCTCTATCTCAAATCAAATGTACTCAGCATTATGCAATATGGATCCGAATTCTGGACAACCATCCAAGCCATCAGCAAGAAACTGGACTCATTCCACACCAAGTGCCTTTGAAGAATAAGAAGAATCTTTTGGCCTAACATCGTACGGAATGAGGAACTGATTACAATGTGCATTGCGAGGTCTCTATCAGATGAGGAAAAAAAAAACGCAGATGGAGATGGCATGGACATGTCTTAAGGGTGAATTTAGACAATCTGCCCAAAATGGCACTGAAATGGACACCGCATAGGAAGCGGACGCCCGAAAGAGACCTGGATATGCGCCGTGGAAATGATCTCAGACAGATCAATCTGACGTGTACAACAGTTGGCCGACAAGAAGCAGACCGCTAGGGTTGGAGAAGACTCGTGGTTTACCCCAGCTAACCTTGTCACTGGATATCTGTATCTCTGTCGTAACTTTGCTGTCCTAAAATTAATAGCCTCATTAGCATTTTGACAGCATCTAATACTGTAGAAATAGCATATGGAATTGACTTTTCATTTGTAAATACACTGAGCCCCTATTCACTGTTTTTCCACATTCGCATTTAGTTCACTTTTCATTTGTTTAATTCTTCTTTTGTTTGTTCATGTTCTTTATTGTAATATTTGTAATACCAGATTAATAGTTATATTTACGTTTGTACGCAGCTGACACAACAGATGTAGACTCCCCAAAACCTTAATGTACAGTTGTATGTTATTCTGGACCATTATATATCAAGGTTTTGTTTTCTTTAATATTACTGATATGCATATTATTTAGACTATGGAGTATAAATACTGAATTACTAGTGTGTAACCCTTTAATAAATCCAAACTTAAGAACACTACTTGTATCCTATGTATTAATCAATTCATTAATCTTTAATTAAAAATGGATGGAAAAAATCTTTTAAACACAACTCATTAGGATAATACCTCTTTAATATCTGGATTCACAGTTGTTCCCACCTTTAAATATTTGAACAATCACCTCCTCACTTAAAGACATACGTAAATAACCACTATTAAATATTGCATTACAACGTTTACTTAAAATAGGACAAAGTATATCTTGTCTGACAACAAAGAGCTCATTAATCATGTCTTATTTCGTTTATACTTTCAAATAATAATTCAGCACCGCAACAACATACAAAATCCACTTTTACACTAATCTGACTGCTTATTCAGCTCCTACCTCTGGAGCGTCTGTGCTGAGAGGTTGTATTCACATCCAGCTTCAAAGAAAAGATTGCGGTGTAAAAATGAGGGTTGCTATATAGCGTTTGCATATTATCTTTGCTTTTATCGGCATTTAAGAAAGTGGCACAAAAATCAATATATCTCTCATTTTTCTGTATATGGTCCCACTAGATCGCAATATTTGCAAACACTAGAGACATTTTGAAAAGTAATTTATGCAATAGAGTCAGTGTATAAAAATAAATGGTCAGTTTTACTATGCAAATTTTGACTATGAGCAAATCCGAACTTTGGCATTTTCCGTCCGTATACCTGCAATTGACGAAAACTGCGTATGATGCAAAACAAAATACATACGTAGTGGATAGCCTGTACAACGTAAGACATCGTACAAAGCAAAGAATATCGCATATGACAGGTACGTATGCTTCTGTCTCTCAGTGGAGGATTCACCTGGGTTGCCCGATGTTGTTTCATCAATCATATTTTTGCAAGACAAAAGCTTTGGGATACCCACACGTTCATTAAGAAATAAAATTTACATGTTAAAGAAATCGATAGAAGTGGCACAGAAAATTAGTTTGCACGGTGTTGCAAAGGTGCAAGAAGGAAAGGGATGTTCCCAAAGTGGAGGTAATTCTGCAAAGTCCTCTCAAGTTCAGTGTACTAAAAGTGTGTGAACTGGGGTCATCCTAGTTTATGTCATTTGACAGAGGTGTGTGATCTTACCAATGTATGTGCAAAGCACACAATTTCAATCAACTATAAATTTAGTCTTTCAAAAAATGTTTATCCCAGAGACATGTGTAACAGGAAACAAAATCCATTATAAGGGAAGCTATGAATGCCTCTCGTGAGGTAGACCTCTTAATGTATGTGGATTTACCAAGTCCTCCTAATCTCCTAATGTAGGTAATGCTGTGTGTGTGTGTCTGTGTGTGTGTGTGTGTGTGTGTGTGTGTGTGTGTGTGTGTGTGTAAACAGATGCTATATATAAGATTACACACCAACGTACTGAGTTTTCACCTCCAAACGAGGACGTACTCGGTTTGAAAAGGATCAAATATTGCTTCTACGAACAAATGTAGCCCAGAGCAATGTAAAAATAGGATTTGTATTAGGGTCCTCGTTTACACACTTGATACTTGTTTCGTAATTTCGGAGTGTGTCTTTCCTCTAAAGCTGGCGATACACACGCCCGAAACCACGTCCTCGATTGCCCGGTGGAAAACTTGTAAAGAGATTTATGCTATCAAATTACAGATCTACAAAACTCTTTATCTCTATTTAGATCTAAACATCAAATACTAATAACTTAGCTAAACTAGAAGAAGAAACGCTAGTGTATATAATGATCCTTGGTATTTTTTTTATTAATACTTCATACATGTGATGGGAAATTTAAGATACAATAATTCTTTGCCTTCCAAATATAAATAGGTTTTTAGTCATAGCCAAAACGCACAGAATGTTGTACGGGACCAGCCTATATACCATAACTGAATTTGACATTCCTGCTCATATTGTCTTTTTTAAGTTAGTTGTACACATAATACGACATGTGGATCAGAAAACTATTTACAAATTGTCTTCCCGTTCCCTGTACAAAAGCTATCAGCGATACAAAAAGAGGTTTAATAAGGTACTTTTAATTGCCAAATATATAATTTAAGTGACCTGGAAAGTGGGCTGTGAGAGTAGTGTAACATTAAAGTTTGTCTTTCTCATTATTAGCGTCAAAACAATGCAAAAGGATGAACTGTTTGTAAGTATGTATTAGAAAAGTATGCACAGCCACGCTATTTATACAAGGTCGAAATAAGCTGGTACGAGGCTTTGGAGGAATTTCAAAAAGCTTCCCCCCCACCCCATTTCATTGCGATGTTGGGGTCCTCCGCCGGGCGGGGGCAATGAAGCAACTGTTCCATGTGCTCCGTCTATAATCCGTGTACTATTATAGATCAGTTGGACCCCTGTACTTCACTTTTGGGACTACAGAACGTCAAGGCTGTTACACCTGCTGTCTGTTCTGTAGCTACAGCTAGGGATTGTAGTTTGATTGAATAAGAAATGTTGAGTTTTTACAAAATATGTTTTATGTTTTAGTATTCTAGTATTCTTTGTGCTGAGATTGATACAAAACACTGTACAAAATACAACAGCAACAATGCTGTATGCAGCTTCGATTTAGTCAGCTAAAGCGGCTTGAAAAAGACGAAGTCAGCACGAAATACATATTATGATAAACACAGTCATTGTTAAGATTTAATTTGCACGTATTTGAGAGAGAGAGAGAGAGAAGATTCATACATCTAGTATACAAAAAGACATTAATATTTCTTTGTCATCAAAAATAATCATTGACGAGGAGGCCAGATTTCTGCCACAAACGCTCAAATCTAGTTAACTGGCATGATTTCCAGAGCGGTGCACTATTCCGATACTTGTTATTTCACACCAAAGTCTAATTACAGGACAATCGGTCGATCATTTAATCAAACAATCAGTCACAACAACAAATACTCAAATAAAAATGTAATTGTCATAAATAACTGAGGACAGTTTCAGATTAAACCCTTGCAGAGGTTGCAGTTAATCAATACTAGCATTATTATAAAGCAGCCGTATCTAATACGGTATTTGAATTCCTTCGTTTTCTTTAACAACGTTTTCAGGTCATATAGTTAACGTACAGGAATTTCCTCTCCAAATCAAACAGTTTTATAATACAAGTAGAGCCAAACAACAGTTTTATGCATCTTTCTCTGACATGGCAGTGGATTACATTCGCATATTTAAATTTTGTTAGTTTTTATATATTTTTTTATAACTTTTTCAATTTCAAAATTAGCAATAAATGTGTATGGTACGCTTCAGATATTCATGCATAATGTTGGTGTTAGTTTGAGTTTTAGATCTTATCAATTACACCACAATGGGTAAAACATATATTGAGCTATAGTTTAAAAACAAAAGTGCAAATCGACAAGCTGGATAAAAGCACACTGACAACGAGACCATTCAGAACATGTATTCTTAACTTCAAAAGTTGAGGCGCTCTTTATAGTCATTGCCGGTACACTGATATTGCTAACGTGCAATATAGCTGGCATTTATTCCACATAAAACGTCCCATCATTCTAAACGAAAGTCCGACCCATTTTGGTTCGGTTTGGTGTTTTACGGCAAAGCAACACAAGTCGGTAATTTAGTGCCGATGCAATTGGGATAAAGCACCTTGCCCAGGGACACACCAGTGTATCCGACTGAGGTTGATCCGATGGCAGGATTCGAACCCGCAGAATATCGGTCGATAGTCTGGAACTTTAACCAATGAGCCACTGCGGATTATTAAATCCCACCCTGACATTCATTGATATACAAAACGTCACAATTTTCTACAAAATTAAACACATATCACTTGTTTGTGACAGCACACAAAAGAACATTTTAAAATGTACGTGTAAAATGATATTTTAACTTCTTCGTTCACAATAGTTCTCTAAGTATATATAATTAAAAAAACTCCCCCTACTAATAGTTCTTATCATACCACTTTGCCAGGATTCAAAACAAGTTTGCTTTAAGCTGTAGAATTATATGTATCTTTGTGCAGATAACAGTTTAAGCATTAATTAGTTTACCTTTCCTCTCGCAGGAATAAAATAGTTTGATGAAAAGAAAGGATTAGAATTAAGAATTTACATATTAATTTGGAAAGTAAGCATAATAAGCATCATAGTTTTATGAGGCCTACTAGTGTAGTGTAGATGAAATAAGTATTAAATTGGTACATAAATCTTACGGCAGCGCAAAATGAAGTTGTCTCATTTGTAACTAAAGTGTTTTTCAATAAAAGATTATAATTACATGTAAAATTTAAAAATAATGGAGGATCTTACACGAGTTCCTATTTCAATTGACATCTGTGCCACGAGCTGAATGATTAAAGACTCGCAAAAGATTGAAACTATTCAACCTATTTCAGTAATTTTATTTGAAATAATCTCAAATATAAGATTATATTATGTGTATCACATGACATAAAAAACCGATGTTACTCAATAAGAACCGCAAAAATAGTAAAAAGAATTGACTTTGAATTACATTTGGATGCCTTGGTCATCACACCTTCATCGGATATGTCGTCATGTATTCATTCGTTATTTTTTGGGGTGTTATTAAATGTGTGTAATATAAAAAAATATGATATGGTATATAAATCTCAATAGGAGTTGCCTTGGCTACCCACAGTCGACATTATGTGGAGGGAAAACCCTCTCTTCCAGTCTATGTTGGTATGAATATTCATACTGTAATCAGAAGCAAAACACTAGTTTACAACTGGCCAGTCTAGGTTTGAGCATGTCATGTAGTCGTCTTCTCCAGCTAGAAAACCAGTTAGCCCTGTTCATGTGAAAACAATTCAAGACCTATGGCTTGATTTGTCGCTCTAATCAGCGGAAGAGACTCTTCATAGTTGGTACCCTAGATAACATTGACTACAACCGCTCTCCCACCACAGCTAAGAGATCGTCTCATGAGAGCGGTATCAGTGTAATCCAATTCCTTACTCAATAGAACCCTGACATTTGCATAGAGGCGCCAGTTCTCCCCTCTAACAGTGAAACAAGGACCAAGCCACACCTTCCGGATTCTCACAGCATAGGCCCATCAGTACATTTATGCACATTGACAGTGCAGGTTTCTAAATCTACAGTGACACATTTTGAGGGGAAGCTAGATGTAGCAAAAGCCAATGAAGAGACATGAGTCCATCGTGCTGTGCAACGTATCGAGACAGAGGAGTTAACTAAAGGCGATGGATTATCTTGGGCTGCCTACCATGCTTCTTTCTAATCTCTTCGCGTTAACCTATCCGCTATAGCCGCCCTCCTTCCTATTTTTTCCGAGAAGGCCGACTCTCCAGCAATGATTAAACATGCGATGGATGTCTTGAAGTCCATGACTGAGTTCCTTAACCCTGGTCAAGCTCCTGTTCTAACGCGTGATTGCCCAATATTTGCCAACTCAAAGTACATCCTACATCCAGTGGACCTGGTCTGCAAATTATGGAGAGGACACGTTTGTAATCATGTTTGGGGGTGGTTGACAAGATCACGCACAGGTACTCAGCTCTTCCGATTGATCGGGTACATGAGCATGAAAATGCAAAGGTAAGGGGCATGGGGGTGTGATAGACCTCACGGAAAATCCAGACGGTCTACGGAGATGGATGATTGCCGGCTTTGAAAATAAACCCGGCTACTGAGTGATTTTGAAAGTGATTACCTCCAGAAGGAGGATCCTGAAGTCAATTATCAGCATCAGGAAGAGGGTTTATAGTCACAAGAATTGTTCAAGTGCCAGACCAACAACCTCGTGCAGGTTATCACTCACTACAGTAACCCATTCCTAGATGATTGCCCCGAGCTGCTGATCTTGCATACACGAGACTGTGCGGATGACTCTGTTGTGAGTACCGTTGGAAACCTTGAGACTTTGGAGCAAGAACAGTATGTCAAATTTCAGAAGGAAGTACTGGACGCTAGAACAAAATCGTTGAATGAGCCAGTAAAGAAAAACTCTCCTCAAGTCGCTGCGACGCAAGGATAAACCAAGAGCAAAGCAAACTGATTCCCTGTGCAATGATATAAGCGTGTTTGGACGTCTCTGTATAGCTAACCAGCTCCGTGAAGGAAATCCAGGAGTATTCTTCAGTCATGAAAAGCAGCTGCATCCTCCTTTCCTCTCCAGCTTTGTCAAACAGGAACAAAGTCAGATTTGCTGCGCTGTCTGGGCACTTGTGAGCAACCCAAACTTCCTTGTCAGTTGGACTGAAACATCTTTAATAGTGCAGTAGTTTTGCACAGTTTACCCACATCTTCCATCTACACCTTTCAGGATCATGCAGAGAAGATATTTCGGCCGTTTCTGTGCCGGGAACTATAGAACGTTCAGTGACTGGATTTGGTCTGCGAGAGGTATTTCCCAAGCAGTGTCAAAGAATCAATTCGAGAGAAACTGGTCAGTGGTGTGCGGATAAAGGTGGCACCTCATAGTAAGATGCCAGCTAACTGGAAAGACTTCTTTTGGGATTCTACCAACAAAGATGAATTCTTTCCCTTCCAGTCTCAAACAATGAATACGAAAGAGTGCCCTCCAAGTAAGGAGCTGCACAACAATAATGCAGGTATGTATTCACTATATATTTGATAAACAATAATTCTTTTTATAGTATGCAAGTCATTGGTGGTGGATCTTTTTTGCACCTAGGTACCGCTGTTATCCACAAATATTGCAGTCAGCCCATGGAGGAAATGTACACATGAAGAGACAGATACAAGAATCGTGGTCCATCTTCGTCACTTGCTAGAAACGGGCAGCAACAAAATTCTTGTCCCCATAGTAAGCACAGATGTAATTGTCATTTTAATTGGCCAGATGTTCAACTTGCTGTCTTCGTATCCCAAAATGGACCCGTGAGTTGCGTTTGGGATGGGCAAGGGTTTCTACCATTGTCATATCAACACTATCTGCTTCAACCTTGGAAAAGAAAAGTCTCGTGCTCTTTCCCTTTACCATGCCTTAAGCGGATGTGATACAACTTCTTTCTTCCTCAGTGAATGGAAAATGAGTTCATGGAAGGCATGGAAATCCTATCCGGAGGCACCTGATGCATTCCTCCACATGACAGAAATCCCGTTTGAGCCAGTTGAAGTCTCCTCTCCTGATTTCCAACGTATAGAACGACTCACAGTAGTCACGTACGATAAAACCAGTAACTTGGCCCCAGTCGACGGGAAACGCAGGGAGCTATTCTGCAAGAAGAGCAAAAGCCTGAGAAAGATTCCTCCTACACAGGTAAAGATGTGAAATGTACTATTGCATTGTTCTGTATCATTTTGATAGGCATGTTTTTATTATTTTGTTTCTGCTTATATAAATTACACTTCTATGTCTCTTTAGGATGCCATGCTGCAAGAGAACAATTAGGGAGGGATTTGGATTACAAGAACAAAAGCCCAGCTCAAGGTTTCCACGCCAGATCGATGGGATTGGGGGAGGGGGTGTGGACAAAGAAAGACAACTACTGGCAGCCTGCCTGGATGACTCTTCCTGAAGCGGCTAAAGCTTGCAGTGAACTGATTAAATGTGGTTGCAAATCTGAACGATGTTGTCGAAACTAAACTGCAAGTGCTCCAAAGCCGGACTGCTGTGCACTGAACTTTGCAGTTGCAACTGTCAGAAATAGTCGGTTGTCATAGATTGACCTGAGCAAATACCATAACCACATTGTTATCTTTAGGTTATCTTTGTGGAAATAATTTTGTTACTAAATAAGCTTGTGATGATCCTTTCTGTGCTATCACTTTTTTCAGATCTTTTGGAGGTAATTCCCTCATAAAAGACCTTATCCTTTCATGTTTCTACAACGTAATTACAAACTAAATAATACAATATTGAAACATTCAATTTTAACACCTAAACTATTTACATGGCATTTTAAATAACGTTTATTTGTGTTCTGAGGTATTTGTGGAGTATTGACATCACAATGACGCCACAAATAGCCCCCTGCTCGTCAGATTGTTGGGCGCTTATAATTTTCTCAATATTTGACCCCATGCGATGCTTGTGCTAGAAAAAAAAGAGCTTTTGTCAGACGCGTACCGGTCATTTCACTAAGTCACCAGACTATGTACTTCCATCAACATAAAATATGAAATTATGTCTCATAAAGCCGTATCACCCATCATACAGCGAACGGCGATTTACTGCGAATAAGTAATGCTCTGCGGCAATTTTAATATGACAACACCAGCAGGCGACTCACGGATTACAAACGTTTTTATTTTTTGTTAAAAATGAAGCGGTGATTGATTCTTAATATGTAAAAGGGTGTAAAATGGCACTTGTAGCTCTCATTTATGTATTTTTAAAAGAGTTGAAATAATAGCATTACCCCCAAAATCTTATTTTTCTCAATTTATTCATTTAACATTAAACAGCAAAATACAAACCAACCACCCACCCACCAAAATTAGAGTGAGTTTTTCTAAACACCGGCAATCAGTTAGCGTGCACAGTTCTTGTTTGAATCGGTTTATATATCCGGCATACATTGAACGAATAAGTCTCGGTCAACATCTAGCGTCTCGATATTTAAAATAAAGTGTTTTGTTAAAGTTTTTGGGGTGTTGGAAGTAAATTGGCGTTCCCTTTACTATAACATTCTGCATTGAGAGGCTTTAATATATCATTCCAGCTGGTCAAGAAAGAATTTCTTTAATGAGGTTTTAAACGAAGCAAGGACATTTAAATTACGTAACCTCAGGGGTAAGGAGTTCCAAACGGTATGTGCTGATACAGTAAAAGAGCTTTTAAAATGGTTGTTTATTGACCTCCGAATCTGGAGTTCGTTATTAGTTGTTGATTGGACATTACGCTCAGTATTTGATATTCTTAGTTCAGTTAAATTAGAGATATAATCAGGTGAAAGATCGTTTAAAGACTTACACTTCATGATTCGTTTAAAATAAAGAATACGTTTTTGTAAAGGCAGCCATTGTACACGTGAAAACAAAACATTTGAGGGAGTCGTAATCACAAGTTTCAGAATTATTCGCGTGACCCTTTTCTGGAGTTTGTCAATTCTGGATAGAATATAACTGGATATGTTTCCTCGTGTGGTATAGTCGTATTCTGTTAGTGGTAGTATGTATCCAGAAAAAGTTCAGGAGACTGGCGAGGTAGAAATTTTAACAGCAATTTTAAGAGAGTTATTCTTTTGACGAATATTGCACACAGCTGATCTATATGTGAATTCCAGTTGAGGTGTTGATCAGTGTAGATACAAACAAGTTTACAATTTTTAACACTAGACACATTTAGGCCTTTTTGAACTAGAAGTAAATCCATGTTAGTAGATTGACTCTGCCTTGTTCCGATTGTCATACATTTTGTTTTAAATGCATTCATATGCATTCAGTTTTCTTGACAACAAAATTATAAATTGCTGAGGTCGATTTGAAGTTTATTTTCAATGGAATTATAAGATTTACCAGATGTATGCAGTGTAAAAATGTCGGCAAAGATCAGTGTTTGAGTGCAGTGGATACAAAGATAATTCATATTAATAAACAGTACAAAAAGAGGAACACTACTTAAAATATGACTTGAGTCGGAAGTATATTTACCCGTACAAACAAACTGGGGTCTGCTAGTAAGATATGATGTGAACCAAGTAATTGAATTTGAAGGAAAAAAACTATTAGGCTGATAGTTTTTTCATAAGCGCCGAATGACCAACCAAATCGAATGTAACTCTCTTTTTTTCTTTTCTAAATCAATGAAGATTGCGCCAGTAAGTTCAACAGATTCGATGGCTAGTAGCTCCAGGTCTGTACGTTTCGACAATGCAGTTTGACATGAATTTTTTTATCGGAAACCTGATTGTGATTTATGGAGGAGTTGGAAATTGTTAACATATCCGAAAAGATACTTGCTGACATGTTTTTCCAATACTTTTTGAAAGTACATATAGAGTAGATATGGGTCAATAATTAGATAGGTCATTCTTTTCATTTCCCTTATAAATTGCGAATACTTTAGCTAATTTCAATGACTCTGCATATTTACAGGAAATGATACTACATTTAATTACTTCTTTCAATGATTCAGAAACTGGCAAACATTTTCAGAACTTTAGTGTGAATTCCATCTAGAACCGCAGCAGATTTGTTAGCATTTATTTTAGTGATACTATCAATAGTATCAGTTGATGTAATGCAGGAGATATTAAAACTAATATAATCGGGTTCCCTTTCATTCACGAAGGCAGTAAGTTTATCTATGTTAGGCTCCGTAAAATTATACCTATCAAGTGTTTGAAAACATTAGTAAAAATGAGATTCAGTTGGTTTGCAATGACGTGATCATCAGTGTAACTATTGCTATTAACTATAATTTCACTTGGCTTAGAAGTACTGGTTTCGTAGAAGTTAGTTCTCGCAAGTGATTCCAGATGGATCTGCTATCAGAGTTCGAGGCGATGGCTTCTTTGAAAAAGGAACATTTATTTTTTACAGTGAAGGATTTGGCTTTGTTCCGCCATAAATTATATTTGGTAAACTGATTACATTTATGATAGATGTTTCGTTTAGTTTGAGCTTCAGCGATCTCACAAGTATACCACTGTGGCTGTTTTAATCGTTAATTTATTTTGATTTGTATAGGAGCGTATTTATTAAGGAGAGTAAAACAATTGTAGCTCCAGATAGACAAATCATAATCCGGGTCTGTCTTAGAGAAGGTTACTTAACTAATATTTAAAGACAAATCAGAGAAAAATTCATTTTCAGCACATTTTTTCACAGCATCTGTATTGCATATAGTATTGTGAATTGTTTTTCTTTGCGTTCTGTTGATTACGAGTTGCATATATAGGATAGAGATCACTAGTAGAGAAAAAGAGTACGTTAATCTCGGAGAGGTTGTCAGGGTGGATAATGTAGATGTGGCTGATCAGGGTAGCAGTACAGGCTGTTATTCTTGCTGGAACATTGATTGCCTATGTAAGATCGTGCACTTGTATCATATTTTTTGTCTAGTTAGTCTTAAACGAAAGGAGTGCCACTCGGACATCCAAAATATGACCGTCACTTGAAAATCTTGCTACTTCTCCTGAATATATAGTCATTTCAACAATGGATTTTCACGACAAGGCTTCTTATAATGTTCAGTTAGTTCTAAATGAAGATGGTGCTGTCCTTACATCCAATATGGCCGCCATGACAGCCATCTTGAAAATCTTATTAACGACGCTCCTATTAAACGGAAAGTCATATCGACATGGGGTTTTCACCAGAAAAATTAATTTGATGTATAGTTGGTCCTAAGTGCAGGGTTATTACAATCGAATAGCGAGTTACTTTTGCTGCCAGAATTTTGCAGTTTCGGTCATATGGCCTGTTTTAATTTTGGGCTGATAATCCTTGGGCATTGTTTTGATCATTCTTCTTGTTCTTCGTGTTCCTCTTCTTTTATTATTCTTGTTCTTCTTTTTCTTCTTAATATTATTGCAACTAAATAATTACGGATATTAATTTTTGCGGAATACTGATTGATCGCGAATAATAAATAAACCAAACAAACAAAAAATAAAATAAAACACAAACACACACACACACACACCTCCATGATATTTATTTACATATTTTGCAACCAATCAATACCTCCGTGTCATACATCCTTCTGTTTTATTTATTCCATACCATTCAGAATTCTTCCAAGAGATAAAGTGAAATTGATTTACAGTGACATCATACTCCCTCCATATTACCGAAACCCTGAACATACTTGAATTTATCTTGAAATTAACGGATCCGTCTTGGCGCTTCTGTATGAATGTTCATCCACCATTTTTCATGTTGCAGTATATATCAAAGAAGCACTCGTCATCTGGTGAAATTTTGTAATTCCATTATCCTTTTCTCTTGTTTGAAATAACTCATGGCAATGTGCAATGACAGATATTGTGGTATTATTATCAAACATCACATACTGTCGACTACCTTGTTTGACCACCGTAACTATTAAGGCTAGCAATACTTACTGTTAATTAAGAGGTGAACTTCATATTGTACAGGGTTCATGAAGTGAAAAAGCGTGAAAATCGATCATGCACTGCATGAACACAGGTAACTACAAATATATATAAATATAATAACGAACCTAAAGAAACAAATAACGGAAGTAGATTGTAATCATTGTTTACAAATATTATCAAAGCACACAAGAAGGGTGCGTGAATATATAAGTCATTACTTAAGTGGAATTTAAAAACCACGCATATTTATATGTTGCAATAATACGTCATTTTGGAGCTATTGAAACCAACAGTCTACATGAACATTCCCACCAATTTAGCTGCGCATGACCGGATTTTTAACCATTAATCTGCGTGTGCGGACGTTTGTTATCCTGCTGAGTTCCTCGGAGTATCATTGTCATAGGTCATATACATTACATACCATCTACTACAACCTAATATCGGCAAATTTTAATTCTTCAAATGCAATCTTATTTTAATCATGTCATGGATATTTAAATGTTTTTACTTATTCATTTGTATTGGAACATAAATGTGCTCGACTTCATGTCCTGCACAACCCTACGAGGTCAAAGTGTCTTAACATCATTTAAATTTGCTCCATAAACATGCAAATTCAACCTGATCAATACCCTAACTTTGACGATCAACTTTGTCTACAATGTCACTTTCACATTTATATTGACTGCATGCCATAATGTACCTACATCTACACTGGCAGCGTTGTTAATAAGCTATTTCATAATCAAACGCCAAACATTAGGTTGTTTACATGTTACCCAATGCACACACAATTTCACTTGTGTCAAACCAATAGTTATGTGAGTAAGTACATATCAGTAAGCTAGAAAGCAAGCATGTAAATATGCATATACGTATGAGTGAGTGTTGTATATATATATATATATATATATATATATATATATATATATATATATATATATATATATATATATAAGAGTCGTAGATTTACTGGTTCTGCCATATATAATGTGAAATTCTAGCCTACAGACACTTGCAATAGTGACAGGCCTGCACCTGGTAGCAGTTTATGGACAGCAATTAAGAAATCAGTGTCAGGTGTGGTTTCTGTACATTGACATCTATGGTCACACATTTCCCCGTCCGACCCCTCATCAATGGCAATACAGTGAAATAATTTACGTATTCATTTAGCATACAACATAGGTCCCACACGCAAAGGAAGAGACTATGGTTATTCCGCCCAAATGCACACACACACACATTTGTGAAGTCACGTCCATTCCACGGCCTTTGTCAACTTCTCTGAACTCGATACGGAAAAGGTATTTGCTACGCCACTGTACTAGTAGAGTTTTAGACTTTGACCATTGTGTCTGAGTCGACTGTCAAAGGCGGAATAACCATATTACCATAGTCTCCTCCTTTAATCTTGGGACCTAAGTTGTTTGCTAAATTGCTATGTGCATTATTTCACTGTCGTTTTAACATCTTACAACTTTTCCATAGCATAGTTAAACCAATTTTGTGCTATGGTTTAGAAGTCTGGAGCTACACATATTCGGAAGAAATAGAGAAAGTACAACACACGTTTTGTAAACTGCACCTTAATCTCTCAGCCTCAACGAATAATGCTTGTGCCGTTGGAGAATGGGGCAAATACCCACTATGTGCTACCTATTATACACGGTGTATTCAATTTTGGCTAGGTTTAATACACATGGATCAAAACAGGTATTCACACTATTGTTATATAATGCTAAATCATCTCGATAAAAAAAATCGTATTACATGGGCAACACAGGTTAAAAAAAATTACTATATTCATATGGGTTTGATTTCGTATGGATTGAGCTATTAATTTCTTCATAAAGATATTTCAACAAAGAGTTAAATATTGTATGATACAAATATGGCATAATGAATGTATGGTTCAGCGCGAGCTACAGATGTTTTAAATCTTGTTAAATCCTGAACAGTTTTTATCTATAGGACTTCCATTAAAATTCAGAAATGCTACTCTTATATTTCTATGTTCCAGTTATAATTTAGCGATAGAGATCATGGTTTGGATACATCTGATACAATCTGCCTATATTGTGAAAAGAATGGTTTAAGACTTGTAGAAGATGAACATCATTTTCTTTTAGTATGTAATGCATACAAGAATCTCAGGGAAAATTATTTGCATAAGAAATGGCTTAACAACAGATCATTCACACATTTTATTAATCTTATGTCCACTGTAAACCATGGTACCTTGACTAGTCTCGCTGCTTTTCTGAATTAGGCCTTCATAACAAGAGAATGTTTATAATGTGTAATATGATCTAATACATGTATGTAGCTATATTACCGGTTGTTTGTGTGCGCTCTGTTCCAACGTTATATTATGCTGTTTTACATGTATTATGGGTCAGTGACTTGAAATTCTGAATACATGTGTTGTATTGTATTGTATTGCATTGTATTGTATTGTATTGTATTGTATTGTATTGTATTGTATTGTATTGTATTGTATTGTATTGTATTGTATTGTATTGTGAATATTCGATTTCAATAAGTATGTGTCTATTAATGGACAGTCCACGTTCTTAATACATTTTCGCCAAATTAGATAGATCGAGAACAAATGAAAACCGATTAAACGGTTTTGCATTTATAGTAAACACCACTTTATTTTCAAATAAATTGGTCAGATTTATGCAGGTATTCTTTGGAAAAATTACGACGGGCAAAAGATTCTAGCTATCAGCTCTGCTTCTACAGTTTATTGTAATTTGCGTTTTGAAAAGAAATACATCGCAAAATATGAACGCTTGAAATGTAGTTAAAGTATGATTCGAGTAAAAATGTTATATCAAAGATTGTTGTTGTCTTATTGTAAACATGCATGTGTGTTAAGATATGAATTTTCATTAAGAAATTGTAATAACGGTGATAGTATTTTTGCATGCAGTTTAAATAGTTGCATCCATTAAATTTACTACTACTACTACAAATCGTCATCATTATTATCATCTTTGTCATCATCATTATCATCACTACCACCACCATCATCATCATCATTGTTGTAAAAGAACATAATAATGAATTGTCTACATAGTAATCAAGTAAATAATAATGGTAACCGTTCCTTTCTTCCACTCTACAGTGTTAGATTTAAATCTAACAAGTCGATCTTAAGCTAGTTTAGGTGGTGGAGCGTCGGACTCATAATATAAAAAGTCGCAGGTTTTATATCCACCCAGCCGAACCCGGGTTTGCTGCCTCCGTGTGTCCTTGAGAAATGCACTTAACTCCCATTTCCGCTGCATGATACAGCCAATAATGTGTTAACAGTACCGTTAAAGCCAACAAAAACAAACCAAAGCAAAATATAGTAAACTAAACGGCGCTGTTTACACATGTGTGAGTTTCGCTTCTTTGCTGAAGATGTATATGGACGTCGCCGTGAATAATTGCATTTGTAAAAAAAAACAGAGAATTCATGTCCAATAATTGATTGCCATTCTTTTGTAGAGGAGCTGACGGTCGCTGGTGCCAGTGGTGGGGCTGTTTCACGTATGGCAGGCTGAAGGACATATGATAATGCAGGTACGTTAGACAAAATGTTTGAAATATTTCTACTTTGGTCGGGGTTTAAGTTACTGTAGTTATTTAATGAGTTGATGTTTTTGTGTCCTGATATTTGAACTATTTGATTCGCTGGAATTCCTTCATCATTGAGCTTCTGGATGAGGTGTTTCCGAACACTATAAATAGAAAGTGTAAATTGTAAACAGTACATTTACATATATGTAATTTGTATGTACATGCAGGTGTTCATAGCTTACAGTAGTTTTACATTTCTCATTACTTACTTACACAGTTTTACAAAAGTACTTGCTATGATACAGGTAAACTGCATTATTACTGTATTTTGTAACTTGTTACAACTGTCTTACTTCATATTATGCTAAGGTTCAGATGAGAATTTCAGATTAGGAAAGGTTATCTATGTTATTTTGAATTCAACGTGATTACTTCAATGAGATTGCATCTATTTAAATATGATGAAATTTACATGTGATAAATAAGTATTTAGAATTTACCTGTAAGGAGTTATACGCTTGACAGTTGGATAGAGACCTGTATCAGTCATCATTTTTTCATGATCCCATAACTTCTTGATCCCCATTGGTGTCTTTTTATACCAGCCCTGTCCAGGTTTGGGGTTTGCCACATTTATTGAGAGAAAAAAGGGACTCTCAGGGCCATTCATCCCTGCAGGACGCTTGTGTCTATAAAGTTTGTAAAGACCTACAGGGTCTTTCTGAGGGATGTCAGGTATGGCATATGCTCTTGGTTTTGTTAGTCTGAAAAATAGAAAGAATGACTTTATTAGATTTTATTCACTTGTACACATGTACAATCATTTGTCCTAATGACAAATTAAAAACTTGATTTATTCATGGTTGATGCATTATTTTCTTTTCAGATCTCTTCAACTCGTTCAGTTTTTACAAGGATAATGAACTGAAACCTATGCTTGCTAACTTGAGTTTTTTTGGGTACTTTGCTATTTGATTTGAAGTATGCCAGGAACTCAATAGCCAGCATAGTGTTTAATGTGCAGCACTGCCAATGAGTTTTGACACTTCTTGTTACATCAGAGTGACGGAAGAAAATAAAAGGTTATTTTTGTTTTCCAGCAGGTAAAACTTTTCAAACTGGCTTACTTTCTACACTAAGCAAATGTCCAGAAATGTATGACATTCTTTTTACATCATGCACTTATTCATGGTAATTCTATGTTTTAATTATTTTAACATTATTCAAAGTATTTGCACGGACCCAGAGCATTCATTACCTTATATTTCTTTCATTCACTCCGGTTCTTGTTTTTGTCTGTCTTTCAGTATTATACACAATATACTCCTGGTTGCTGTCATCTACTTGCAAGGAGATGTCACCTCACTGCAGGTTGTGTGTTTCCTTTCCTGTCCGCATTCCAAAGTGCATGGTACAGATGAGCTACATTGAATGTAAAAGAGCAGTCGGATTGTCAGCACCCAGAGTCTTAGCCTCATACATCTTCTGTAGGTCCTGGTCATAAATTGGGTCTGATGTGATTATATTTTTCAGAGTTCATGCTACCTTGGATAAATGACAACAATACATTGTTCAGAACTGATGCTGTTTTGAGTGAATGGCAAAGTTCCAACACAATAGTGCATACGGAATCCACAAGCATTGATTTGTCTAATGGGTATCATGTTTTGTTGATCTCAACGTGCCATGCACCACGAGAAACGCTTTTCTGTATCAACTTCACGTGCGCATAGTCTCCTTCGAACAGCGGTACGCTTGAAACGAAGCTCATATTAAGTCCTCGACACTGCTCTTTTTCAAGCTACCTGTCGAACAAGAGCGTCTATTCTGTTCACAAGCCGTAGAAGTGTCTAGTGATTTGTTTCTCTGATGATTCAGGATCTGTCTATGTTTTTTACGTCTTTCATACAGCTTAAGCAAATGTAGATAGATTCAACTCCAAGACATTGGCTATCTCATTCAATGGTATACCATCCTCATTCAATGTACTGATGCCTCTTTTGTCTTTAGGGGCATCTCTCTTCCGCAAGGAGCCATCCTCGATAGTTAAACCTCCTGAAATGCATATGTACTGTGACATTAAATTGTAGCCATTTTAAATTCTATGAGAGGCAACTCTACCAACTCTAAGTTCAATCTTTCTCCACCATGGCTGCCTTTTGAAAAAATAGGCTGATTTATTTATGATACGGCCGTGTTGTTGCCAAAATGAGTATCATTTGTTTGAAAAATATAACGTTCCAGACTTTCTCATTTCTAGCTTTCATGTATTCATTTTAGTGGACTAAATCGTTCTCCATGTTGGGGATATTGCATTTATCGTACAAGAATCATGTCTTACTTTCGATCACGTTGACGCTAACCACCTAGTATATGATAAAATAACCTATATTTATTTATCTGTATTTATTTATAAATCATTCAATATTAAAACATTAGTGTTTGATTCTCACAAAATGTTCCTTTTATGTATCAATCAACTTCTGCGTCGTCTGTGAGTATTATTTCCAGGTATTTATGTCCCGCGCACAAATGCACCCACCATTTGCTGTGAGAAAATTTGTGGTCAATATTATTTGCTAATCGTAGGTTTGATTCATGGCTTCTAGATGCTGGCTTTACGAAGAGCATGCCTATGCACATGCTTTCGATTTCATTTATATCATGAAAAATTAAACAAACAAGGAAACAAACAGGCAGCCCAACATACACAATATCTATTGATCAATCTTTGCTTTCTGGCAGTGGTCTAAAAGCAAATTATATTTTACTAATATTGATTTTGTTTTTAGGAATTATGTAAGGTAACAAATTCAAGACCGTTACCTTTGAATTTCATTTGATAATACCTTTATTTCCTCTAACTTCATATTCTGTTCTTAACTTTGACTACTCAATAGTTCGGTGCCCTACTTTCACAACCTTGTTGCACAAGTGTAAAGATTCGTGCACACAAAATTTGAATGAGTTAATTTTAGAAACATTTACTCACGAGTTTAAATGTTTTTAAATGGCTTAAAAGAACAATCCTCAATTTGGAGAGTATCGCAAAATGAAAACGAGAGAATTTGGGGAGATGTAGTTGAGGGTGAATTTTTACACAGAGCGTATTCCTCCGCCTTTTTTTAAAAAAACATTATTTTTCTTTTTTTTCTTTTTTCTTCTAATTTTTATTGAGTATAATGTCGTGCACATTCCTCAGCGTCATTCGAAATGGAGATTTCACACCCGAATATATCGTGGTCGCTCGCAAATGTGCTCAAGTTTTAGAAATCACCCCCTTTAGGGTTGGGCTAAAGGGTGCCGATGGGTGTTATAAAGACGGTGGTTTTTTTTTCTAACTAACATTAATTAACGTTTGTCTGTATCATCCTTTTTCAGCATGAGTTTAAAAGGAACTTACTTATGAATGACTCGTCCAGATTACGTATATGTATTATCAAACTCCGAATATTCTGAACCACATCTAAATTCGGGAAGAGTGAAGTTTCAACTGTAGTTTTAAGGGGTTTTTAAGGGGTTTTTTTCAAGCTAATCATACAGTGTTTATATACCTATTTTAGTACAGCGATGCTTTGAAGACAATCCACCTACCACAGTCAATAGGAACATCTCCAGTACTGAGTGCTGACAGCGCCACACTGCTAACTGACAAAGAAAAGATAGTTCAGAGATAGGCAGAACACATCAATAACATCCTCAATCAACAGTCATCCATCATTGACGAGGCAATTGATCGACTGCCCCAATTGCTGATCCTCCTAGTAACGTATTTTTTTTATAAATATTCACCTGTATAGACATTTCACTTAAATCTTTTACAGTCAATTTTCTTGCCGGTGAAGGGCAGGCAAGACATAGGTATCACAGTGATGGATTGGATTATTGGCAGCATTGATGACTGTGTTACAGTTTTAAATATAGTCGTTTTAGTTTTATACACATTTTGCACGCAAGATATATAATTTATATATGAACTTCCTTTTCGCTGTGTTTGTATTTAATGCTCTGTTTGTGCTTACATGAGAAAGAAAGAAACCACTTGGGGGAATTCTTATTTCTCTTTATGTTCCATTGCACATGGTAGATGTATGCAATAAAACTGTCCAATTTTATTACCGTTGAAACCTCTTTTACATTCTTCCCAATGTCATGAAAAGTTTTGAATGAAGATATTTTTATTTCTTGTATCATTTCCACTGACTATGTGAGGAAAAATAAAGGTACCAATTCAGTCAATGTTAACCAGGGCTAAATGTAAAAAAAAAGTATCAGAGGAAATCTGTTTATATATGCGCATTTTATACGTGTGTAAATCTGCATATAAGACAGATTTTGAAAGTGTTATTTACTGTTTAACTAAGGTATTATGTCTCAGAGAGAGAGAGAGAGAGAGAGAGAGAGAGAGAGAGAGAAATATTCTTTTCAAATCAATATGAATCAGCTACAGAATGAATAAAATGAATTACGCATACACATTTTCATTACCACGAATATGTCAGATGTGACTTCAACGGTGTTACAGGTAACAGCACTGAGCATCTGTAGCTGTATATATATATATATATATATATATATATATATATATATATATATATATATATATATATATATATATATATATGTGTGTGTGTGTGTGTGTGTGTGTGTGTGTGTGTAATCATGAGAGAGAGAGAGAATACATATCATTTATGATGTAAATATAATTTTTTTTCTTCTTTATACCACACACCATGGCCATTCATTTCCTTAAGTTTTCAGACAGGACCAAATTTCAATTCAGTGTTATTTACTGCCATACATACCATCGATGACAAAAGTGGATAAATCGGAGAGATCACACGTGATAGAGTAATTATGACAGCCACAACAACAAAAACTCGAGTGAAACTTAACACGGAATTTTAAAACAGCAACTCATTAAGCTGTCATATATTGACTAAATGCATGAATTATGATGTAGTAGCATCAGCATTTAACGGCACATCAGCACAATAGTGGCTATATGGTGCCAACTAAAGATATAGTTTGAAAAACGTAAAAATTAAGAACTGCACAAAACTGTAATCGATGAATTATGAAAGCAATCAAGAAAGCAATTGTCATGATCAAATTCTAGATTTTGAAACTGATTATTTGAGTGAACAGCGAACGCTAATTTACTTTTAAAATTTATGGAATGAGTAATGTAAATCATTAAACTTTGCAGTTTCTTTATATCTGTTTTACTAATTTATACAAACAATACTAATATGTAGTAACAATAAAAATATTACAATTACATCTGGTTTGGTATTAGTTTAATGTACCGACCAATATACTTTTTTTATGAGCTTTTGAAATAATGATTTAATACTAGAGAGGTCGGCCGATTTTTTTTTTTAATTTTTATTTTTTTTAAATAATTTTTTTATTTTATTTTAAAGAAGCCAATGAGGAGACAGAGTATATATGAATATTCTTCGTAAAAGTTATTGCCTGCATTAGGAGGAAAACATGTTTACCTACCAAGATTAGGAGAATATCTGGCATTAGGAAAATCTCCTACTAATGTTTCTTCCTAATGTATATGGAGTAACACTTGAAAGTATTTAAATATAACAATTTCTGAGATTCTTAAGGTCAGATAGTAGCAATTTTTGGTTATCTAGGTCGGTCCGAAATCTTGGAATGATGGGAGAAACATATTTTGCCCTTTTTGTAAGATTTGACTCAGAAGGATATACAACAAATGTTCAACGATTGTCGCTGGAAAGACTTGCTAAAAACATACCTAAAGGTAAACATACATATTTCTTATTTTTCTAAGATTTATGATGTTTACTTTATAAATGAGAGAATACACACCTATTTACTACTGTCATCTCTACGTTGGTGTGTACACAAGTCACACGATAAGACCTCACAATGTTAACGTGTAAACAAGTCACAGGATAGGATTTCTCAACGTCTATGGGTACATAGGTCACCCACAACCCTTTGGCTCTGTTGTGTCAGCAAGTTATATTTTATACAATTGCGTAGTAAGGTTGATAAATCAGTTTTATTGAGATATATTCTTGAAAAAGCAGGTTTGATTTTAATTTAAAACGCATTGAAAAATATGATGATTTCTGTTTATGAACTTTTAAGTCTTAGGTAATGATCAATTGAAACTTAGGTCTAAAACAAGTGATTGTATTGCCCTAATATTTGCCCAGAAAATACGATGATGTCTACAAAATCGGCACCTTGAAGATTTTTGGGTATCAAATGCCCTTTAAAAACAAGCGTGAAGTCACTTTTTTACATCATAGGTAAATATTTTAATATTGAAAGTGGTGTTTAAAATGTGTTTAGAAATCTTCATAAAGGACTAGGTTCACTTTACATTCTAAATGGCCCTGAAATCTGGTTTTAACAAATGCATTTTCATACATAGACTCATCTCTATCTTAAAATAATTCCAATTGTTATGAATTGACCGAGTTTTCTGCAATGTGATTGGATATAAACGGTCATGTGATACTGATTTGGAATTTTTTACTGATCGGGAAAATCTGGGGATTACGTTTGGTTCTCAATCAGATTCCAGGTCATTTTATGTGAAGCTTTATTTATACCAACGCCTTAAACCATAACAATAACAACAAGAAGCCTTACTCCCACCCCCGTAATTTTCAATCAAAATTTGCAACCGCCAGATTAAAATCGCCGATTAGAAGTTCAAACAACGTAATCGCACAGTCTTCTGCACTCCAACACTCACCCCTTCAGCCAAACAAGCATATGGCAGCCTTACAAGCCACTCTACATTCATAAATTATTGCATTTTGCTTTGACAATATGTTCCAACAGATGTTGTTAAAGTTCAGAGTCATATGGCGAGCAGGGATCCCACTAAAAATGGACACGATTTTGGTTTTTGAAAGATCGAATTGCGTAGAAAGCAAAAACAACGAATGCTCAAACAACGCGTGCCATACGCAAGCTTAACGTTGAATAAAAACAATAGCCTGGTTTTAAAAAACAATCATACGAGTGACAAAAGTTCCTCAGATCACTATTATGAGCAGCTCTGACACTTTACCGTATAATACTATATAAGAATCGACGACTCTTGGCTAGCGAAGACGGGGCTAGGTATTCTGATGCAGTGAAGAAGTTAATGAAAGAAAACTACGAGCTACCTAAAATCGAATGCTTTGTTGATGAAATCCGTTGATATCATGACCGAAATGAAGAAAATTGGAATTATAAGGATTAAATGGTGATGACTGAGTATTAATCGAAGCGTCAATTGTTACCTTAGCACTCACAAAGTCAACACAAATTCCTTCGGACTTTATTTACTTTGTGAGTGAATATATAAAATCTACACATCGATAAATACCCAACCATGATCATTTAATCCTATAATACTACAATACCGGTAAGTCTTCAACTTGGTACCCTATGACGCCATAGGCACGTGCTGACGTCATAACGTCATGTGACGAAATGGTGGTGTAACGCTGAAAAACGCAATTTTAGCCAAAAATATACCCATCTGGACAATATTTAACCCTGAGCACATGCATCGACCACCGCGATATTTTGTCAAGTGGTAGTGAAGGCTAATCATGACATCATGTGAAAGAACTAAGCTGGGCCGTAAATGCGCTCCATATTAAGATTGAAGTTAGTTGTTCTTTATTGCTCTCCAGAAGTTCATCCTAGGATCACAAAAGCAAAATATTTCTAAAACAAAATTGGGGAAGAAATATGACTATTTGATCATAATAGGTTAAGAAATAATAATAAAATACGTTTTTTGCGCTACATTCGTTCATACGCTATCTCGGCAGAGATTTAGATCAAACTTAAGAAGTATATGAAAGCAAAAGCTTTGAGTAAGTATAAAAGTTGAGAAAGACGGCTTCATTTTCTTATTTCGTAGATATTTAAAATTCTATGGCTGCAACGTTTACACAAATTTCTAAATGTGTCTACCATACAATAATCAAAATGATGCCGTTTAATCGAACCGATTCGAAGCTCGGTCTTTCGTCCGATCTTCACGTTCGGCTTACAGCCGACAGCTATATATATGGAAGTCATTGAAAGGTATCTATCCAGTGTTCCACTTTCAAAATTAACTCAGCAAACACATTTATTTGCAAGTGAAAGAAAGAAAGAGCAATTCGTCTATGCTAAAAAAACTGCTGAAATATTCGTATGGTGTAAACGAATATGCAAAGTCCACCAGAGAACAGACTCATAAACCTTTGAAGGGTTGACTATTCAACCTTCAAAGAGTCGATATATATTGTAAGTTTGGATGAAAGAAGACGAAATAGTTTGCGATATATCACATACAAAATGTTTACAAGATATAAGCATTAATTGAGCACATTTTCATTCACAGATACTAATCAATCATTTGTTCCGACCTCTGAGAAGGCCAGGTTTTATTCAGAAATTGAGTATGAAAATGATTAAAATTTACGTGAGAGCTCACCAAAGAGTATCAACTACCGTATCAGTGCAAATATCCTTTCAAAGAGTACTGGATTACCTTTCAACTTATGTTGTCAAAGGAACAATTAAGTTGCATTGATAATTTGAACACGTACTAAGGGCGGCAGTATAAATGCAAAATATTTGAAAAGAGCGAGATGTTGAGCAAACAGTCTATCAATTTAGATTCACGTGTTTACAATATTTGACTTCAAGCAACCTGATCTGTTCCATCCCTGTTCAAATTGTAACATATTTTAGTGACATCTCAGGAATATTTGTGGCAAGTTTCACGTTCCTGTCTGTTAGCATAACATAGGTTTCAGCTATACAACCAAAATTAAATCATATAATAATAATACATATGTGGTCTTTATAAAAACAAACATGAAAATGTCTGCAATTACTTTTATCTTTCTAATATCATCGTGTATGATTTTCTCAACAAAATGATATATCAACACAGATGTTACTCATGAAATTAAGCTAATTATGCCTATTTTGCTCTTGCTTACACAATATGCCTTGCGCCAGTATTTTGTCTGCAATGACCTTAACTATGGGGAAATTAGAAGTCTTAGTAAAGTCAACATAAATTTAAAACTGTTGCATTAAGTGAACGAAAAATATAGCAAAAATTAATTGAATTAGTCCAAAGTACACTATTTTTAGCAGTTATTAAAACAGGCAAAACGAATTTTGCCAGAGTAGGCAATACCAGCTTCTAAAATGACCAAGTGGAGCTAGCAGTTTCTTGATAGATGCACTTCTGAAGTAAGACCAAGCTATATACTCTGTAACCCGAATTGCGCCCATCAATCATACACTAAAATAATAAGAATTAAACGTTCTGTTAATAATATCTAAGACATACAAGGTCTTTTTTAAACAGTCAGGATAACCCAAAGCCGCACTAAGGAGAAATAACTACTAAAGCAATAAGGGAGTTAAATAACAAATATGCTAAAGAAACTGTTTATCGCCTATCTCTCTCTCTCTCTCTCTCTCTCTCTCTCTCTCTCTCTCTCTCTCTCTCTCTCACACACACACACACACACACACACATCCACATACACTAATTTGTAACTGCAAATATATATATATATATATATATATATATATATATATATATATATATATATATTAGTATGCACCCATAATTTCCAGTAATACAGACATCTTGCAATGACAATTATTATGAACATGAATTAGACTCTTTGACTTGACCAGTTTTTCTATGAAGGTGAAGAAACATTCCTGTTATTTTTTTATTAAAGTAGCTTCGATCTGCTTAACCAACCTGCTAATAGCAAAGCGAAATACAGTACATTGCCAAAAATAAATCGTTGGTATAAATTGATTAATTTCACCAAGAAAACAATTTCCACCGATACACCTGATAATCGTCAACGTCGGATGCAAAGGGCTTTATAATGAATAAGAAAATGTTCGCCATATTGAATCAACTTTTGGAATAATATAACTAATAGGAATATATCAGGTTTGATAAATATTAACGGAAAAGAGAGCATTAACTTCTTCCTCTTGCGCGTCTATGTATGCACTG
This sequence comes from Margaritifera margaritifera, assembly GCA_029931535.1. Taxonomy (NCBI): domain Eukaryota; kingdom Metazoa; phylum Mollusca; class Bivalvia; order Unionida; family Margaritiferidae; genus Margaritifera; species Margaritifera margaritifera. Next base: position 4,344,076 of record JAQPZY010001678.1, read on the forward strand.
TAATACACAAAAAGAACACGTCTTTCATATATTTAGAACGTTTATGCCGGTCATTTGATGTTTTCCGCTTTATGTGACGTTATCATTATTTTCGATTAAAACACAGTAAAGACTAATACCCATGTCAAAAACAAAACTGTCTATGAAGTACACATGTAGTATATACATCTGGAAAAATATCATTAAAATCTTACATGGGGCCGAATATAGTCAAAAGCGAACCTAGTCCTTTTTGAGTATCATCCGAGTTAGGTTCATTTAACATCTCGCTTAATAGCTTTTATTCAAATTTTACTTTTCCCATGCATTATCATGTTTTGATCAAAATATGGAATTACTAGCTGTACCGAAATAAAGGTCTGATTTAAAACTGAATTTGAACATAGTCTGGCATCTTAATAATCGGAAAGAAATTAGATATTTCGATTTTTATTATAAAATAATTTATATAAGTAGTAACGTAAATAAAATTAAATAGAGAAAATCTACAGTAATAATTATATAAGGGCTGTATATAATTAACATCTGCGCATAAAGGCAGATATTCATTGATCACATTTATACATCAAAACATGTATATTAAACGTCCTGCTTATAAAGACCAATTTTAAGTTGTCCTCGGAGTAGTCTTTGCAGACAGGTTTGACATTACCTCGATAACAGATCAACATTTCTCTATGGATTTTTAATAATTTCATCTTATTTCCTTTGACGAAATAGATATAATAATATGACTTAAACACAAAATCTCCGTTGCTTGCTCGACCGGACATCGCAACGTAATAGATTGGCAGTCATGCAGACAGGCCCAAAATCTGGGAACGATATGATAACAGATTAAAAAGTGTGCAATTATTTTTTGGACTCTGTTGTTAGACCTGCCTTAGGAGAACCTGATGCAAATGCGTAAAACATGTGGCTGAAAAGACTACTTAAATATAGCCCTAATATCAAAAATTGCGCAATTTTTTTTAAATTTCTTTTTTCGAAGATTTAAGCTAACTGGTTTATAAATAAGAGAATGCACATCTATTTTATGCAGTCCTCTAAGAGTTGGTGTGTAAACAAGTCATACAATAAGACCTCACATTGCTGATTTGTAAAGCAGTTAGCTATTGATGCCTCTCAATACTGATGTCAAAACAAGTCATATGATATGATATCTCAACGTCGATCATACTCGGTTCAGCTCAGGTATTCAGCAAGTTATATTTGACACATACGGCCAGTTTTGTGCTGACATGACGTTGAACCCTAGATACATACATACATACATACATACATACATACATACATACATACATACATACATACATACATACATACATACATACATACATACATACATACATACATACATACATACATACATACATACATACATACATACATACATACATACATACATACATACATACATACATATCACCTTGCATGTATGTAGTATTTGTGAGGGTCAAGTACCTGTAATAAAGCGTGATTGCATTTAAAATGTTTTAAAAATCTTGATGTTTCAGAATCCTTATGGATCTGTACAAAATGGACTGAAACAATCTAAGTATAATTATGGTTCGTTTTCAAATGCCGACCAATCTGCTGACATCAGCGTTTTGCTGACCAATTAAACCTGCTGACCGAATGCCAAAACGCTAACCTGCTAATCGTTGTAAATGTCCAATTATTTTCATTCATTTGCCGATTTTCATCATAAAAAACGACGGCTTGTACAACTTTTTCTCTTTCTTTGTTAAGAGAGATCGTAAAATTCTTCACAAATATAACTTAATTTCAAGATCCGTTTCAGAAAAAAAACATTCTGCAACACGTTAACCAATCCAGTTTACAACGAGTGCGATCTGACAGACTGTTTAACGCAATAGAACGCATCATAACCACCTACTAAGTCGTATTTATTGTTATTATTATACCTACGTGGCATTATAATAAAATACTAAAGCATATCTTCTCAACTATACCAACTAACACCGATAAGTTAAAAACAGTGTATGCTGTTTCCCTGTAAAATCCCATTTTTTTTAAATTATTTGTTTGTACTACAAGGAAAATATATTTTAGTTAATAATAATAATAATAATAATAATAATAATAATTATCATCATCATCATCATCATCATCATCATCATCATCATCATCATCATCATCATTTTCGTTTTCTTTTTGTATATGTTTCCACATTTTGCAAGTTAACTTTTTTACCAAACAGCATTCATGACATAAATTTTGTTAACGAATTAAAGCAGCAAGCAGATCAGTTGTCCTTTTCTGTTTTAAGGCAGTTGTAAGGATAGAAATGGAAGTATTGAAGCTATTCAGTAAGTAACAGTTTTATTATAATGGCATTTGCGTACAATGTATTTGAATGTAAAAGTAATGCCTGGCCTCATTCACCTACAAATCACTTTTAATAGATATGAACATATACATTTTAAAGCGTGTGTTGAAAATCGTCTTTAAAACAAAACTTTCCTTGCTTGGACAAAGTTGTGGACACTTATTTCGTATCAAAAGGTAACTATGATTCTACATACTTAGTGAAAAATATACACATGCTTAACCTAAATATAATCGAGCCTTAAAAGTCGCCTCAATTAAGCAAGCACCATTCTTCAACAGTTACATTTTTAAGGACTTTACAACAAGCATATAGAAGAAATAAACCTCTATAAAACAACCAACTGTTTTCAGAGGCTACTTGTCACACTTCCCAGATATGGTTCCTTAAGACAGATTTCACTATAAACTTATCAAGACATAATACATAAGCAAACACAGAATGGGCAGAAAAATATTTATTTTATACAGCAAAGAGAACAAATAATAATTGTAAATAAAGCACATTACGACTTTCACGACAGCAGATAAAGGCCATACCAATTTTTACCATATATCGGCTTATTGAGTTTAGTTTTCTAAGGGTCCACTGGCGATGGGGGAGGGGATCCGCTAGCGACTTGGCCCGCCGGCGAGGGAGACCTGCTCGCGACTTTGCCTGTCGGCGATCGGGGCCCGCTCACGACTTGGCCCGTCGGCGATGGGGGCACAATCGAGACTTGGCCTCCCGACGACAGAGGATCCGCTCACCACTTGACCCGCTGGCGAGGGGGATACTGGCTCGCAATTTGGAGAGAGGGCCTGCTCGCGACTTGGTCCGCCGGAGAGGGGGGCCCGCTCGAGGCTTGACTCCCCCTGGCGACGAGGCACCTGCTTGCGACTCGGCCCGCTGGCAAAGGGAAGGGATTGATCGCGACTTAGCTCGTTGGGGAGGTAGGTCTGCTCGCAGCCTGGTCCGCCGGCGAGGGGGCCCGCTCGCGACTTGGCCCACCGGTTAAGGGGTCCTGCCCTCCACATGGCCGTCTGACGAGGTGTGGAGGGTCTTTTCCGACTTGGCTCACCGTTGGGCCAAGTCGGGAGAAGGTCCCTCTCCCCAGCGACGAGGGGGGCCGCTCGCGAATTAACGCGATTGGGACGGGGTGGCACGATCGCGTTTTGGACAGCAGGCGATTGGGGTCCACTCACGATTTGGTCCACCAGCGAAGGGGGGGGGCCGGTCGCGACTTGGCCCTCCGGCGAAGGTAGGGGACGGGCTCGCGACTTGGCCCGTTTTGGTGGAAAGACAGCCGGCGGCTTAGCTCGCAGACGAGGGAAGACGCGCGGGTGACCTGGCTCCCCGCGGAGGGCGCCTGACGGCAGCTTAGGAAGGCCGGTGAGGTGGGAGCTAAGGGGGGCCGCTCGCGATTGGCTAGTCGGCGAGGGAAGTCAGCTCGCAACTTGGTCTGCATGCGAGGTGGGGCCCATTCGCGACCTGGCGAGGGGGGCGGGCTCAAGGCTTGGTCCGATGGCGATGGGGGTCTGCTCGCGACTTTGTCTGTAAGTGAAGGGAACGCGCCAGCGACTTGACCCACCGGCGAGGGGGCCGCCGGCAAGGAAGACCGGCCGGTAAAGGGGGTGGTCCGCTCGCGATATGGCCCGCTGCGAGGGGGTTAGCCTTCTCGCGACTTGGATTGCCGGCGAGGGGCTGCCGCTCGCGTCTTGTCCCGACAGCGAAACCAGGATGCCCGCTCGAGACTTGTCCCGCGTATGAGTGGGTTGGCCTGCTCGCGACTCTACTCACCGTCGCGGGGACGCCTCTCGCGACTTGGCGCGCCGGCGAGACGGGGGTTCTCGCTTTCGACCTGGTCCGCCTGCGAGATGGTTGGCCTTCTCCCGACTTCTCTCTCCAGCGAAGGGGGTGCCGCTCGCGACTTAGCCCGCTTGTGTTTTTCATTTTGTTCCTGCATGCAGTGTTAATTTATGTTAGCTACTGCGAATTTCCCATGTCGTTAGGTTGTTATATTCTAGTGTTCCTGTCTCTATATTATGTTGGATAATACTTGTTATTATATTTATGATCAATTTTGTGAGGCTGGCCTTTCTAACATGTGAGTGAGTAGGATCCAGCTCGCCTTTGCGGCGTACCTCCCCCTAGTGGGAAGATATACTGGTTCCCATCTCCCACAGTTGTTATACTTGGGTCCTCTAAGACGTCAGCACCTAATATTGTGCTGGCTTCTTTTAGATCTGAATTAATTTGTTTTTATTTATTATATTTTTATTATCAGGCAGACAAGAACACTGTTGATTGTATGTTGCTAAAATCCAATATTTACTAATTTCATTTAAAACAGTTAAAACATTTTCCCATAATATTGGTGATATATGTAATTACGTTTTGATATAATTTGCTCTCTTTGATATTGTTGGTGTATAATATATCATCTTCATGATATACTCCATTTTGCTCTAGTATTTTATTTATTAATATTTCCCTATCTATTTCAGTATTTTTGCATTTTAACATTACATGTCTCTTTGTATATAAGGTACTTTTACAAAGTGGGCACCTTGATATAGAATTAGTTACATGCCTTCTAAAGGTGAAGTCTCACGTGACCCATACATCATGAATGTATTTGTAAATCCAACTTTGTTTTTTGTTAGATTTAATATTTTTCCACTTTTTCCATATTCCTTCCCATCTTACTCCTGGGTTGTATAATTCTACTTCATATCTAACGTTTTTATTGACCTCCTTCGTTATAATTTCATATATTAATTTATCTTTCTCCTCATTCCATATGTTATCAGTGTACCTATATTTCATTATTACATTTTTTATTGAAATCAAATTCCCTGGTGGTTCAATTAGTTTGATCAATTTGTTGTTCCTATATATTTCTGGCATATTACTAACTACGTATCCATAGAAGTATATATATAAAGCCGCCCACACGAAATGTTTTTTTGTCTGTAGATTCCTTATTCTATTTATCATATATGCAATCTTTTTATTTTGGTTTGTATAGGTGCTCTCTTGGGAGAAGGTGCATTCACCCTCCCCATATAAAGTGAATTATTTTTTTATCTATAATTTCCAACCAGGTATCTTTAAAATCTACTATTTGCATTATGTACCACAAATTACTATATATGTATGTGTGTGCAATCTGTGTCCTTTCCATTAGGTTTAGAGGCGAGCATAGCCATATTTCAATTTGTGATTGGACTTTGTCCATTAAATAATTTTAATTTATTTCTATAGCATTATACCCGAAATATACCCCTAAGCCCTTCACTTGTGATTTTATCAGTTCAGGTTGTAAACCCAGATGGTTTCCACGCCAGTTGCCTATCAAAAATATTTCTGTCTTTGGTTGATTAATTTTGGATCCCGAGGCCTTCTCAAAGTCATAAAATTATTTTTCCAAATGTTTAAAAGAGAAGCTATCATATATGAAATTTGTACAATCATCCGCGTGTTGAAGCATTTTAAATTCATTTTCTAAATTCGTTATTTTAATTCCTTGTATATTTTTGTTATTATTTATCTTTGTACATAGTACTTCTATAGCTAAAACATATAGTAGCATTGACAGGGAGCATCCCTGTCTTACTGATCTTTCAATCTTAAACGTTTGGTTCTCGACCCATTTGTTTGCACTGCCGATGTTATATTTTTATAAAGTACCTTTACCCATGTACAAAAGATGGGTCCAAAACCATAATTTACTAAAATATTCTCTATTGAGCTTTGTTCTATAAAATCGAAAGCTTTTTCCTGGTCGTATAGAATCATCGCTCCTTTATCTCCTTTATTCTCATTATATTCAATCACTGTTTGTATAGTTAGTAAATTATTTATAATACTTCTACCCCCCCCCCTCCCCACAACTTTGATTTACATTAATTATTTTCCCCATACATGTTTTAAGCCTATTCGCTAGAATTTTGCTAAGTATTTTATAATCAGTTTTCAGTAGCGAAACTGGCCTCCAGTTTTTCAGTTCCTGCGTATCCCCTTTCCTCTTATATATTAATGTGATAATACCTTCCTTCATTTTGCCTGACATTTCTTTATTTATCAATATGTTATTATATACGTATTCTAAAATCGGAAGTAATTGCATTTGAAATTTTTTATAGAAGTCAGCGGTGAGACCGTCTGACCCTGGGGATTTACCTCTATTTAATTGTATTATTGCTCTCTTTATTTCCTCTGCTGTTATAAAAGTTTCACATTTAATTCTAGAGTCTTCATTTATTTTTTTTAAAGTAGCATTTTTACAATAATTATTTATTTCATTGTACCCTATATTTTGCGAGGTGTATAATTCTTTATAAAAATCATGAATTTCTTGCATTATTTCTGTTCTTTCTGTAAGTATTCTGTTATTTTTCTTTAGTGACTCCATATTTTTCTCTTCTCTTCTCCTTATTTCTTCCCTTCTATATATACCTTTTGCTTTCATATATATGTTGTCGAGTTTTCCTGCTCTTACTTTATTTCCATCCTTTCTGTAATTTTGTATCTTATCATATTCCTTCATAACTTTATCTTTTTCCTCCTCACTTACTTCGTTGTTATTACATATATCTTTGTATCTTTGCTCCACCCCCATTATTTTTTCTTGTTTTATAGTACTGTATATCTTAGAAAGTTTTTTAATCAATTCTTTTAAATCTCCCATGATTTTAAAATATATCTTGTTCCTTCCGCATTAAAATTGTTTAAAATATCTATTATTCTTTTCGTATAATCACTTTCCAATAGAATAGAATTATTCAGCTTCCAATATCCTTGTTCTCATTTGTTCCTATTTTTGTATTTATGGTAATTGTGACTGTTTTATGATTCGAGATGTTATTCCTTTGAATTTCACATGTTATAACTTTGTTCATTTATCTTCTGGATATATAAAATTTATCAAGTCTACTTCCCTGCCCATTTCCATATTCGTATGTGAATTCTATCTTTTCCGGATTTATTGTTCTCCATACATCTACTATATCATTGGTATCCATACAATTTCTTATGATTTCCCCCCTTTTTACTTTTACATCTCTATTTTTCATACCCCCGCTCTTATCTATGTTGTTGGTCACCCAGTTAAAATCTCCTCCTATTAACAAACTTGCCATGGAAAATTCTTGTATATATTCAGTTAGATCGGTAATAAATTTTAACTTATTTATATATGTATTGTTTGATGTTGGCACGTACACATTTAATATATGCCACCCATTTATTTTAATATGCATTAGCCTCCCATTAAATTTCCCATAAGTTTTCATCTCCTCCCATGTTAATTTTAAAGCTATATTCTTTAGCATTGTCGCTACTCTGGCCCAATTCTCGTTATTACTGTTATTTTCTAATACTATCGAGTTTAATTTTTCCTCTATTTTCCCTATTTAATTTTTTATCTATGTTGCGAGTTTCTTGTATCTGTATTATATCAAATGTTTTAGATATTTATTTAAGTTGATCTACTTTGTCTTTTATTCCATTTATGTTTATGGTTATCACACGGAGGTTTTGTCCCTCCATGATACCATAAACATTTGTAGTTTACTCTCTTAATTGTTCTTGTTATTATTCTTTAAGTTATTGTGTTAAGTTTAAACTGATTTCTGATTCGACATTATTAGTTGGATCTTCATTTTTTGCACTTAGTTTTTGTGTGCTGTTAGTTTTTTCCCTGTACTCTGCTAAAGTTATCATCTTTTTGTTTTTCCCTGCATTATATGATCTCGGCAAGGAGGAGGATAGATTGTGCGAATAATATCATTACATTCAATCTTTTCTCCAGCTGGAAAATATCAGTAAGTATAACATAGCATGTAAACAAAGACATCGCTATGTACGGACTAAATAGAGAAAAGGTCAACAAAAAGTTAAATTTTCCATTATCAGACACAAACCAATGGTTTGACATAATTTTACACGACTTTACTGTTCACAATATATTTATTTAACTTTACTATAATGCATAATACCTGATTATTGGGGCGGTAAAAACTGTATCCACCCATAACTGAAGAGGATATTATGCTGTGAAATAACTATTTTTCGTGGCGCACCAATTTTCGTGGATTTCTTGGTTGCTACAACACCGAATTAAAAAATTAACATTGATTGATTTGTGGAACCGATTTGCCCACACATTCCACACACCCCACCCCAACCCTTAAAAGCACGAGAATTAATAGCCACGAAAATAACTGACATCACAGTATATAGATCCACGAGAGTATTCCAAACATTCAGAAGATGATTCATGGCAAAATATTGACACATAGTCATCAATATCAATGCCTATTTATGGAACTGAATTATACTGGTTCGTAATAATTGGTGGAAAAAGGGGGCTGGAGTGGGGTATTTTTTGGCTCTCGTCTGAGTGCGAGGCTTTTAAGTTTTGGAAGAATTCGAATGTGCTCAACTCGAGAAAGACATCTTTCACAGCATGCAATAGAAAAAAAGAAGAATTAAAAAAACGACATGAATCATACGAAAGAAGTTTTTTTTTACAGTTAAGATAGTAATAATTGATATTATTTTTACATTTGTTTTACAAAGAAGTGTAAATAACGTCTCTGGTAGTTAACGTCGAATGTTTCTGTTTCCTATTACTTAATTTGCCCTCTTTTAAGCTGATTGATCAACTATGCGCTAGTATATAGATAACATGCAAGAAATGTTATGAAACCTGGTTTGACATGACAATGTCCACAATATGGGAATTTGCAGTATGACTATACACTGTAGGTCTTTCACTCTTAAAATGGTCCTGTTCCATTCTATTATTGAAGATTACATGCAACATTTATTTATTGATTCAGAAAATATTATTTGTTACGACTCTATGGCCTAAAAGTATGTTACAGAAAGAAAGTGAAATCAACAATGTAAGTAAAATCAACAAGCAATTTATTTCTAGACGATTAAAATGAAAATTCAAAAGACACTTACAATATTTAAAATCAACAAGCAAATTATTTCTAGACAATTAAAATGAAAATTCAAAAGACACTTACAATATTGTGAATTAAAATCCAAACAATCCAATAAGCATAAGTGTCCTAATCACAAGTTCAAAATATATAATGTTCCGAAAGCATTCCAGTAGCCTGGAACGTCCTGATGTGCCAGTAGTCTTGACTGTCCTAATATGCCTGAATGATGTAATCAAAATATCTTTGAATGAATTCACAAAAATCCCAAAGTCTTGTATCAATCTAAAATGAGAATGAGCACTTTAGTAATTCCAATGAATATATTTTAATTAAATAATTCCTCTCTCTGAATTTGCTCTGATTTTCACAACACAACTATAACGTCTGATTATTAACCAAATTTCTTAAAGACTGATAGTTAGCATAGGAATTAAATGCTGCTTACCAAATTTCCTTTATATAAACTCAGGTCACATGACAGAATTTTCTAGAAAATCATATGGATTACTTGACAAATATCAGTAATTCTAGTGGAAAACCCTTATAATTGCAAACAAAAGCAACCCTGACCTCGAATTCTAACTAAACAACTTGTTTACATCCTATAACCAAGGACCAAGTTAAATATGAAAGACAAAAGTTAAAGATGTAAACATTATACATAACATATTATTATATTATATTATATTATATTATATTATATTATATTATATTATATTATATTATATTATATTATATTATATTATATTATATTATATTATATTATATTATATTATATTATATTATATTAAGCCACGAGCATTTGGTAAACCTTGCCCTGTTGTATCAATACGTCCTGATCCATTAGTCAGCTTCAGGAAAAAGGTCATGTTAGTTTGAAAACATCAAACTTATTATACAAAATATTCAGTATTTATATGAAAAATACAGAGTAGAATAGTTTGAGAAGCAGCAATTATTTATTTGTATGCTCATCTTACATTCGCTTTTAAGATCATCTTCGATTATAAAACACAAAAAAAAAACATGCATAAGTTAATATTATTTCAAGAAAGAAAGCCTCAATTTAGGGGAAAAAAGCATGACACCTAATGAGGGAGATTTTAACCTTGCTCCAATTACTTGCTTCAATTATTCTTGTGGTCTGTGTACATGGTCTGAAATAGTTCACACCGTGTAGAAATAACTCGACAAAAGTGAGCTGACAATTTAACATTTCATTATAATATAGGTGAAGGCCTAGTCCACTTGAAGAATGGGTGAAGTGGCGCGCATGAATCTTGAATAGTCGATAGGGACGCATATTTAGTAAATACGTGTGCAAATTGCTCGCATATCACCAAACCTTTTGGTCGAGTGGACAGGGCCCTGGGAAACGTTCCAATGAAAAGTCAAACCGCCAGATCACTTTAGTTGAGCTACAACTCATCTTGTTTGTTCATTTTGGCACAGAGGAAGAGAGTCACAGGTACGTAAATTTTACAAAATTATGTTAACTTTGCAACTTAAACTACACTAATTAACATATTAAATCAGGCCATCAGGGTGAAAAGTGTCAACCGATGTTGATTCACTTAGATATGATTAATGCATTCTCCATGTATTATCATTTCTTGTAATTCTCGAATCGTACCAGCTCTGACGCAAGTTTAAACGTGACGTTAAGTTTCAATATTCAACGAGCTGTGTTGTGCACTCTTAGCTAATTATATTTGCACTTTTTTAAGACATTGTAATTGATCATGTCTGTCCGCGTGATCGTGCGTCCATGCGTCAGTCCTCCGTGGAATGTGAACTATATCTACACTAATCGAAGGAGGGTGATCACAATCTATAGGATGTTTCACGAGACGAAAATTTTGGATCCTAGATTCCAACACCCCACCCCACCCCCAATGGCTTTAGTTTAGTGCATCAAAAGTCACATTTTCATTGGTAAAACGGAATCTTATTCGTAATTTGAACCCCGTCCACACCGATTTGTGAGAGGGTGATCATATTGAGTCTCGTGCTTGAAGAGGATAGATAGATGACAACGTAGGTTTTGGATCCTAGATTCAGCCCATCAGGGAGCTGTAGAGTGAGTAGTTGTCGTCAAAAGTCACGTTTTCATTGTTAATACGGGATCCTGTGAGAGAGAAAATGTGGGGGGATCTGCCGTCTGTCGTCATCCACATGATACACATCATGCACCTACACCTAGTTGTCCACCTCATTCCCAGCCTCTATTTCCACCTGCACCCAAGCCTCACCCCTAACCTAATATAAACAGGTCTTAGAATTCTAAAATATAGTAGACAGACACATGCACAGACGGGTATATGTTTGTATACGCTAGCATCTCCTGTTCCCGACAGGTAGTATGTTGATATGTTGAAACTAATTCCTGTAATAAGCTCCGTTGTACCATCTCGCACTTACACCGATAAAAATCAATGTACTAGACCCATAATAATTAAACTTCTTTAATAAATTCTTTGTTTCACACCTGAAGGCAGTTTTTTTTAATTTTTATTTTTTTATATATATATATAATCACCTAACTGGTCAGTGGGCGAATGAAATGTGGTAATACAATCACAATGATAGTCGTTACACAAACATGTATGAGATACATGTTTGCATTTTGTTTGTATATTGTTTGTCCTCGTCGTCTGAGCGTGAATAAACTCTGTTCATAAGAGAGAAAATCAATTAATATTCGTTAATGCTTAATCCTATTATGTTACTTGGCTAATTGGAGTGATTTGCAGTGGAACCAATGTGAATAGGAATATTTTGATCAGCTGTAACCATTGCATGTAGATGGTGAAATAATCGACGGATATCTAGATATAGACATTTTACCAGCTGTCCAAGTTTCCTCTGATCCTCTGACCTTTCCCACGGCCGTTTTAGATATTGACATTTATGTTGGGTGTGATGTCAGAGCGTATTCCGTATAAAAACATAGAATTCAGCTAAACCACGCGGTAGTGGAATGGGGTAGTCGCCTTAAACAGGAGCTAGAAAAATTAAACAACAGTGTAACGAACCCTACATACCTGCCATAACACGGCGTGTCACTCTAAAAACACGATTTTTTTACTCCCAAACCCACTGACACTGTCATGTTTCTAAAAACACGTTTTTCAGTAATCATTGAAAAGATAAGAAAAATAAATACCACCTTGATATATGTTCGTAACATGTAGTATTTATAAACTGTAAACAGTCCTGCTTAAAACTCATGTAAAACTATCCTTGAGGCAGTTTATACAGATAATTGCCATAGTGGCAATTACACGGTAAGGTGGTCAGGTTTTATAATTTATCAACCACCATTTCACTTATTACCCAACTGGCTGACAATAGCTAGGGTGAAGTGTTACGTCCTTTGAAGACTCCTGTGTGGGAGCCCATTAGGCTAATAGGTAAAGTTCACAAAGTGGAACAACCCAATTCGTTTGAAGTTGTAGGTAAATCAAAGAGATGCGTGTTGAGAATAAAAGTTATTACACATCATTGCCTTGAATGAGAATGTTTAACCATTTTTATTGAAGATTATTGGCAAGTTTGTGAACAGCGGAAACGTTTGTTTGAAGTTGGATTTTACTCCATATATAAAACGCAAAATATGATTATTTCAGTAGTCGGAGTAGTCTTCAAGTGTGATTCATTTTTGAAGGCAAAATATCAAAACGGAGCTGTGATTCAGGAAACAATGAGCCATCAGCGAAGAGAGTAGAGTCCAGCAAAACTAAATTTCAGAATTCCTAGTTGACGGACATTGACTTTGTGAAGCACAGCAGCACGGGGGTGCATTTCATTCTTTGCAGATACTGCAAACACCATATCGTCATTAGTCAGTCATTCTCAACTGTACAACATCCATCGACATAGCAGCACCACCTGTATGTAACATCGAGACTAGCCAGAACATATTCGACACTCTGAATTGAATATTCAGATTAGTTATCTTTACCTGCCTCATATCTATAAGTAGAATATTTATCTTCTCATTCATAGCAATTAAAACTTATTTCGTCTCATCAATAAGCCGATGTTTGAGTCAAATTTACAGTGTTTACAAACTAGACACCGCACTTTATCATTTATTTCGTTGTATGGTCACGTGATCCAAATATGGCGTCCTACAGTTTCCCTTGACGTCAGATGTTAAAGGATCACGTGATGCAAACAACGCTTGAATACTGTTGTCTCGAGATCATATGGCTAAGCAATGCTGCATGTGGGAAAAAAAACCCCCCCAAAAAAACCCAACTTAATAAATACTGGATAATTGGCACATTTGCCGGTTTATTAAAGTTACAAATTATGTGTTAAATGATATGTCTGAGAAGATAAATATTATACTTATCAATATGACACAGGTAGGGCTCGATACAACGTATCTGAATTTTGCTTGCCCCTGTTTAAAGCGACTACCCATGCCATTAGAGCATGGTTTCGGCGAATTCCAAGGTTGTTTTTGTTTGTTTGGGCTTTTTTTTGGGGGGGGGGGAGTGGGGGGGGCGATAGGGAGTACGCTCTGACCTCACAGTCCAGCATAAATGTCTAAATATATAAAATGGGATGGGAACAGTAAGGAGAAACTCTGACTACTTCATCGGATGAATTTTTTTAAAAAATCTGTTAAATCATTGAAAAGAAATAAATCAACAGGACTCGATAGTATACTGTTTGAAACTCTGTAGATGTTGTCATTTATTTTCTTGTAGAGCTTTTTAATGTTATTTTCCGAAGTGATCAATAAACAGCTTTATAGAATAAAGGTGCTATAGTACATATTCATAACAAAGCTAATATTAATGAAGCTGATAGCTATAGTGATATTAGCACATTAGCAAAATCGTATTCCAATATATTGAATGTAAGATTACGTAATGGGCTGACAAGTATGAAAAAATAATTGACAACCAATATGGTTTACAGGAAACAAAGTCAACTATAGAATGCATATTTGTCTTAAACCCAATTATTTCCAAAGTGTTGAGTTCTGATAAAACAACACACACACACACAGAGCTATGATGAGAGAAATACTCTCAGTGACATATCCAGCTGATAGCTTAGATTTACTGTTTGGGGAAAAGAGGGATGCAAATGAAAAATATAGAATTCTATAACTTGTATGCAAATGTAAATATATCAATCTCTTTCTCTCTCTCTCTCTCTCTCTCTCTCTCTCTCTCTCTCTCTCTCTCTCTCTCTCTCTCTCCAATCATTTTGCATTATTAGTCACTGTAGTCATATCGAAATATGCTGCAATACTTGTATCATTTAAAGAGAGGGCTTATTTAAGTTGTTAGAACTTGTGCCCAATCATATTGTGACAATAAAATATGTTAAACAATATATATATATATATATATATATATATATATATATATATATATATATATATATATATATATATATATATATATATATATATATATATATATATATAATTGCGCATTCAGAAAATCAATCGACTGGCAAGTTCAGTTATGGTAAAGGTTTTATGTGCTATTCATAATGCTCTAAAATCTTTTGTAAGATGTAATAATAGCTGAGGGTTTTTTTGGCGGGGGGCGGGTCTTCAAAATAAGTTGACTCACAGTGTGGGTTGAAACAAAGGGAGCCTCTTTTACCAATCTTCTTTTTTTTTATTATTATTATTTTTATTTTTATAAACGATATTGTTACTAGCATGCAGCATAATATAAATGTTAATGATGTTTTTTCTATGGATGAGTTATCTCTGTTTTGTTATTATACGCAGACTATACTGTAATTTGCTCAAAAACTGAATAGTCATTTTTACAAACCACGCTGAATAATTTGGAATCATATACCCATTCTTGGAATATTTAGGTATACACAAGTAAAATAAAAATTATTGTTATAGAAAGAGGCAGAAAAACAAGTCCATTCCTATAATACAATATGGAATTATTAGAAAATGTAGATTCTTTTAAGTACCTTGGTTTTGTATTTTTTCAAGAATGGTTCCTGGATAAGTACCTAAGTGATCATGGGAATATAGCTCTCATATATACAAATTATTTGAATACACTGTTCTACTGTTAGGAAAAAATGTAAACTTAGTTATACTCTTGTTGGAGCTGTGCTTAAATATCGATAAGAGATATCGGGTTTCCACCCAGAAAAAGTTCTTTAAAAAAATGAATACAAAATGTAGAAGATTATTTAGGGGTGAAAACTGTACTAAGTTTAATGTTATCTTTGGTGAACTAGGGAGATACGCGCTGTGAAAAATTATATATATATATATATATATATATATATATATATATATATATATATATATATATATATATATATATATATATATATACCCCTGTTATGATTTTGGACTTGAATATTGGTAAAAAGTGACAGCTTGATTTTTAAAACTTATTCTATGTTTTAGAAAAAAACGATGCTGATAACTGTTATAATGGGAAAAACTGGACATTTCAAGTGAAATCTCTCTCAGATGATCTAGAATTTTTTGTACGTATGGAACAATTAATTTGATATTGTGATACGAGTGAATGAAATAGGAGATAGAGTGCTTGATCAGTATAAACAAAACGGATATCTTCTTTCAGGTCATCAAACAAGCTATAGCATTATTCCTTGTGTAAAGAATATTTGTCGTTTGAAAGGTACTTGGACGTGACAAATGGTCCTTGTTTTAAAATTGCACTAACTAGATTCAGAGTATATTGGTGTTGCTCCCGGTGATATTGCACATAATATGTTCATTTTACAATAACAAATTATCATAAATCTGTTCATTAATATTACCAGATATTGTATCGCTATACTCGAAGAAGTATTTAACCATTTTACTGACTTTATCCAGGGATTTTGTTGTGTTTCATTTTTGTTATACCGTCTTTATTTTACGTTTAAAACAATTATATAATCCTATACTCTTGAAATTTTCATATATCTAACCAGCTCTTACATATAAATATTTAGTTATATTCGCTGTATAAAATCAGGCAATGAAAGGCTAATCACCGCCGTCAGGTAGCTTTTCGGGCTTAATCTGCAATCGCTCGTTGCCTATGTTAAGTCACTTCTCTGGGTTGGAGAGTGATGTTTTTTAACGCATATATTACTTTCCATAAAAACTGTAGACCACCATCGGGTGTGAAACAAAAGTACTTGCATTTTGATATTTTATGTATTTTGATATCATCTTGTTACAGAGATATACGTGTTGGTCTTCAAATCGAAAACAAAGATAGTACCGCAAGAATTGTAAAAATTATATTCTATTTTTGTAACTATCTTTCAATCTGACTCAGATTACATACTTTGGTTTAAAGTCAGGAAAACTGGTTGCAAACTGACGATAATGTTTATTTTGCAGTCGTCTGTGTTCCTCCATCAGATTCAAGGTTTTATACTACAGATGAAATCGATATGTTTGCATCCGAAATTACTAACATGTGTACTTCGAATAAATATGTGCTTTTATTGGGAGACTATAACGCCAGAACTCATAAATAAAGGATTATTTGGAAGTAGATGAATTCATTTTCAAACACTTCGATTTTGGTGCAGATTACGTTCAGTTTTTCAGTGATACCGCGAAAATTCTCGACGAGCATAACTTGTCTAAGAAACGAGTAAGAAAAGATCTGGAAATCAATAGTAGTGGGAAAATACTGATATACAAATGTATAAATAATAATTTTATTGTATTAAATGGAAGAGATGGAGACGATACGAGTGTTGGTGGAACAACTCTCCGAAATACATCATTTATTGACTATTCTATTGTTTCTAGCCATGCACTGAGATATGTTTATAATTTCTGCATACATGAGATGGTAACACTTTGTTAATTACTAGTCTTAATTTCTACTACAAAATCAAGCAATTATACTTACTGATAATAAAACATCATTACAAAAACCGAGATGGCAAGAAAATAGAAAGGCTGATTTTGTTAAAAGTTTTGACACCGGTAAAATTAAAGAGATAGTAAAGAAGACTGGATGCACAGAACAGTATCGAATCCATATATAAGACGGATATCAATATGATATATTTATCGATCTCATCATTATTTAATGATTCTGCTTCAAAATGTTTTAACAGATAATAGCAATCAAATTTGTAATAAAAATAGCAAACGATGGTTTGGAACTAAATGATAAAAGGCCCGCAGAAAATAGCACCTAGCGAGAAAATACATAACAAGAACTCAAACAGAAACAAATAGGACAAATCATGTGAACGCCAGTAAAATATACAAAAGAACAATGAATTTTTGCATAAACAGGGAAACAAAGTTTAACTCATTAATATTGAGAAAAATTAAAAGTAAAAAAAAAACAAGGGATCACTGGAAAATATTAAATAACCTAAGAAAGGAGGTGGATGATAAAAAAAATTTAAGTCTAGGAATTTGTTTTAAAAATAAGAACATTGACAACATAAATGAAAAAGATGATTATGAAGATGATATAAATATTACAGTTGATGACAATGATGAAATTTCTAATTCTGCAATTACTGAGTCAGAAATTAGTATTTGTATTAAAAGTTTTAAGAATAACAAAACTCCGTCGTACGATAATGTATTAAATTAACATCTCCAATGTACTTCTGATATGCTGACGCCTTTGTATGTCTCTTTTTTAAATATAATATTTGACACTGGTCTGATTCCGGACTCGTGGCTTGAGGAAATAATTCGATCAATATATAAGGGGAAAAGCGACTTAAGCTTATCTGATAATTATAGACCTATCACAAATTTTGAGCTGTTTTAGTAAACATTTTACATTTGTATTTAAAAAATACTCCAGAAGTTTTTAGATTTTCACGAAGTTCTTAAAGAAAACCTAGCGGGATTCAGGCCAGGATATTCAACGACAGATCATATATTTTGTCGTCACGCTCTTACTGAAATATTAAAAACTTGCAAGATGAAACTATGTTGTGCTTTTATTGGTTTTAGTGGGGCTTTTAACAATACTTGGAGGACAGGGCTGTAGATGGAACTATTAGATAACAATGTCAATGGGAAAATCTTTAGAATATCTATTTATAGTAACTATACTTTAGTTGTATTTCATGGATATATTTATTAAACTTTCTTGTCAGTATCTCAGCACAACATATTGTCATTTACAGGAATTTTGCTTTAGAATCTAATTGAAAATATGTCCACGGATAACACAATAATTTCTATAAACTGGCATGGTTTAGGGATTAAATGGACAAGGAAGAAACATCTTAAAAACAAAAATATATGCTCTATACTTCCTTTAAAGATACTGATTTTGCACAAAAAGAAAAAAAAACATTATTCGATCGCAATGGCGCTATGATTGTTTCTCTTAACAGTTATATATCTCAGTCTAGAGGAGTCGATAAATAATGACATTTTAAAATTTAAAATAAATACAGTGATAAATGATGTAATTGGCAATATGTTGGTAATTAACATTACTACTTTTAATAAAAATGCTACATTAATAAATATTTATGGTCCGAACAAAGACAACCAAGAATTTTACCAAAGAATTTGGCACGTTATTTTAGAATTTGAAAATTATCACATTATTCTAGCTGGATATGTTAACATTGCTATTTTTCCTGACATTGATACATTGAACTATTCTTTTATAAATAACGTCAGAATTAGAGAAAAGGTGATTGATTTGTGTGAAGATAATTTAGCTTATATTGTTTAAAGAGTTTTGAATTTGGCATAATATAATTTCTAACAAAAGAGCTAGATTCGATTTGTTCATAATATCAGACAATTTTATACAGGAAGTGCACGATGCAAATATTGAGGCGAAATAGAGAGAGATATAATCATGTTTTAATTACTATAAACTTTAAATCTGGAAAAGTTATGACAGAAAAACCTTTTGGGAAATATAAAAACTACATTTATATATATATATATATATATATATATATATATATATATATATATATATATATATATATATATATATACACACCAGTAATATGTTCATCATTTATTCTTTCACGCGCTTTCAACATCATCATTATGGATACTCTTCAGATAGATACATTATACTTTCAAAGTATTTTTCTAAATAAACAATTTTACACCATTGTTATGTCAGTTACGTCATTGTTTATAGGGCGAGATATAAACAACTTCTTTACATCTAAATACAACACTTGTACACATATACACATCTGTCATACTGACGAAATCACTAAACTCCCTTCATAGTCTTTATGCACACACATAAACACTATATATATATATATACGGTGTGTGTGTGTGTGTAAAGTATGTACACGCACATACAGGTTAGGGTTAAACCGGATGACAGTTGGTGGTCTGGGATATTTTTGGATGGGGTGAAAAAGTGAATCTTTCCATTTCCACCTTTAATCTAAATTCCATTCTTCGACTAGCCATGTCCATTGACATGCTTGTACATTCGTCCTCTATGAGTACATCCGTGAGTCGGTTTTACTTGCACCTGAACCCCGAGAGAGGATAATCATGTTTGGCATTATGTTTCCCCCGGATGAGTAGATGGTAACGAACATTTCAATTCTGGATGCCGCCACACGAGGAGGGTAGAGGACGGGTGTTTCCAATACCACATTGTCCTGGATCACATGAAATCTTGCTTGTAACCTGAACTATGTCTTCACCGATTTAAAAGGTGTGGTGTGGTTTTGTGGCGTTCACTTTATCCGCAATTTGCGAATGTATTGTGATCAGTCATGTCGCCCATGAGTATCTGCATCCGTCTGTCCATATGTCCATTCGTAAGTCAGTCGGTTTCCCTTGTAACCGCAATGACGTCCACACCGGCTGAGAAAAGATGATAATATTTGGTAGGATGCGTCGTAATGATAAATGAATGACGACCAATGGCTTTTGAGTTACAAGGCGGAAAAGAAGCACTGAAAATGTAGCTCTTTACTCTTGACATTGAAGATGTGAACCCAAATCCCCGACACACCCTCTTACACCGAAAAAAGTGTGATGGAGGGACAGGGTAACATAAAAAAGAAGAGAGAGAGAGAGAGGCCGACAGAGAGAGAGAGAGAGACGCGAACATTATGCGTGCAAAGGCGAATGCGTGGCAAGATGGCGCATACGTAATAATTTCTGGAAACAAACGCAAAACGAAAGGTCTTAAGCAAACATTATATATAAGATAGAGATAATATATTTTATCGTATGCTGATATTATATATATATATATATATATATATATATATATATATATATATATAGAGAGAGAGAGAGAGAGAGAGAGAGAGAGAGAGAGAGAGAGAGAGAGAGAGAGAGAGAGAGAATAAAATAAAGTTTCTGCTTCTTCTGACCGAAGTCACTTCCCGCTTCTGCTCGTGAACACGAATCACGTTATAAGTTCTTGGTCCGAGAAGATGTTAGATCAAAATACACTTCCTCAACCCTGGTCTGTCGAATAGTTTTGCCTGTGGGTTATTGATCTTTGACGGATTTTCATTCCTGAGATATTATCTGCCTAAAGTCTACAGTTACTTATTGCATTATATGCTACTACTAATCTCTATGTATCTTGTTTCAGATTTCATCCAAAATGGCAGAAAGTGACGCAGATCAGAGCGTTCTTATTATTGGTTACGAAAAACCGTGGCTTGATAGATCGGCCATTTTGATTAACAACTCTTTTCTGGATGCCCTTGATGAATCTACTAGCAAGGGAAATCATGGCCGTGATCATGAAAAACTGACCGGTGAGGGTGAACAAGAGCTTAAGCAGTTGAAAGAATGTCATGTCAAAAGCCTGATGTCTGCATGTAATCCTTCAGATACAGAAAAATCACAACGTTCGCCAAACCAGCATAAACACAATCAGAGAAGTAGAAAATTCAGTAGGAAGTCTTCGAGAGAAAGGCAGGAAAGTCTTTTAAGCGGAAGCACTTCGAGTAGATCTGAAGAGAAGCGTAAAAGTAAAGATGACCAGTCACTTTCAAAAGGAGAGAAGAAAAGCCTGTTAGAGAATGAAAACCAACAAAGATCAGCTAAACAGCATGAAAACAGTAGACATGTTCAAAGGTCATCTTCAAAGAAAAGAACGGGAAGCTGTGCATATATGGGAATACCACGACTCTCAAGACAAAAGCTTAAGAGAAGAAGTATAGATAAGACACATCAGAGAAGGACTTTAAAAGTAATTCAGACGAAGTAAAAACAGGGCGATCAAGAGATGGTCATAAGACAATTAAGAGTGTTAATAAGACTTTAAAGCATCCGACGAAATAATCCAAACATCAATCACCAAACGGGCATGGAAACTAAGGCAGACACGGATTCGTATGCTCAGACGAAAGCTAATCGGAATAATTATTCAAGGAAAATATTGTACAAGTCAACACAGAAACACATTAACTGAAGCGTAGTCCATATTGAATAGCCAAAAGATCCAGCCGATCGACAGCTCCACAGGGTCCACACCCGAGAATTAGTGGAAACAAATACATGCTGACACACCAAAGTGGTTTTTATGACACTTGGGAATAAAAGAAGGAAAAAAAACATAACTTGATTGTTGTTGCAGAGGATTCAAGGGCTCATGACGACTGTCAAATGTGTCGTTCATATCCGGCATCCTTGCGCTGATTTGTTAAGTACTTTTTCCACATACATGCAATAACTAAGTCTGTTATCAGGAAGCAATGATCGGACCAATTGTAATGTATCCATTAAATACCTTTTTTGGGCAGACAGTCCTTGATATTGTTCTGTACTAAAGTTAAGTAAAATCTTTCTGTGCTCGGTCTTGATGTGAATCTGGTGTCTTCTTTCCCCGTTCCTGGCCGTCATTATATTACGTAACACCCTTGCTGGTAACAATTACAAAATACAAATAAATTCGTACCATGCAGAGAGCTAGCTACTTTTAACGCTATCCTTTGAATTCTACATTTTTCTATGTTTCAGTGTGTTTTCTTATGTTCTTTCTTATTTTAAGAAATGAAATGCTATGAAACTGCTTAGCAGTGACTAGAGGTTCGGTACCGGCATCCATGATTAATTTTCTACAATGCGGGTACCGGCCCTCTAGTCTTTTGGTTTACGAAGCCGTTACCGGCTATGTAGCCGATTCTAGTGTCATGTACTGAGAAACCGGTATCGTTATATATGATCATACTATCAAAAGCCGCTGAGTTGCCTTTCTAAGTTCAAATGCATACATGTAGATTTATTAGCCGAAGATAGAATGTAAATTACAGTCCTCTGTTCAAAACCATATTTGGAATTTTTAAAAGTTCCAAAAGGGATACAGACTATCACATTTGTAATATGCAACACGAGATCTCTAACATTTTCCATACTGAAGCCGATTTGCAATGGCGCCCTGGTTGTCTTCGTAATTGTTATATCCACAATGACTAATGTACTATCTTAAAATCATTTTATATTCACTCTTTCAATCCAAGCAACCTGGGATTCAATGGAGCAGACAGCTTTTAATCCAAAGCATCGGACATATAAAACTAGTGAGAAACAAAATCACAAGACAATTGTTTTTTTTGTTTTTTTTTTTTACTTAGTGCAGGTCGAATATGCTTATTTGTTTATATGCACTTATCTAATGGGAAATGCATCACAATTCAATTACCATATAAATTTTTTTTATTTTTACGCCTTAACAACCCGGTTTCACGGCAAATTATATGATGATTGAACATTGAAAGGCAAGACATGAAAATGAGAAAGGCAGTAACAGACAAGGTACTGTAAATAGATAAATGGTTGTGCTTATCTGTTATTTAAAAAGAGAATAATCATCAAAATGATGAATTTATGTCTGACACTTTGCTTTTCCTCTGCTACAAAAATATCAGTATGCGTTTATTTTCTAGTGTGCAATTATTATCCAGTTTTTACAGGAATCAGTGCAAGTGCACCGCCATGTGAACGCAAATAGATGTCATCCGGCAGTGCTGTTTGTGAGACGTGAGGTCATACGATGGGGTACTGTTGAGTGTAGTATCGTGTTGCCGCATTCGCTGACAACTGCATCATACTTCCGGTGCTTGTGAGACCGTATATAAATATCGTCCTCCATCCTAGTGACAGTACGGCATCTCCGTACTTTTTTTTGTTTTTTTGTTGCCATGATGTACCGCGCCGATGTGAAGCTAGCAACCAATCACTGCAATTCAGAGGGAAGTTCCAAACTAGCTATTATAAGAATGTCGCCATTGACTAACCAATCTGGAGACGCAGCTTTTGCTAGTCACCGGATTATAATATAGGCTTGCCAATTTAGACCTGATACCAGCGAAGTTGCCACGATCACCGGTGGCCAACAATTATCGAATCACTAACTCTTCACTAAAAATTAGTATCGACTGAGATTCACATGCATATGTTAGCCCCAGGTACCAACAATTCGTCATTGTACTAACATACCTCCATAATTTAAAGGTTTGCTGTTTGATATTGTTTTTGTGCAAAAGATAGGAAGTTAAAATAGTAAGAGAGTAGTTGCCTCACATGCAAGAAACGATTTGGTCTGTCACATTTCATAGTGATAATAGAAAATATTTACCGAAATACATCTTCGCATTGTATTAAACAGTGTACCAAACACCCCATGGCAGAAACGAACATTACGTTTATCATAGTGCCGTATGGAACTAACAAAAGCATAGTATATACTGTTCCAGCTGTCATACTTTAAACGTTCACAAAATGTCTGTGGTTTTTTTGTGTGTGGATGTTTGTGTGTGTGTGTGTGTGTGTGTGTGTGTGTGAGAGAGAGAGAGAAAGAGAGAAAGAGATAGAGATTGCTTGATTTCCTGTAAGTAGCCTAGTTTATCTTTTTGTGACTCACTATGTACATTTTTGCAGAGTCTTAGAACCAAAAAGTATGCGACTATTATAATAACAAAGAAATCAGTTGCGGAAACTGCATAGACAAACACGACAACCTATTGCAAATAGTAAAATCTTTGCAAGCATAAAAAAGTTCTTCCGAATTATTCCAATCGTTATTTTCTCGCATTAATTGTATAACACTTGGATATTATGCATATTGCCAAATAGCAAATTGTACCAAATATTATTTTGCGAATATGCTGAATTTACTGTATTCGCGAAAATTTTATGAAACGAAAATTTTATGCTTACAGAACCAGCTAACCTTTTGTCAAACTTTGGCAAAGTTACCAAATTAATAAAACTAAACGCGATTTCTGTTTTCACAGATAGAAACTGAACTAAAAACTGATGAATTAGAACTTAATAATGTGAATGGGAATACAAATTTAAACCAGAAATTCTCCCAAGAAAATCAATTAACTTAAGCATGATTTGACACTGCTGCTGCTACCACTACTACTGCTGATGATGATGATGTAATAATAATAATAATAATAATAATAATTGGGTGATTTGATACAGCGGCTACTACTACTATGAAACGAAAGATCGAAAATCGGCGACATGGTTCCGTTAAATAGACCTCTGCTTTTAAGGTAACTGGCTTGATAACGTAACCCTAAATCGTAACAACACCAGCTGCGGAGCGAATCACCACCGGTACCGACTGCACACAGTCTTAGGGACAGAGAGTTGAGTCCGACATCGTAGGAAAAGAGCATTGATGCCGGTACCCGCTAGCCAGTGACTAAAAGCTGTGTTAATAATATACTATTTGAATTCCTTATATCTATTCCATATGCCATATGAATGCTGATGGCGGTTTTCTTGATAGTTTTTATCTGCTTTCAACATGGGTTTAACACGCATCAAGCTGCTCCGGATCTGTCCTTAGATAAAGAGCTGTTAGTTTACAAGTCCATGCGTTTCGTCTAGAATCATTAAGCTGAAAGAACAGGATAGACTCTGATCTGCTGGCGAATAATGCGATATAAGACCTGGGTATGTTTGCAGTCGGGTGGGCGCTTACTTCCTCGATAAAATTTAAGGAAATTGTCTGGTCCAATTTGAAATCGCTTTTTACAAAAACATGTTTAAACATTGCAAAATATTTCTCTTCGATAAGGTATCTGGTTGAGGAGATATGGGGTTTAAACTTTGAAAGAATAACTTCCACTGTATAATTTGCTCCCAGGGCCCCATTTCACGTGCGCCTAAGATTTTGTGTGCGTGCTATACAGTTTCAAAAAGTATCAATAGAGATTTTGGCTTGAGAAATTATTTAATTTTTAACTTTTGCATTTTAATGTTTTCACTCACACTTCATATTCGAGTAGACTCGTGCGGCCCTTTTCCTTCATAAAATTAAAAAATATCAGAATGGAGAGGAGTGACTGAAATTTATTTTTATTTCATTTATTATATATATATATATATATATATATATATATATATATATATATATATATATATATATATATACAATTTCTAACGAGGCTATACTTTGGCAATAAACCCGTCTCCATATAGATCTTAACGTAGTTACATTTTAAAAATTGTATATACCGTCTATACTCGAGTATAATCCTATACCAAGCAAACTGCATAGACCGAGATCTGCCGTCGCATTATGCGACGGCAGATAAGGGTCTATGTTGTGTGCATTTGGAACCGGTTTATACGCGAGTATAGACGGTAGTACGTTTGTGTAGAATCATTATATATCTCTTTCATCAGAACCCATCAACCACTATCATAGTTTATTACATGTAGGTTTCTAGCTTAAGCACGAGTTCATTCCTGCTCCTGTTGATGTTCGGTGTTACGTACTCCTGAGCTGACTCCATGGATTTTCATTCGTATATTCAAAAGGAACAGTTGTAGTGGTGCAGCTCAGTGGAGTTTCCTGTCTTCCTCGCTGGTAAACAGCAGGGCCTACGAAAACAACGCCTATATATGGCAGTACCAAAAATAAGAATTAAACTTCCTTATGAATATTTTAATTTCATGAACAGCGACAAAGATCCGAAATGTCACTTTTTCGCACGACAGACGGACGTGTCACCCACTACGCAATGGCCGTCAGAAGAATTTATAAGCAACAAAATGAGTCTTTCCGTTTCGATGCCGAGTACTACCTTTATTTTTCGCACTATTTTTGTGTTTGTAAAGTTTGTAATGAAGTTTTGAAAAAAAGTTTGGAACGAATATTGAAGTTGCGCCAATTAAACAATTAAGTGTGGACAATTAAACAATAAAGCGTGGACAGTCGCGCTAGGCCATAGATGGGCGAACATATTACATAAATGACAATTCTGTATAACACTCCACTTGCTGCTGTTCTAAATATCTGCACATGCGGTTCCATTACAGAGGTAATGAGTATTAAAATATTTCTTCTAAATTTGACAATTAACTGATACACGATATTTATACTGACGGAAATTACTAGTAATATGAAATCTGGCTGATAGCAAAATGATTCGACGATTTCCCCTGCAATGACGTCGCGCAACTTCTTTTCGTGCATGGATACTATTCACGGCTTTTGTTTCAGATTTTGAGGCTACTAATCTAATTAACAGAAGAACTTCAGTACAGATTAATGGTTTTCTTAATCAATTTTTAACAACTATTACACACAGGAAACAATCGTCAAACATTAAACATGTCACGGACTTTTAGGCCTTTTTCAAATTATCTAGGCTGTCTATATAGCTTGCGGGAGTTCGGCTTGTATACACTTTTAAATAATTATTATTACCTTTTTAAACATCCAATTACTGGCAACACAGAAAGGAGTTAAATGTGGGGAAACGTCCATTCGTTACAAAGTAGTCAATACACGATCAAGCAATTGAAATTTGAGGGTATAAATTAAAAAAAAAAAGAAAATTAAAATGATATCTTTATTGAAACTTTATATAAATTTTCACAATATAAAATCGATGAATTTGCCACACAAAGTAGCACAGATCTATTCTTCTGCTTTCTAAATCATCAAACGCGTCAAAGCCTTTTAAAAACTGATCTGGTCTGTCTATGACTTGAGACAGTTCAGCATGAATACAATTTACAAGTAATTAAATAATTTTAAAAATTAAATTACCGGCAACAAAGAAAGTAGTAAATGTGGGAAACTTATAGAGTAGCTACTTAGTATTTACATTGATACATGATTAACAAAATTTAAAACAAAAAATGAAATTTTGGAGTCTATATTACACAATATTATGAAAATAACAATTATTGCTTTATTTAATATTTTAATAAATTTTAAATAAATAAATTTAATATTATTTATCAAAAAGTTGCCTAAAGAGTAACACATGCCATAGATCTATCCTTCTGCTTTCTAAATATTTTTTCTTTTTTGGGCCAAACTTTAAACATGTCAAATCCTTGTTTATAATTCTAGGGCTGTCTGTAACTTGCGGTAGATCGGCATCAATCAATTTTAAAAATAAAATAAAAATAAATAAATAAAATTACTGGCAACAAAGAAAGGAGTAAATGTGAGAAAAATTCGAGATATTATAAAGTACCTATATAAGTTAATAGATGATAAAAAAAAAATGTTGGGGGTCTAAATTAAAGAAAATATGACAGTTATAATTACTTCTTCATTGATTATTTTAAATACATTTTAAATAGCTGAAATAAATATTATTTATTAAATATTTGCCAAACAAATTAGCATACGTCACAAATTTATCCTACTTTCTAAATCATATTTCGGGGATCAAGTATCATACATGCCAAAGCCTTTTTCAAAATTTTCTGGGTTGTGTATGACTTGCGGCAGTTCGACATGAAAAGTTTTGAAAAATAATATTAAAAAATGTACAATCCAAATATAGACAACAACTGAGTTAAATGTAGAGAAACTTCTATTAAGGTATTGAGTAGATATTTAGATTGATGCATATTTTTTTCAAAGTCGACATTTTGGGGTTTATATTCAAATATTAGGAAAAGTACAATTAATTCTTCATCAAAAATGTTAATAAATTTTAAATAAATGAAATAAATATTATCCTTCTGCTATTTAAATCATTTTCTCAAATTTGTCAAACAGCATCCACGCTGAAGCCTTTTTGCAAAATCTTTGAGTAGTCTATTTTTGTTGCGATTGGATTCTAAAATATTAATAAAACATTGCAGATCATAAAATAACTAAAAACAAATTATTATTCAAAAGTAAATAATTTACATGGGGTACATTTCTGATGTCGGTGGGAAAATTTCTACTTCAAAAATTTATAAATAAAGTGAAAAATCCGAGTTTTGATCTTAACCCACAATATTTTCTAACTAGAATAACGTCCAGCTCACTCTAGAAAAGTCCGCGATCTGTTTTTTTTTTTTTTTTTACAAAATTCATTTATAGGATACAAAATATGTTATATTTTGGATACTCACTATTGTCACAGAACTTGAAGTAATTCATGAATTCCTGGGTCTGTTCTTACTCAATGGGGCTCTGTCCCATGAGTCATAACTCGGAAACCACTGAGATCTGCACCCAAGGGAATTTCAGTGACCCAGTGGTTAAGGCGATTGACTCACGACCAGAAGGTTACATGTTTATGTCAATTCATCTGATCAGCCTGAATCGACTATCGAATTTCTTTTTTTTTTTTTTTTTTTTAAAGGTCATGCGTTTCTTTGCTTTTAGTAGTTACATTTGGAAGTGTTTTAGGAAGAAAGCACATTTTAGGTCATTAGATTATTTTATTAAAAAAACTAAAAATACACAATATAAATTAAAACTAATCTGTGAGTAATGGCATTGAATATATGAAATGCCTCTAAAACAATGGACACTACATGTCTTAACATATAAACAATAACTGTTTCTGGCACTTTAATATGGCAATATACTGTACAAGCAACAGTCAGACTACATTTAACCCAACATATAAAACTTGCTTCAGGATATTCAGGTATTACAAATGTGATCAAGGTTTTATCAATAATTCTTCACAAATCAATTTATAAACGTGGATATTTTTTTTTAACAAGAAATATGTTCTTCTTAAAAGCAAAATCATTTACTGGTGTGCATCATATACACTTTTAGTTCTTCAGTCTAGAGGCTAGATTGCATTATCATTAAATATTCCGCAAAGCTTTCTTTCTTACTAAAAAAAACTTTGGTTCGCTTGGGTTAGCCCACTTTAAGGTGTTTTGCATAGTGGCCTAAAAACACAGTAGAGTGTCTTGCTGAATGACACACCATGGCAGTCGACCCAGCTTGAGTAGGAATCCAACACGCACACAACATGCATTTTACAAACTACTCTCTTATAAATATAACTATATTATCAAATTGTTATCAACTTAAAGCGCTACTTGTCATAATGAATTGTATGTTTTTCTTTAGTTTTAATTATAAATCATTTTCTATAATCTAACGTATATTATTTTATTATTGTCTATAAGTTATATTGAAATATATGCATCTTGTATTCTAAGAAAACTTTTTTACAAAATCTGTTTTAAACTTTCTTCTGCTACGGGAAGAAGAAATCTGTATAACTCCAAACACGTGATTCTTAATAGTA
Source organism: Margaritifera margaritifera (assembly GCA_029931535.1). NCBI lineage: Eukaryota > Metazoa > Mollusca > Bivalvia > Unionida > Margaritiferidae > Margaritifera > Margaritifera margaritifera. Next base: position 4,373,836 of record JAQPZY010001678.1, read on the forward strand.
AGTTACCTCGCTTGCTTTACTCTAACAAGAAAGATGGATTAGTAGGATGACTTCTGTTGAAATATCTTCCAATGCTGTTGATTGCATTTGCTGTTAAAACAAATGTTTCAAGTGCCCTCTAATTTTTAAAAACAAATTGGGTATCTTCGTCCATATTCCATGGAACATCGGCAGCATTTGTCCAATATTAAAAGTCTCCTATGCCAGGACGCTTTGTGTCGAAGTTAGTTTAATTAATGCCAGCATTTGTTTAAAAATTCTATTTCTCTCTTTTTTTTTTACGTAAATTTGTGCAAATGTTTGTCTACTTTTACTATAAACGGCAGCCATATTTGGCTCCAGGATAACATCATTTATATAAATCTAGAAGGCATTCACTCTAGGACATTTTATGTCAAAGATCAAAGTTTGCTAAGTGATGTTTTAGAAGAAGTTGTTAAAGGTTTTTCTATTGTTAGTAACAGCAACCATATTTGACAGCATATTGGCATTATTTGTATCATCGTAAAAGCCCCTCATGCCAGAATGTTTTCTGTAAAGTTTAGTCAAATTCTGTTCATAAATTCTTGAAAAGAAGTCGATTAAAGGATCTTCTTTCTTTTTAGTAATGGCAGGCATATTTTGAATGCAACATTGTCATCATTTGTATAAATCTGAAAGTCCATATTACTGCCATGCTTTCTGTAAATTTTGGTTAATTTCTGCTAAGCAGCTTCTGAGAAGAATCGTTTAAGATTTTGCCTATTTTTAGTAACGGCAGCAATATTCGAAGGTGGATTGGCATTATTTGTTTAAATCTGAAAGTCTGTTATGTCCGGATGCTTTGTGTCCAGTTTTGTTGAGCAGTGTTTGAAACGAGGTCATTTTTAGGTTTTTCTAATTTTAGTAATGGTGGCCATATTTAATGGCAGATTGGCATCATCGTACACAATTAAAAGACCTTTAAGCCACATTGCTTTATGTGAAATATGGTAAAATTCTGCTGAACAATTTCTGATAAATTGTTTTAAAGGATTTTCTATTTTCAGTGACAGCGGCCATACTTGATGGTGAATCGGTGACATGTGAGCAAATTTGAAAGACCATTATGACAGGATGCTCTGCGTCACATTTGGTCAAATTCCGTTGAACAGTTTCTGAGAAGTCGTTTAAAAGGATTTTATATTTTTAGTAACAGCGGCTATATTTGATGGTGGATCGGCCACATTTAAACAAATTGTAAAGACCTTAATGTAAGGATGCTTAAATCACTTTGGGTCATATAATTTTGAGTGTTTTTAGGAGAATTTGCTGACAATTTTGTTTTGTTAGTAACCGCAGCCATATTTGATAGCGGATTGGCACCATTTTTTTTTTACAAATTTGAAAGAGCTTCATGCCATGTTGCTTTCTTTCAAATGTGATCAATTCTGTTTAACGTTTTTTGAGAAATTGTATATAGCAACAGTGAATGGCTGATGCATGAGGCATGAAGGACCACACCATTAGTTCACTTGGCGTTATGACCAGGTGAGCTAATACTATGCAAAAAGTATATCTATCAAGCTGTCTGCATTATATCATAGCCTTTTGTGTTAATTTTGTTTCTTTCTGATACAAAAACAATTCAAGAATATTTTTACAAAAGTATTTTCTCCTTTTTGGTTTGTTTATCTGTGATTACAACAATTTAGAAAAAAATCTGTTATTTAAACATAATGGTATCTTCGATCTTTATATTCATTAGGACCACCACATTAAAAATACAATTAACATGTTAATGAATGTTACCTTTGATTCTCCATTACGGTTATTCTAACAGGATTATGCAGTAACTCCCCATAGCGTTGTCTCCCCCTTCCAATATTTCATACACATTTACAGATTTTACAGATATATCAAATTCATCTTCATTTTATAAAAAAGAAACAAAAAAGAAAATAAAAGATTCAGAGGACATTACTTTAACCAATGACTATCTATCTATCTAAAGTGTATTTTGATGGTCTATCAACATGATCACTTGGTAACTCCGATTCATGAGCATTCAAAATCATTTACCTCTTTATTTTTCACTTTTATGCATGCCTTTTTTTTTTTAAAAAAAAAACCATTCAGGCAGATCTGTGTATTAACTTTCCTCTTAGTGCTTGATACCTATAAACACAATTAAATTATCAAACCTGTCAAACAACCAACTTGTACTTGTTGCTTATTTTCTGCCGACATTTGGTATGTTCAATGTCGAATAAACATTCTATGATATTATCCATTTCTCCTCTTTTTAATATACTTAGAGGTTTAGTTCCATGGTAAATAAGTCTACACTCAACTTTCTCTCCCTCCTGGGTTGGTCTCTTCACAAGCCTGATAGTTAAGTTTAACTGATCTTTCACAGAGCCAAATTGTTAAATTTGTCCGCTAATGATCTTCTTCAAATATTGTTTAACGTCAATAAAGAATTCATAAAATCGTGACTGTTACCACTGTAAAATCTGTATTCATTTAAATTTATATAAAATAAATCTAGAAGTTTTTTTATTAGGCTTTTGTTTAAATTTTGATTATTTTATACATCTCAATTCTTGTTTAGTTCGAAGATTTTTTTTTTTTTTCGAACTTTTGTTTGGTATTGGTTTGTCGGTTATAGAAGTCTTCATTTATTTAAGCAGAAATATTTAGATATATATTTGACTATTTTTGATTTACTTAAGCATATATATTTCAATATATATGAAACTACTAATTTTAGCGATATAAAATAAAATATATAACTTTAAATATTGTAACCTTGAACATTTTAACTTTTAAACTTTGGCATAAATTTTGACAAGTGTCGAAACGGAGTGACTGGTGCTTGGTCCTGCTGATTATCTTACTTCCCCAGCAGTCCAAGGGACTCCAGAGATGCTGCTTTTCGGTTCCCATCACATGGGAACTCGCACTCACTCAGTTGTGTCACCAGCTTGAGGGCGGGTTCCACCAGCTTATTAACCCCATGAGAACATTGAGGCCATGACAATAACCAATGTTAGGCCTTACTTTCTAAATGTTTGCAGATTCTAGCAAATCCAAGCCCTGCTATCCAACAGGTGGCCATCCCATCAGACCATTAGGGATTTCGCACAGCTATCTATATATAGGTTCGCATCTCCTTATATAATGTTCTCGTTATAATTAAATTTTCAATGGTTTGTGGCTCATTTAAATAATACTTTGTCAAATACACTATCTTTAAAAGCATACAATCACTTTTTTGTGATTCTTTTATACAAAAAGCAGACACAAAATACTTTTTTTTTTAAAGATCCATAAAAAAAATTGAAACTGCAATACCAATATGTCTACTACATTCTCTAAATACCAGAACCACAGTTTTAGATTTCAAACTAGTCATCGCAATATCGTGTCTTATTTTTGGAAAGATAAACATTATTACTTAATGCAACTATTTTGTATTGTACCCACAAAATCTAAAACAGAAAAGATTGTATAGCCTCACTGCCTCCACATGATCATGAGAAACATAAGCAATTAATCTGTCATTCATAAAACCTAAAAAGCATAATGATTTATACCTTTACATTTCTTCAAAATGACAGTATTTAGCAGTTAAATGCATTTTAATGAATGCGAGCTATTCTGAAGGAACATTATAAATACTTATAGACTTCAAATATATATATATATATATATATATATATATATATATATATATATATATATATATATATATATATATATATATATATATATATATATATATATATATGAGTGGTCCAGGGAACTGTAGGACATTTTTTATTTTAAAAATGAGTGGTCCAAAAATGTTTTCTTGTTGGGATACCGGATTTTAAATTGCATAATATACTGTCTTAAACCGGATTAAACTGGTTGAGTGGTCCACAATTGACACATCTAAACTACTTAAACCTGAGTTTAGAGGTCCATAATTGACACATTTATACTACTAAAAGCTGAGTTGAGTGGTCCATAATTGACACATCTATACTACTAAAACCTGAGTAGAGTGGTCCACAATTGACACTTCTATACTGCTAAAAGATTTTTTATCGTGAAAAAAACACTACGTTAATGACGTGAATGCCCATTGATATACGACATAATTTCTTACTCTTGCTCAGAGTGAGAGGATGTGACGGATATGCAAGTAGAAGGGCCAGTAGAAATTTTATTTTATTTTATGTACAGTAATTTTCAAGTGTATAATCTTGTGAGATCTCAAGGGGCAGATTGGTGGAGTTGGGGGGGGGGGGATGTAGCTCGAAACAAACCATAAATTTCCTAGAATAAGTTTTCTTTACATTTAGATGGCTAAAATTATGACCTGGAAATGCTTTTAATGCAGGAGCTTCCGGGAATTTAGTCCTCTGTCCACCCTACTAGGGATTCCATCCCCCTTCTTTAGCACCCCCCCCCCATATTCCTGAATCCGTGCCAGCCACAGATCCCTTACCTACTTGTTTACGCCCCATCCCCCCCCAATACAAAATAGTCCTGGATCCGCCCCTAATCTCAGTATACTTAAACGAATCGCACACTTGAACCATATGCCTGTGCTTGTGAAGAAGCTCGTGTTAAGCTTCTTTCACAAGCAGAAGTAGTCACTGACGCCATAAGTTACAACTTGTGTTTCTTTCCAACAGAATAAAACAAAAATTCTTGTACCTGAGTAAAAATATTTCCCAACTAATATAATGGATATAATAGCTTCTTTTTCTATAAATCAGAGCAAGATTATGTTTTCAAAAAATTCCAGCTGCCGAACCCTTTCAAAAATTAAATCGTCGGTCCTTTGGTAGAATCTATTTTGGGGATAATTCCAAGATCTAGGTATGTTCAACTCTATTAACTTGGTCAAGAGATTTTCACAGATCGTTATTTTCCATTGCCTTGATGCCTGAATAAATTCGAGAGCATAGAGCGGTAGCCTAGTTACAAGTGCAGGTCTTCCTTTATGAAAGACGCTATTTGTTGAACCAGTGCATGCAGTGGGGAAATGCCTTCGTTTCCACACCCTCTAGCTTATGAGATTCTAATGAAGACCTTTGGTGGGACGTGCTTCTTCTGCGAGGCTTTCCTCAGTAAGGTCTTTTTTTAAGAGTCTATCTACCTCAGAGAGGATGAAATACATTTGCCCATGGCCATGAGAAGTTAGAAATAACTGGATTTTCCCAGTTACATTATGTTGCCAGAGGAAGAGAATCTTTTCAAATTCTTCATCTTTGATAGGACCTTGATGATAACAATCATGGAGGAATACTCAAAGTTGTAGATCCTGTCCTCCCAACTGACTGACAAAGTACCAAACTTTTGGATCTGATACAGGCGATGTGAACGTGGGAGCTTATAACCCCACCTCTATCTGGCAAACAAATATATCGTCATCATCATCAGATGGCCCATAGTGATGGAAATCTGTTGAAAGACAGTTAGGAACAGAAATTGGAAAACGTTCACGCAGTATTTGATCTTTCTCTGTGATGAGAATTCAGCTAGTACATTGAGTTTGCCTTGTAAGTTGTACCAGACTTTTAAAACAATTTTATAATGGGAACACCGATGGATACAGTCTCAAATCAAAACGCATAGGATTTTCTTTTAAACCAAAAGTTAGTTTTTTTTTTCTTTAACCTCAAGGTAGTTTTTTTTTATTTTTATTTTTTTCAAATAATTTCACTGGCGCCAAATAGCTTGAAAAATATTCTTGCTATGATTTATAGAAAGAAAAAAAACCTCTGATATCCATATTATATTAGTTGAAAAAAAATAAATTATCTTAAGGTAAAAGAAAAATTAAAATCCCAGACACCCCATTTTATTTTTTGGTTCCTAACACATTTCATCATATGATTGAAGACTTGTTGATATATCCTTTAATCTGGTTTAATTTGCCAACATATTTTTAAAAAAAGAGGAGAAATAAAAGTCAGATTGCCATTCATACCTTGGAGTGTATCCATCGAGTGTTCGTGCCAAATGTCATCCATATGGGCAGCATGCACTGCTAAAGACTTTGTTGACAAGTAATACATTATGCAATCCATGACCTTTGTAAAGCTCCATGGATCTGGGTTTTGGCCAAATGGCAGCATTCAAAACTGGCACACCATGTCATGGAGGCCACATCAGAGATATTTATAAGAATACTAGTGAATAAAAAGTTTAAAGTAGGCATCTGTCAAATCAAAACTGATGGCAAAAATATGCCCCTTTTATTGCCAGACTGATTGAATCTTTTCACGACTATAAATAACTCTTTGGTTGTAAGATGCAGAATGCAAAAGATGCCCAAAATTGTCAAAGAATATATGGCACGTCAAAAATGTAATTTTTGGTGTGCTTGAGATATTGCTATCAGAAAAGATATATCCAAGCCCGATCAAAAGCAGAGATGTCAACGATTCTGATTTTGGCAGAATCATTCCGATATCTGACCTCAAATCACACCATTTCATTTGTCAGATTCCAATTTTCCAGTCAATATGATTGAGTATATGTGAACTGCAACAAAAACACCAACAAATCAAGATAGCTGAAATGCTTGTAATGTATATAATTCATTTGCGAAAGTGCACCTATGCATTTGTATCACAAAGCAACTGATTACGTGTATTGACCAATCAAAAATCACATCCGCTTAGTGCTTCGATTCATCTGAGACGGTGCAAGAAATGATCATGAAACGAACGGCGACTGATAATTATACCTCAATAATAAACAAACAAGAGTCCCTTGAAGAATCTGATGCTCTACTCATGAAAAGAATTTCCAGAAATTCAAGAAAAAACCCTTTCTTCTTTGTAACTGCCAAGTGTTACAACCATCTGATATTTCTGAGCGATAAGATTTTCAAATCTGTTACTGTGGCAGCTGTAATGGCTGTAAAATCGGCACTATTTTCATTTACAACAAAGAAGACACCATTAGAAGACTTGGTGAAAACCCCATGTTGATATGATCATAGTTCATGGAAATTAGTGATATGATATTCAATATGTTCATTGTGGCAGCCACATTTAAGGTCAGATCGGCATCATTTTCACTCAGGACTAACAACATATCATAATTAGTCCTCTGGTGAAAACCCCATGTTGACATGACTTTCCATTTAGGAGTAACAATAACAAGCTTAACAAAATGGCTGCCATGGTGGCCATACTGGACGTCAGATTGGCACCATTTTCATTTAGTAGCAATTTTTACATCATAAGAAGCCTTCTGGTGAAAACCCAATGTTCATATGACTTTCCATCAAGGAGAAGTAGAGATAGAATTTTCAAGATGGCCACTGTGGTGGCTATATTGGATATCAGATCGGGACAATTTTTATTGAAGACCAACTAGACATTGTAAGAAGTCTTCTGGTGAAAACCCCATGCTGATAAGACTTTCTGTTCAGGTGTAGTAATAACAAAATGTTCAAGATGTCTGCTGTAGTGGCCATATTAGATGTCAGATGGGCAACATTTTCATTTAGTGTTAACATGAAATTCAAGATCGCTGCCGTGCTGGAGGTCAGATCGGCACCATTTTCATTTAGGACAAACTAGACATCACAAGAAGTAATTTGGTGAAAAACCTATGTTTATATCGCCAATCATTCATGAGAAGTACTGATCACAAGATTTTCAAGATGGCTGCAGTGGTGGCCACACTGGTTGTCTGAGTAATACCATTTTCATTTAGGACCAACTAGAACTTGGGCTGAATGTGTGTGTAAAGATTCACGACAATCCTCCAAATAGTTTAGGAAGAGTAGTGATAACAAATTTGTACTAATGGACAGGCAGATGTCGGAAGACGGATGTCATACGATGCACAACATGCCATCACATAAACTCTTCTGGGCTATGACCAGTAGGGCTAAAAATGTGTGCAACAGAAATTTTAATCTGGATCAACAAGGTATCAATGTACACTGTATCAACAGTGGATAAAAAAACATGCCTTTTGCAGTTTTTCGTAGATGGACTTCATTGTAGCACGTGGCAGATGAGATGACCATTTCAAGCTCGTTTCAACAAAAAATCACTTTTAAAGAGGTTAAATACTTAAATTAAATTGTTACATAAAACTCTGAAGTATTCCAATTTTTATGTTCAGTTTCTGTTTTAACATTCACATTCCTATTTGGCATTTGTAGGGGTTGGCATCTTTACAACAGATTAATAAAGAAAAAGAAAAAAAAGAGAATAGTGCTCAAAGAAAACAATTTTCAGACACAGGCCCAGGGCTGGTGACTTTAAAATCACAAGCCCTGACTCCAATTCCATGTGCCCAAAAGTCCCTATTTAAAAAAATAAAAAAATATTTAAAAAATATTAACAGTGCTCAAAGATTTTTTTTTTTTTTTTTAAAAACGGGTCCAGGACAAGTTACTTTAAACAAATCACTAACCGTGACTCAAATTCCACTAGCCCCAACTCCAATTCCATGTGCCCCAAATGGCCCATTTTTTTTTACTATTATTTTGACACAATGTTGAAATTGCTGTAATTTAAATATGAAAATAAATAAACAAAATCATATTAATTTGACTCCTGTGTTTATTTGCCTCTCAAATGTTTTCACGTAAAGCAATGTTTTCTTGTAGGTCCTGATGCCAACCGTTATCCACTTGCTCTAGTGCTCAAAGAAATGTGTTTGAGACACAGGCCCGGGGCAATTGGCTTCAAAAACAAAAGTCACTTGCCCCGACTTAAAATCCCTTTACCCCACAAGGCCATATTTTTTTATACACCCACCCCATCAAGAAAAATTAAATGGTCGGTCCCTTATACTTGTGATATTGTTCACAAGACTGAACCCTCATTCACATTCTGCTGAAGAGGGGGTCACAACTAACGAGATTTCCAACAATTTCACAATATCTGCATCCTCAGGTGGTGAATTCTGAATAATTGTGGCACACAGCTCTGCTCTTGCCATCTCCAACTGTATACTTTCAGCTCTGCCGTCAGGTCGATGATTAGTCTGTGTCAATGGCGGCGCGAGGTGGGGGGGGGGGGGGGATAGCCTAGGGCAATTGCAGCTGTAAAGGGGGCTTACATGGGTGGTGGAGGTTGGCAACTGACATACAAACTGTTCTCTGCGGCAAAGTAGGGACGCCACTAAAGAACATGGCCCCCAGGCGCCTCAGTAGGGACGCCACTAAAGAACATTGCCCCAGGGCGCCTCGAACCCTCCTGCGATATGCGGGGGCCTTCGAGTAGTTTCGTTTTCTGAATGCTGCAAATATCTCAGTGTTTCTCAATCAAAGCTGAAAACAGAAATGAATTCGGAGAGGCATTGATCTTTTTTTTATCAATCAGTAAAAACAGTAGCTTCAGCGTTTCTTTAATTAGTTCGTGTGATAGTACTGTGGATGTGTCACAATTACAGAAAATACTCACTGCATATCAACCGAATCAGCGGCTACCAACTCTTTGAACAAAATGGAGTAAAATATAATGTAATGATCTCAGTTCCTTTAGGGTGAAAAAACATTGTATTATGGGCTCTTACAAGTCGCTAATGCCCTAGCTTAGCTTATTGTTAAACAATCGCATAGGTACTGCTCGATATATTTAACCAGCGATGCATTAAGAAGTCTGCATGATCAACGGAACTCTAATTATAGGTAACCAATGAAATACGGAGAACAGAAATATTAGTTTCCAGTCATGGGTCACGTGTTTCGCTTTGTGCACACAAAGTTTATAGCTTTTGATAGAATTAAGCCGACGATGTTCACAATGTGGAGGGACCTACGGATGGTGCCCCATCAGGAAGTTGAATATTAATAATTTACCAGTGTCTTTCACAAACATCAAAATAAAAACGCCACATTTCATCGACGGACGCAAGGTTTCTTTCAGAAATATTAGATAACATTGTTTATGGACAGACCCGACGGGCAATTCACTTAGAATACGCGAGGGGCCCCAGTGTTTTGGCAGGCACATACTGTGAGCAACCAGACATTGATCATAGGATATCTTGAGTGTCTTTGTATACAAATTGTGTTTGATTGATTTATCCATTAAAGTGTCAAATAAACACCTTAAAAGTAAAATTCAAAGGTGATTAGGTTTACACATTGTTTGTTGGACAATCAATGTAGATGTTGATGACTAAGCCTGCTACAGTCCAATTGCTTGGAGAATATAACGGTCAGTCACCTGGTTAAATGGCAACTTCATTCTTTTATAGTGAACAGTAGTGTGGTAAATTTAAAAAGCGGGCTTCTCAGTAAAGATATTTGTTTGTTCTTACCATCAGCCCTGCAAATGGAAACAAGAGGCCCAAACGGGTTTTGATTTCGCTCACCTTGCTTACATAATTTAACAGTTGACCATCTCACTAAACAGGCTCGTGTAAGAACACATTCCATGTAAACTATCTCCCAAACTTTATATCATGTTGATTTGACCTGCTCTGCTATAACCTGATAAAAATTCTTTCTAAAGATAAAGGCATAATTAATATATATGGTCTCTTGATCATAATCAGTCATCCACGATCTTGATGATAATAAACCCAACAGATCAAAAATCAGATGCAAGATTACCTCTTTAATATGCGTGGATCTCGCTCATTATCAACCTCATCAAAAATCTTAACAATATAAGCATATATTCCAAGTTTGTTCAAAATAAGAACAAAAATATGGCTTCCAGAGTGGTAACAATGTAAACCAATCAGGTACAAGATCACCTCATTAATATGCATTGATCTCACTCATTACCAAACTTTTCAGAGATTTTGATGATATAAACCCATATTCCAAGTTTTATTTAAATCAGATCAGAAATATGGACTTGAGAGTGGTAAGAAGCAATTACTTATGGATGGATGACACAGGCAGGGATATGTCCAGGCAATCTAAAAATGGAAAAAGGAAACTATAATTGAATGACTGCCTCAGTGTCTACAATATACAGCTGTCATTATGAAAACCAGTCCCCGACACCATGTCCTTTTTAACAATATGGCAGTGTGTCAGCACAGAACAGACCCTCAGAACAAAATATATACAGTCTAGGTCGTAATTAAACAGAAAAAGATACTAGTAACAAATACTAACCTATATTATCATCCTCCAAAACATATTTAAGGCCCCGAGTAAATAACTTTACCATTGGACTTGACCAGAAATGCCCATCAATTAGGTGTCATGTATTTGAGATTTAGTAAGTCTGCTTGTTGTCAAAAAATCATTTTAAAACAAGAGTGGCATAAAAAAGTTATTGGGTGAAATTCTATAGTATAGATTTCTCTGAAGGAAAAAATCATTTTATTAATAAATAGTTTGAAGGAAAACAAGTGTAGTATGGAAGGACGATACCAAAACTGAAGTAAAAGTTAATCCGGAACCGAAAATGAAATATTTTACAGTACATTTAATAATTAGTATATCAATGTTTTCTTATTTGTAACAACTGTTTATACCTCCTTTTAATGTTGAATGTTTTCAAAATACTTTTCACAAATATCTGGTTGTCACGTTACATTTGGGGAAACAATGTCTGTCAAGAGCCATCAGACTTCACACACACACACATATATATATATATATATATATATATATATATATATATATATATATATATATATATATATATATATATATATGAGTGCATGTGTACCTAAGCAAATTTACACCCTTGTGCACCTGGAGTTGACCTGTAGTGCGATAACAGTTTTATGCATTTTTGATGTGTGCTAATCAGAGTACATAGTTGAAATGTAATGCATGAAACGTTATATATATATATATCACTGACAGACATGTTGGATTATGACATCATACAACAAAACAGAAGCTCTGTCAACTTGGGTCTTTTGCTAAATTCACTCAGGGCATCCTGAGCTTACTTTGTGCCAAACTGCATATTGGTATCACATTTTACCCGATTTTTTTTGTAAACTGACATAACTATAAAAAAAAAAGATTGTTTCAAGTTACTTTTAATAGCATATATCACTCATCATTCATTGGAAGGGTGATTTGTTCAAGCCACTATTAAAAGTGATACAATGACCAATTTTATTTATACATTTCATATGTGGTATAAATATTATTACATAATAAATGTTTACATGCATGTACATGTAGATTCTCAGGTACATGAAGCATTCAAGTCTTAGTACTGGTAAAGAAAAATGTTTGTCATTCAAGCTATATTACACTTTTTCCACTATAAATGGAATGTGGCTAATATACATACCGTATATACTGGTTACCAGTCAGATCCAACTGCACACTGCACAGACCCAGATCTTCCACTGCATAATGCGCCAGCAGATCTGGGTATATGCAGTTTGCTAGGACTAAATCAGCAGAACAAACAACATAGATCCTATCTGCCAGTACATTATGTGATGGCAGATCTGGGTCTATGTTGTTTGCAGTTGGACCCAACTTATAAGTATAGATGGTATACAAAGGCCTTAGTATTTTGTTGAGAGAATCTGTCCTGCACCCTACTGTACTTTCCTGAATTTAGAATGAACTAAACAACTGCACAGAGTTTGCGATTAAAGACTACCATGCACATATACAAAATAAAATGAGGGATACACTGCTACTTTATCTTAAGTCATGCACTGGATATAAAGGCAAAATAAAACAAAACAAGAGTCCCTCAAAGGGATTGCTGCTCTACTCGCTGAAAAGAATTTCCAGGAATTCAAGATAAGACCATTTCTTCCTTTTAACTGTGGAGTGTTGAAACCATCTTTTGATATTCTTCAGTGATAACAAGATTTTCAAATTGATTGCTGCGGTGGACATATTGGATGTCAGCTTAGAACCATTTTCATTTAGGACCAACAAATCATCATATGAAATCTTCTGGTGGAAACTCCATGTTGACGTGACTGGAGAAGCAACAATAACAAGATTTTCAAGATGGATGCAATGGTGGCCATATTCGATATCAGATTGGCACCATTTCTATTTCGTAACAACTAGACATCATAAGAAGTCTTTTGGTGAAAGCACAATGTCAATATGACCAGCTAGAGTAGTAGTGATAACAAGATTTTCTAGATGGTCATTGTGGTAGTAATATTAGAAGTTGGATCGTCACCATTTTCATTTACAACCAACTAATCATCACAAGAAGTCTTTCAGTGACAACCCCATGCTGATATGACCATTCATTCAGGAGAAATACATGTAGTGATAGCAAGATTTTTAAGATGGCCACTGTAGCAGCCATATTGGACATCAGATCAGCACCATTTTCATTTAGGACCAACTAGACAGCACAAGTCTTTTAGTGAAAATCTAATGTTGATAGGACCATCCATTCTGGAGTAACAATAATAAGATCTTTAAGATGGCCACTGTGGCAGCCATATTGGCCCTGAGATCAGCACAATTTCTTTGGGGACTAAACTTCATATGAAGTCTTGTGGTGAAAACCCTATGGCAATATGACTTTCTGTTGAGGAGAAGTAGCATTAACCCTGTTTTCAAGATGGCTGATGTGGTGGCCATATTGGATACCAGATTGGCCTTATGTTCATTTAGTACCAGCCAGTCTTTTAGTGAAACCCTGTGTTGGTATGACCATTCATTCAGAAGGAGTAGCAATAACAAGATTTTCAAGATGGAAACTGTGTTGGCCATACTGGATGTTCAAGCGGCACCATTTTCACTTAGGACTAACTAGACCATGGGATGAATGTGTGCATAAAGTTTCATGGGAATCCTCCAAGTAGTTTGAGGAGTAACGATAACAATCTTGTTCTAATGGATGGACTGTAGATGGACAACAGACCATCCCACAAGCTCGTCTGGTCTGTGACCAGTAGAACTAAAAAAAAAATCAATAATGAAAGAAATGCAATTCAGCTTTGAGAAAACTCCATGATTTTTCACAAGTCATTCCTGCAACCTGAATAGCTAAATTCTTTTTGTTTCATAAATGATTTATTTAATGCCAAAGATGACAACAATTGTAAGAAACTACGTGTTTGTTATCATTGTAGTTATTGCCCAAACAGGACAAAAGTTTGTAAAAAATATCAGCTTTTCCATAGTACAATAACAAACAAAAAAAAAAAAAAAAAAAAAAAAAGGTATTAAATACTGATAAATTTATTTGCATACAGTAGAAGGGGGTGAAATTTCAACCACAAAAGTTCATGTGAAACCACACAACAAACTAACCTTGCCAATTAACTCAACCTTGGGAAAAACATGCATAAACAAGTTTCAATACATGTTAATTTGTTTTCTATTGCCACAATTACATCTGAATGCATGTGATGCAGGTATACATACTTAGCTCTCAACAAAAGTTTGTATGTTGAAAATTCCTAGATGTGGCTGCCATTCATGTGAAAGCATGAAACAAAGATTATGAGGCAGCAGTGAAATGGTATGGGGAATCAACTCCAAAATGTTAGGATGAACATAGTGAGATAACTCTGATTAAATTTCTAAAATGTAAGCTATAATTGTTCAATTATCTTTTTAAGAGTGGAATATATATATATATATATATATATATATATAAGAGAGAGAGAGAGGGAGGTACTAAGCACTTGTTGCACAATCCCTGAATAATTTCTTTGTAATATTCTTTTAATGAGTTTGCACTTAAATATTGATTAACAATACTTTATTTTCTAAATTTGCTTAAACATAAATTTTTATTGTGCTTAATTTAACTTTGGAATTGTTATCCCTTCCAAGATGACAACAATCCAGGTACTAAGATTTCCACCTTTCATAAACATGCAGATGGGAGTCTATCAAACATGTTTAAAGGTAGTTAATACTCATTTGCATACAGGTGTATTATAATTACAGTAAAACCCATCTTGAGAGACCACCCGACTCTTGAGACCAGGTTTGTTTTAAATGCACAAATTTATTGATTATATAGTGTTATGAGAGACTACCTGTCTTGACAGACCATTATTTTTGGGCAGAAAGGAGTGGTCTCTCAAGACAGGTTATACTGTATCACTATCTACTTGCTCGTCTGATTTACTGCAATTATGACAAGCATGTATCATGTTTCAAAGACTTGAAATAATAAAACAATAACTTTGGATTTCAAAGTGATGCTTATGTCGATCTAGTCCTCTACTCTATGCTGTCCTATACATGTGAACATATATTTCCTGGAAACAACTCACTCCTGCGTCAGTTCCATAAGAGAGTGCATAACCAACCTAATGTAGCCTGCTCATGTACTATAATGGCTTAGATTCTCATGCTCCTTTTTGTTACTATTGTGAATTAATATCCTCCTTATGTAAAATGTTATCAGTTAATGATGGCTCATTTATCTGCGAGTCTTATACAAGTTTCAATTATTTCTGTCAAAACACTGCAGTTAGATGAATATTCTGCATCCACCATATTTTAAGATCCTGATGCTGGATCTGCAGACAGATTTTGGCTTGACTCCTTTCCTTTTTGTTTATAAAAGTTGCAACTGTGCTTAAAATCTGCCCTAAAACAAACTGAAGCAACTTATCCACTTTTCACATAT
Organism: Margaritifera margaritifera; assembly: GCA_029931535.1. Taxonomy (NCBI): domain Eukaryota; kingdom Metazoa; phylum Mollusca; class Bivalvia; order Unionida; family Margaritiferidae; genus Margaritifera; species Margaritifera margaritifera. The sequence goes on from JAQPZY010001678.1 coordinate 4,389,336, forward strand.
CTTCCACCCCATTTTCACACAATGCCATAATTGCATTACTACCTATTTTAGCCAGTGCAGAGCAAATTTTGTATTCATCCACTTGTCCAGGACAAGTGGTTTCAGAAAATTCACTTGTCCAATCTTACTTTTCACTTGTCCCACCTTTCTTTTCACAAAAATGTTCCTTCTCTGAATCGTCCTTATTACCTTCCTTGCAAAAATAATTTAGCAAACTTGTTTTATCGACAGAGTAAATATCAGCTTGCTTAACAACTGCTTCTAAAGTGATCATAACATACATATTCTCTTTTAAATACGAACAGAGACAGCTCATTAATTAGCGTAATTGTTTCTCTACAAACGCAATATTGCACATAGAAGTTAATTCTCTGTATAATCAATTAAAAATTAAAGATTTATTTCTGTCATTTACTCAGTTCATAAAGGAAACCAACACTAATGTCGGTAAAGTACCTTTCATTAATTTAATTACACTGACTCGCTGGATGAAAATCAGAGTGAGCCGCTCACGAGGATCTGGTTTGAGTAAAAACAATGCAAGAAAGCCGCTTAAAACACTGCTACTTAATCATACTGGTTTTGTTTTGTTTTGTATGTTTTGATTTGCCGATAATTTGGTCACTTAGCCCAATATGCAGTCAAGCGGTAACAGAACGTGTGCATATGCGAGAGTTATCACTGACCACCTGTAGGTGTTATACAGGATGTAAATGTATACATGGAGAGGGTTAGAATCAAGTATTCAGTACACCCGGAGGGCATGAATGGCCAAATAAAGGTAGATATAGTGATTAAAGCACGAAAGTAAGGACTTGCCAGACTCATTTAAAATATGACAAAAGCACTTGTCCCAGACTAGCAACTTGGAAAAGTTTAATTGCCCGACTTCGAAAATGAATAGTCTGGGACGTTGGGCTATGGGATTTGCTCAGCCCTGCAGTGTATACAATTCAGAGTCTTAACATGAGGTACTCTGAGATACAGATGTCTTAACAGGAGGTACCCTGAGGTACAGATGTCTTAACAGGAGGTATCCTGAGGTACAGATGACACCATTCATTATTCTAGTCATCCCAAATACCTCTTCACAACCACTAATATAGATGTCATCTTAAAAAATTCCCTTACACACTACAGACTGTTTGATTTTCTTTGACTTTTTTTTGGACATTTTGGTTCTTGTACAATTCTACTTTCAATTTCCTGCTGATAGGACAACACATCACCAAGAATATTCAAACTATGATTCTTCAGACAAATTGATATCCTTTCCACCATTGAATGAAAGTTAAACCGATTGGGTTCCATTTGAAACTTCATCAGTGGACACTTGTCAAATGTAACTTCTTGGAAGTATGCATCATTATTCCTGTATAAATGAATGCTCACTTTACATTACTGTTGTGATAATGTTATTTCTATTGACATGTCTCGTCTTGATGCCTCTTTTTTTGTTTTAATCTATGTTCTAAAGGTTGAAGTTTTTTTAGGAAAGGACAAATCTGAGTGTTCTGCCACTCGAGGAATTTCTGCATTGTTATAAAACTCCTTTTATAAACACAGTGATTTCTCCAGGATTTTCACACTGAAGTTAATTCCCCCTCTGGTGTTTCTGTATAGGTGGATTTTCACATTTTTAAGAGGGGTAGGGGCAGTTTTTATAAGAACATTGCATATGAACAGATCACTTATTAGTATGTTTGAACAAAAGCGTGTGATGAATAACTTTAATTACAGTTCTTTATTGTTATGATCTACAGAGCTGTGGTGATCACATGCATTAGAACTGGATGCAAGAGCAGAGATATTACAGTTGTTTATCTTCATTAACGGCACAGTGGTGGGAATCATATGTTATGACAATGGCACTGTGTTGTATGCATTAAAACTGCATGTAGCAACAGAGACATTATCATCATTTATCTTCATTATTGTCACAGTGGCAGCCATCATGTGTTATGACAATGGCACTATGCTGTGTGAATTAGAACTGCATGTAATAGCAGAGATATTACAGTTGTTTATCTTCATTATTGTCACAGTGGCAGCAATCACTGTGTTGTCGTTTATCTTCATTATTGTCACAGTAGCAGCCATCATGTGTTATGACAATGGCACTGTGTTGTATGCATTAAAACTGCATGTAGCAACAGAGATATTACAGTTGTTTATCTTCATTATTGTCACAGTGGCAGCCATCATGTGTTATGACAATGGCACTGTGTTGTATGCATTAAAACTGCATGTAGCTACAGAAACATTACTGTGGTTTATCTTCATTATTGTCACAGTGGCAGCCATCATGGGTTATGACAATGGCATTATGCTGTATGAATTAGAACTGCATTTAACAGCAGAGACATTACCACCAAATACTGAAAATAGCAAGTTAGCATTGTACAATCTTGTCAAGTGCAGTTGGTAAATTCTTCAATTGCTAAATAATCAATAAAAGTGTTTCACTGCTCAATTGCAAAGCATCACTTAGTAAGTGCTTGATTATGGCAAGTGATCTAGAAGTCAACTGCGTACATGATCAGATTGACTTTTGTTAATATTAATGAATGTTACAGACTTCATTACACTCCCAGCAGAACAACTGGGTGTGATTTTCATTTATTTTTAAGGGAGAAATTCCTTAAATTTATGGGGGAATTCATGCAATCCCTTTCCTGGAGAAAACACTGGAATATATATATATATATATATATATATATATACTCTCAAACCTGAGATTATTAGGTTCCTTGACTTGGCTCTGGTATCTCTCAGATTCCTGCTGGATTGGACTGATATGTTTCTGACAGGTGCAGTGCCAACCAATTAGTTGTAGCCTGTAAATCATCAAGAATGTTCAGATTATAATTCCTTGAATGAATCAATATCATCTTCCTTTGTTTCTGTTTTCTTGGGATTTGCACATGGTTTTGAATATGGTAATTCATCATTAGATGTTGGATCACATATCAATGTATCTTCTACTGAAAGTCCATCATTTTCTCTGTCTGAATCAATGTCAAATTGTGATGACTGAACTTCAGTTTCATTACATGATGCTAATGATGAATCTAAAGACACGTCTTGGATATCATTTTCTTCTCTCATGTCAGTGTCTGTTTCTGACATTTGCAGTTGTGTTCCATCTGACATTTGCAGTTGTGTTCCATTGCTGGTCCTATTCAATTTAGCATCAAGTAAATCCTGTGACAAAGAATCTTCTGTATAAATTCCATCCACTCTATTTGTACTTTGTACCCCCACCCCTGAGAAAGAAGTTCTATGAGCAGATGTTAGTAAATTAGAAACCTGACAACTCTGAGATACAGGTGACTCTGATACTGAACGTGAGGCATCAGAGTAAACAATTGCCAGAGGACTTGATTCATCTTCTGCCCAAGATCTGCTTGATTCCTGATCATTCTCAGGTATTTTCCCATTTTGTTCAATTCTTGCAGTCATCAGCAAGGACCTCATAGGGCTAAGTGCTGAACCTGATTCATCAATTGTTTTATCACTGCTACTTGAGGCACTATAGTGAGGATAAGCCCTAACATCGTTAAACCTCACTTGACTGGAAAACACCGAATCATACGGCTCATAATCTGAGTGTTCTACCACTTTAGGTGTTTCTGCATAGTAGCCTAATTTCTCATACAAATCTCTAGACATACTTTCAAGCTCTTGAAGATAAAATGAGTTTTCCTGACTTGGTTCTTTGGACATTTGACTGTCAGACTGCTGGTGCTTTGGAGACAAAGTGTCTTTACTTTGGTTATAATGATATTGATATGATTGCCCTCCACTTTCACAATTTTGTCTCAAATTATGATTAGGATCATGAACCTCTGCAGATAGGAAGTTTTTCTTCTGCACTGTATCAGGAGTATGACCAACATCCACACCTGATGAACCTACACTCATACTAATCCCTTTGGATTTATTACTGGTGTAGTATGTATTATACAAATCAGTTTTGATTTGGTCTAAGGACTCTCTAGCTGTAGATCTTTCTTTTGGCAAATCAGAAATCCAAATGTCTTCCCTACTAGTATTTAGATCCGGATAAGCTTTGCTCCTTGTGGTGTCATTATGAACACAGAGATTAGCAGCTCTTCGCGTGATCTCCTTTTCAGCTGAATGAAATTCATTGTGGATCAAGTATGGGTCACTTCTAGAATATAACAAACATTCATTAGTCCATCCATTTGTATATCGCTGATCCAATATATCCTTATGTAAAGTTCCCTCCACAGGCACTGAATCTTCTCCATCAATGCCTGGGGTAGAAGTTGAATTTTCCACCTCATTTCTGCTACATTGATCATTTTCAACAAGTTTTTCTGGAAGAATGGATAATTTATTCCTATAATTGTGCTGTGTGTCTGCTGTTAATTTCTCCTCTCTAATTTGTGATCCTTTTGGAGATAGTTCATCAGAATTTTCTCTGAAAGCACAGTTTTCCGTTTCACACAAGAATGAAACTGAGCAAGGCTGTTCAGAGTTGTCTACTTTTGTTGTCTGTTTAACACCTATGTCAGCTTTCAAACTCTGTCTAGAACTACCTGAAGCTTGTGTGTCCTCAGATGTGTTGAAATGCCTAATGGTGTCATCCATACTATCAGTTAAACCTGGCTCTAAATCAACATATCTTTTTCTCCCTAGCGAGGCACCAACAAAGTGATCAGCTGGCCTTTCTTTTGGAACATTTTCTTTTGGAGAATTTCTAACATGTTTCATGACTCTGGTTTCATGCAAGTTGCTGCTGGCTTCTTCATTTGATGATTTCTTGCCAACTTTGTCCTCTTTATTCTTAGTGCATGCATCCTCCGATGTCTTGTCTAAACTTGCATTCATGCCTCTTGTTTGGTTTGATGACTTCTTGTGTCCTGATGGGTGTTTCTTGAATGTCTTCTTAGATGATTTGTCTCCACCATGGTCACCTCTTGAACTACTGCTGGATCTTTCTGACTCTGATGACTTTCCAAGAAATGAACCCTGTTTATGCATACCTGTATGAATTTTGACAACTACACTGGGAAGATGTATTACACTCTGACCTTTGTTATTACCCTCATCAGATGTAAAAACCTGCACCCTTTGAGGTGGACTTAACAGCCCTTCCTGACCAGAAGAAGTGACCATTTCATCACTGTCCAGTATTTTCTGAACATCATGATCCATGGATCTTGCCGTGTCCTTTTTCTTCTGTTTATCTTTTTTAGATTTGTGCTTCTTGTGATGTTTCTTGTGTTTTTTCTTCTTTTTGTGCTTAGAGTTCCTCTCTTTATACTCAATAATTTCAATGCTGGAACTTCGAGACCTAGTTCTGTGCCTGCATCTGTATGAAATATGCCTTGATCCTCTTTCTGTACCAGACGAGGTTGATGAGCCTGGAGAAGCTGATGCTAACAAAAGACTTTTGTCTGACCTGTGTCTGTGTCTTTCTGAATACGTTTCACTTGATTCCCTATGACCATAAGAAAACTTCTTGTGCTTGTACGCATGAGTGTGAGACTTATGTGAGTAGTGTTTAGAATGTTTTTCAATAGAAGGTGATCCAGATCTTGAGCTTGTTGCCTGACTATGTGAACCATCCTGTGAACCTGCCCCAAAGCTGGGCTTTCCAGAACTTTTACTCCTGGATGATCTGGAATCTGACCATGTTCGTTGCTTCCTCTTTTTGTGCTTCTTTGTCTCTGATTTCACTCTTATTTCTGTTTCACTTCCATCATTTCTACCTGACCTGTCATCACTGTCACCACTTGACACTAATGCGACTGGGCTTCTTTCCAGCCAAGGCTTCTCATAACCAACAATCTCCACATCACATTCATTACTTGATGATGAGTCTGAACTACTGTCTTCATTAGTCTGTGACTGATGTGGATTTTTCTTCACCCTGACCCTCATTTTGGTCAACATACTGCTCTGGACACTTTCTGATTCTCTGTCATATCTTGGGGATGTTGCTGGTATGGTAGCTTCAGAGTCAGAGACACTCTCAGAGGAATCAATCTGGATGGGCTCTGTGCTACTACTACTGTTACCAAACCAAGAAGGACCTGGTGTTGGTGAGTCCCATCCTGAGGTGGCAGCGGTTATGCCTGCTGTTTCCACTTCTAACTCCTGTCTCACTCTTTCTAAAAATGGAGTCAAATCTTCAAAGCTGAACCTATGTTCCGCAGGAGGTTCTGGTAGAAATGTTGAGGGGTAGCCAAACAAAGTGGGTGGAATGTTGACAGTCTGTCTAACATACCTGTTTTGCCCTTCAATTCTGCTCATGCTTTCAGCTGGAAATTGAGAAGGGGACAAAATGACAATGTCACTGTCATTTCCACCAGAATGTTCTGATGATGAGTCTGAATCAGACTCTACGGTATCTGCTTGAGGTTCATACATGACATGTTGGTCATAGGCTGTCATGCAATATGGTGAACGAGCAAACATCAAAAGCTCCTGCATGAACTGCCTGGTGTGCCTTCCAACAAATGGATATACATGCTGAAAGAACTCCTCGCTGTCAATGGGAAAACGCATTATTAAACCCATTATTAACTCCATGACAAAGGCAACATGACTTTCATGATTGTGGAGTAGTGCATTCAATTCTCTGTTCAGCCAAGGCACAAGTCTGTGGGTACAAGCTGGATTCCTGTGATAAAACCCTGGTGATGTGTCACGCTGTCGTCTTACCCTAGGTTCCATAATTCTCAGATTGTTCTGATAAATTCTTCGTCGAAACTCTGATGTAGCTGCTTGCCTTCGTGTTCTCCACTGGGAATGAGCTGTCAAAGTCCCAGTCCATCGAGATGGGCGCTGCAGCAAGTCCAAGTCCAACTGCTGTTGAAGTACATTTGCATCATGTGGCAGAACATACCGATGGTCCCCCGTGAGAGTTGTGCGGTATCGAAATCTCCTATCAAATTGTTCTGTTATATCCCTCTGCTCTGGTCTTGGGACATGATACTGATCATAGTCTTCATAAGATCGCACATTATGTACTATGCTCTTGAATGGCTGTTTACAGAGTGGACATTCTGCTTTTACTTTGGACCACTCCAACAAGCACACAAAACAAAACATGTGAAAACAGCTATCTGTGAAGGATTTGTTTTCCAATTTGCCAAGACAAATTGCACAGGTTGGTTCAGGGGATCCCCTATCTGATTTAGGGGAAGATTCTTTCTCTGCATTTGTGCTTCCACCTGGATCATCCTCCACTGACTTTTCTTTTGCATCTTTGGCTGTGGCAACATCTGGTGTCGACTTGCTCTGCCTGGTTAGCTTACGGAGCTTGTCATCAGGAATGTCAAGCCGTCGCTTCTGTCCTCGTTTAGAATGGCTCCTCTTGCCCTCCATCTCAAGAGGCTGAAAGCAATGAAAGAACTTCATGAGGCTCAAAACAAATGATGAATAAAAGAAACATCAAGTACAATCAGCAGGAGACAGTGATATTGGCTAGATCGTCAGTTGTTAAGATAGTTGACAGTGATAAAAAGATTTTAGGTTGAAGAGACATTTATTTGGTCAGTACTATGAAAATGTCTGAACATCAAGTCATGTGACATTACCTTAAAGGAGATGTCACTTCTCCCTAAAATTCAATTCTAGCTTGAATCCTGATATATACTCAATATATGCTGTCAGCATTCATGTCCACAGTCAATAAAGTTATACAAATACCAACTGCTAAATATATTACTACCAATGTTTTTTGCTACTGAACCAAAAGAAGATCAAACAAGCAAATTAAAGAATTTTTTATTCAATACACCCAAAATTATCACAACTGTAGTTTCTATCAATACACATCTCTCCTTTGATAAGTCATGCACAATGGGGCCCAAAAGCAAAGACCAAAGTATAAGATAAGTGAGGCCACAAGTTATTGAGATACCTCAGAAAAATAAAGGGATGGACACCAACTGTGAGTAAAGAGAGAGATGGGTGGGGTCAGTGGAGTTAAATGATTGAATACTCATTTTCTAATCGTGCTGAGATTAACTATCAATAGTTTTTCTATGTGCTGACTTGACACATGACCATGACTGCTAGCTCTTATACATGTAAGACTTGCATGCCTTTTAACTTCTTTAATTTTTGATTTGATATACTTGTAAAAGTCATAATTAATGTGATAATACAAAGTCTACTTTTAATTGATTGTAACAATGCAACAATAACTTCTGCAAGTAGCATATTGAAACAGTAGGCACTTAATTAGGTTCTCATGGAAATGCACATGGGCATTGCTGTGACAGTCAATATCACATTTATGATCACTAAACTGAAACCAAATTAAAAGATAAAACTGAAACATAAAAAAATTCACTTGACAAGACTTAGTTAATTGGTATTTATTTTTGTAAAGTGTTGCCATCAGCAGGCATTACACACATTTTCACTGATTGATTTTTTAAAGTGTTGCCACCAGCAGGCATTACACACATTTTCAGTTTTTTTATTTGTCAATTACAGTGTATTCAGCATTTTTTAAACAAGAAAATTTAACAAAATATATTACTTCTTATTCAAAGTTGCAAATTTCACGATGTTGATTCCAAATTTCTGAGCACTATCCACCATTTTTGCAGATAAAACAAGTGATATAGACAAGGTTTCATTTACTCATTTTTATTGTGATTTCATTCACATTCAGCAAATATTTTTGGAGTATTTTCCATAAGAAAAAATTATTCCCACACCTGCCCTCATGTTATACATGGGTTCACAAGCTATCCATATGCATTAAAACAAGGGAGTGGTGTATATACCAAATATGTTTCAAAACATACTAGTTTTCAGGTTTTTCAATTTATGATAGTATCAGACTCACTATTTATGGACCAATACCAGGAATGGAGTTTTTTTCACATGTAAACTAGTCTAGTCTTTTTCCTGACTTGTTCATTCATGGACTTTCTCTCAAATGGCAATTCACATCTCATGACAGCTAATTCTTTCATGAAATCAGGTATTACACTGAAATCATGTTACCATTTCATGGATTAAAAAAATTGGTGGTGTCCAATTCTAAATTGAAAGTATTTGTAGACAACTATATGGAAAAATTAAATTTGTATGCGATTGGATCTACCTTAATTACAAATTTAGATTCTCTGAAAAAAACTATTCTGGGTGAATGTATTGAAATCTTGGCCACATTTTGCATACAAGGTTTATTCAGATAAGGATGTTCACATATCAAGTCAGCCTATATGGTATAGTGGTGGCACGAGGGTGGGTGGCAATTGCACCCAGGCACTGGGCAAAGGGGGGGGGGGGGGCACTGTCTGGAGCTTTTCTTTTGCAGCTGTAACTGGCATAGATGGGGGGGGGGGGCCAGTTGGAGGTTGGCAACAGACATAACTGTTCTCTGTGGCAAAGTAGGGGTGCCACTAAAGAACATTGCCCTCAGGCGCCTCAGTAGGGGTGATACTAAAGAACATTGCCCCCAGCGCCTCAAAAACCCTCACACAGCCACTGATGATACAATAAAAATATCAACAACAACAAAAATTTGAAAGATCAGTACCAAAAAGTAAAGAATGAAAGTAACTTATTTGGATTACTGTAGATTCATACAAGCTATTCCAACACATTGAACATCAGCATTAAAAGGTCAGAACACTGACAGAGTAAGAAGTATTCCCTATCCAAAAATGGTTCAAAAACTTACAACACATGACAAAGGGTATAGACACATAAAAGAAATATTACAAAAATTAAAAGTATATATCTTGTGGAATGAAGCAAAATGGAAAAGAGAGCTTAATATAATAGCTAATGGCAAGCTTTGGTCTGGGATTTATTCCATCCCTATCCTGTGCACCAATGAATTACAAGAATTCCAATGTAAAGTACTCATCACATCTTGGCAACAAAAAAATACCAGTATATGCTGAGCTAAATTAATCTGATAGCCTGATGCCTGGGGCCCAACTGAATCTAGATTAGACTCCTCCTGTATTCTAAGTGAGTTGCCTGTTGGGCCAGAACAACAAGAAAAATTATTTAATTTGCCTGAAAGAAACCTTGAGCCTCCATCAATGAAATGCAGCATTTTAATTTGAAGTTCTTGAAAAACACTGGTAAATTATTAAATTCTCAACCCCCTCATGGGGCTCCATTTGGAGGTCTCTCCACCTTATGAATATCTTCTGCTTAATTGTATTGAAAGCTATAAACTTTGTGTACAAAGCAAAGCGCATGACCTATGAATTGGGAACTACTATTTTTCTGTTCTCCATATTTCATTGGTTACCTATAATTACCGCTCACTTGTACAGCATGATTAATAATAAGCTGTCCCTTGCTTACACTGACTTGGTAAGGCATCACTGGTTAAATATATAGAGCAGTGCCTTGTTTGACAATTAAGCTAAGCTCGGGGATTGGTGACTTAAAAAAAGCTCCCAAAACAATGGTTTTCAACCTAAAGGAACTGAGATCCTTACATTATATTTTAATCCATTAAGTTCAAAGAGTTTGTAGGCACTGATTCTATTGATACAAAGTGAGTGTTTCTGTTAATTGTGACACATCCACAGTAATAGCACATGAACTAATTATGAAACTTGAAGCTACAATTTTTATTTATTGATATAAAAAAAAAAGAAAAATACCTCTCCAACTTAATTTCTGCTTTCAACTTTGATTAAGAAACATGGAGAGGCCCCCAAATACACATTCCTACAGATTGTGATGAAATATACAGACATTACATTGACCTGAAGGCATACAGTCAGAGATCGCAAGAGTAAAGGTGTATGCGACATTTATTCAGAATTCCTCACCTAAGCATGCAGAACTTGTTGGAAATCTCATTAGTTGTGAGCCCATCTGCAGCAGAATGTGAATGAGGGTTCTGTCTCCTCAACATTATCACAAGTATAAGGGATCGGCCATTTAATTTTTGGGGAGGGGGTGGGCATGTCAAAATAACATAATAACAAAATAAGAAAATATGGCCTAGCCAGGCAAATGGATTTTAAGCCAAGGCAAGTGATTTTTTTAACGCCATCTGTCCTGTTTTTTCTGTAAATGTGAACATAAGTCTATTTTACATTTTGCTATATGAATGTATAATTCCTAAAAAAAAAAAAGCTATGAGAACAGCAAACGATGGTAGCTTCAATGGTTAAACTAGTAGTAGCATTTGTACGAGCACAAATCAAACACCTGTCAAGATAAATCACTTACACTCAACATCAAAGAGAGCCAACGCAGCCAACAACACTAAGCTAATCGGTTTTTAAATTATATGTGTATGATCTCTTCTTTAAAACACCGTCCATAAAGCTGCACCATTAATTACTTTCTGACAACCATAAGTTAACACAGTGGCTTAAGAGTGGTAATAATCAGCTTACATCACCGTCGTTTGGATAATCATTCCACATGTGACCCAAACACATGACCAGCTCAATGCAATTAGCAAGCAGTGTCAACATTTGATGTGTTCAGAGCCCATCAAAGTGCGAAGATGCTAACTAAATTGAAAAACAATGCAATAACTCCTTTGTTTGAGCCTGCCTCATGTACGAACCAACTTCATCCACTAGACTTAATTTAAAACATCGCAATGAAGCCAATTAATGCTGAACAGATAATTTTGACTCACATTAAAATGTGTGAAAAATTTGAAATAATTATCAGTGGCTTTAAGAATACTTGACTTGTTTAATTCAACAACTTCAGGATTATTTACCCAACAAACATTTATGTGTACCAGCCGACATGAGTGACATGATGTTGATTCATTGGTTTTCTCTGAAAATGAGTGAAGTGTGAGCTTCAATACTCTGCTGTAATTAGTCTTTCAATAGTAACTGTGCCTCAAGCAATAGTTTTAGTATTTTACAGTCATGTTTTTCATTGGGATTAAGCATACATGGATAAAATGAGACATGCTTTCACGAGGATTAAAATTTTTTGACAACAGTTTCACTTGAAGGGAGAATCGATTTGAATAAGAATTAAATCTAATTTTCATTTATAGTATAATTTCCTATTCTTTCTTTCATTGTCAGTAATAACAGTGTTTGAATACCTTATGATTTTTCTCATTCTCTCTATAGTCTCACAACATATTGATTTAAGGCATTGAGTGGAAATTATGGCTGCCGGATACTGTATAGATACGTGTGCATTGAAACAATATAAAATGCTTTATAATTCTTTTTTTTTATAAAAAAAGGTGAAAATAAAACATAATACTTTTAACTAGATTATAGAGATCTCTAGGAATGAAACAAAGTAAATAAAAGGTGGTGGTGCTTCTTTATCATATATGGCTAATTTTTCGTTGGGTCTTTAAATTCGTGGTTCAGGGTAACAACAAAATCCATGAAAATTGGTACCCCATGAAAATTAGTGATACATGTACTACACAGATAGATAAATGGAGAGGTAGACAAGGGTTTTCGATATGGCTAGATTTTTAAGAGAGAGAAAGAGATGTTTAGGTTAAAGACCTTAAACTGAAAAATTAAACTAACAAGAACATTAATTTTAATCATATTTTAACATATCATAACATCTTTCTTTATCTACGTTTCCACTTAAAGTTAAATTGATCATGCAGATTCAAGTATCCATCCAGTAAGAAAAAGAGGTAAAACTAGGTCCCTCACTGAAATATTCCAATATCAGTGAATTCATTCTTTGTTTTTTTGCTGTTTTTTTCTTCTTCTGGGGAATGTTGTGTTCTTGTTTGCTTCCAAGACATCCAATTTTCACCATGTGACATCCATCAAAACAATCTTTGACAAGCTGACTTTTTAGAATGAGTTGAGAATACTTATTTATATCCATTTAATTATTTTCCCAACAGTAAAAATGTATCGGTCACCTGTAATAACAATGTAAAGAATAGACGATAAACACTGATAGTGGGTGCTACATTTCCAAGAGGCTAATCATTAGAGAGGAGTACCTTTTATTTCCAAACAGACCTGCCAAAGAAATCTCATGAGTTATATTTGTAACAATTATCACCTAGTAACCTTGAAATCGGTGACATGCATCAAAACAATCTTTGACAAGGTGACTTTTCTGAGTCAGCAATCTCGGCACATTCAGAGCCCACAAACTGCCCATGGCTATGTTAGACTTGAAAATCAGTGAAACAAGTATACATACAAAATTATTATGATTGAAATATAACTAATAAGTACAAATATAAATATTTATTTCTTATTTGTCAAAACTTGCTTTAAGTAGTAAATATTCACATTATCATGTCTGCGCAAGAAAATGCAAGACTGACCATAACGTTGATTACAAGATGGAAATGACAGATTTTGACAGTATACTGTGTGAAATAAAGGACCAGTAGATGAAAGAAACTACAGACAGTTATGTAAGTGAAGAATGCTGTACATATCAATGCAAAATAAAGGTGTTGATATATGTACTGTGGTGAGATCACAGAGTATAAAACCTGCAGAACATAAAGCATTACAAAGTGATCACGATCTCTCTTTTTCTCTATCTCAATTTTTTTTTTACTTTCCCTTGCAAACATGAGCATGCTCGAGGTGAATTTGAGCTTGTCCCAGACATCGGGCAAGTGGATTTGTCAAGTCCTGATACACACACACACACACACATATTGCATTTGTTCTTTAGATTAGATAACAAATTCTTACCAAGTACACAGTGTATTCAAATAATTTCCCAAACTAAGTAAATGTCATTGTTATTTTATATCTAAACCTTCAGTATTAGACAAGAATATTTGTTAATGTAAAGGTACTGAATATGATATACAAAACTTCAACAAGAGACAGTGCATGTAATTTTGGTCATGGCTTAAGCAAGATCCAACTGGTACAAATTAGGACTGCGTTTCATTCACACAATAACTTCAACCAGCTGCGATAAAGAAAAAAGAACTAAAGAAACTGCAACAAAGCCATAATTATAAATTTGTTAATACTGGTATAGCAATCTCAAGAAAGAAATAGACCAACTATTACTTATAAGATAAAAGACAAAGTCTGTGTGTCGGCTTTGTGAGGATATTATTTCCAGCATTTACTGTATATACGCACGTATAAGCAGGGTACAAATGCAAACAACACAGAACCTGATCTGCCATCACATAATGCGCTGGCAATCTGGGTCTATGTTGTTTGTTCTACTGATTAGTCCATACAAACTGCATAGACCAGATCTGCCAGTGCATTATGCGATGGCAGATCAGGGTATATGTTGTTTGCATTTGGACCAGGTTTATATGTGTATATATGGTAATATGTTTTAAAAACCATCTCAATCACATCACTGCTTCAATGTACACGTACTGTACTTTGGTGTATATAATGCATACTTTATTTGATCTAATTTCTTATTTTCAGGAGGGGGTGCACATTTTTTCCCGGGTCGATCCGACAAAAGGACCAATGCAACAAAGCTGCCTACACACGCCACAATCACTCCTTGTGAAATATTAAATCCATCGTATTGTAAAGGCTTGTTCTTTGATTGCTCATGTTAATAAATTCATTTCATTTCACATCACTGTGTAGCTTTTTGCTCTGTGACTCGACTGGAAATACATGTACGTATGACTGGTAACTTGTTCTACTCTGTCACATTTACGTTAAAGCTGTGCAAAATACCACATTGCAGCAGAACAAATATGATTACCATACCCGTAAATCTTCAATATTTGATAACTGTTGATCTAATACATTTTTCTTCATTTATTAATTTCTTTATTCATGGCTGAATTAAAATATAATATTTAGAATTCAAACAGTTCTAATCTTCTCATCATGGGCACATTTAGGGGACATTTTTCATGTATGCAATTAGCAAATACTTTTCTTTCTTGGAAAATAAACTTTCTTCTCAGTTTTATTTCTCATCTTAAATCACAGTATTTGATATAACTTAGTGTCTATACAGTGATCAGTGCTCACTGACTTTACTGTGGTCTTTTCAAGGCAATCAGCAACAGCTAAAGCTTTGATGTGCTTAACATAATTACATTGCTTTGTCCAGGTAAATTTGCATTTTATTTACTTTTCTTCATAAAATAAACTTGGTTCTTTGTTTTACTGCTGCTCTTAAAATGCAGTATTTTATATTTCTTTGTTACAATACAGTGATCAAACATTTAATTGACCCAGCATGGTGTTTTTAAAGGTAATCAGCACTGGCTAAAGCTTTAATGTGTCAAAACAACTGTGATCAATTGTCTTGCTCAATTCTAGCTTGGACACCTATATTTCAGAGGTGTCATGATAGTCCAAATAAGTATAAATACTGGACCTGAACTTTCACATAGCATCTCGTGTTCGATCTTGAATCTGAACAAATATAGTCAGACAAAGTATTAACATGGGCCATGTAAGAAACTTGTACACTACAAAAGACAAGCTAACCATCATCGCCTATGCAGAAGCACATGGTAACTGGGCCACAGGAGGAAGTTCAATGTAGGAGAGTGGTCTGATAGGGAGATGAATGACAGATGAGGACATATTGCAATTTTTTAAGAGTAGCAACAATGAAGAGAAATATGAGGGATCCAATGCAACTGACTGAATTCCATCAACAGGCAAGCCTTAAAATGGTGCTTTAATGGGCCAACCAAAAAATCAGAAAGGTTTACTTTCAGTATTACCACTTTTTCGTTCTTTCTTTTACATCTTAACAAAAACTTACTGGTCATGATTGGGTGCCATGGCAGACAAGAACAGAGAAAGAGTCAAGCACTGGTTTATTGCAAACATTTCAAACATTGTGTAACAAATGATGATCAATGCACTATCCAGAATTGCTGACTAATATCACACTACTAAAATGGAGCAAAATTATCAAGATTTTAAAATGTATCATAACACGTGCACACTAAATGGCAGAACTATATTTTTTCCCCCTCATTCTGGGTCAAAAATTGGGTGCATGTTATATATCAGTGTGCATTATACACACCAAAATAGGGTACATTTCACATGGAATCTTATTTGATCCATTTTGATTAATATATTCCACTAAAGTCATCTCTTTTTTTTAAATCACGCTAAATAACATTACAAAAATATCATGTCTATCTAGATCAGCTAAGACCTTGTTTATGTTTTAAACTTGTCATGTGTTGTTAACCCAAATGGGAGTAGACAAAGTAAATTTTACTGGTTGTAGTGGGAAACTCTAACCAATGACAATTTGTTTTGCTTTGCCAATTCAAGTGAGCTTGGGTGTATGAAAATAAGATCATGGTGCTGCCACTTGGATCAATGAAGTCTGGTCTTAGTTACCCATGTTTAATCAAGCAATAAAACTCAGAGAGGATTACCACATGAGTAATTACTGGGTACACTTGACAGCTGGCATAATTATTCTCAGCTTCAGTGGATGAAAAACAATTCAGAGCCCACTATTGCTGACCTAACAACACACTGTTCATAAGCTACTAGTGGCTGTTTGGTTGGGTGTTAGCTTTGAGAAGTCTGGTTGCCTGAAGCCAAAATGTTGTCCCTGGCTGCCAGGCACCATATTATTGTGCTGTTCCAATGAATTTTGAAAAATACTTGCAATGTAAAAAAAAGTTCAAACATTTGTCTGAGGAATAACACTAAAACATTTATGGAACATGGTTTGATTTATGATTCAGAAGACATTCCCTGAAGAGTGATTCGCTACTATGATAAGCACTGGATCAGGTAGACCAACATGTTGTTCTCTGCTGCCATTTTGTTTATCTGATATTACTGGACACTATGGTCAGTAATGTCATATATTAAAGAAAAGAAAAGTAGCAGAGAACATATGGTAATTGTACCAGGTGTCTTAAGTTAAAAAGCATTAGAGGAGGGCTTTTGTGACATAATTATCCACTGTTTGTTATCTCCCTTAAATGGACTGCCTCATTCAATGCAGTGAATGACTCTGTGTTTTCCGATAGGCACACCAAAATTTTGAAATAAAAATCAAGTCCCTATTCTTAAATAATCTATCCAAGTGTTGCATTATTTACAGAGAAACCCTTCAAGCACATTACTTGAGTAGAACAATGTCAAAAGTATTTGATCAGTTAAGTATTGAAAGAATGCCAATATTCCAAGCCAGTTCTTAATATTCATTTTCCTTAATAATCGATAGCTACCATATATGTAGTATTTACGGAAAACAAATTTAGTCTCTTTCTGATGTTAGACTGGTTCCAGAACTAAGCAGGAAAAACCAAGAGTAAAAAGCTCTAAAATTTTACTAGAAGATGTTGAATTCAACCACCTGAATAATTTTTAAAATATTACTGATCGTCTACTTCAGTTATGTTGAAAATCTGATATAAGTACAGGGATTTACAAATCCACTTGCCCGACTCACGGGACAAGCTCAAATTCGCCTCGGGCAGGCTAAAGTTTGCAAGGCACTTGCCTGCGGGAAAGTCCAAAAGATTGAGTGGGATACATGATACAAGAAATTTTATTTAACATTGGAGGTCTGGGTAAAATACCTAAAACACTAGCTCTGTGCGAGCTATTTTACTGACAAGAGGTTGTGTTTAGTTCCTAATGCTTTATGTTTTGCAAGTTTTATACCCTGCGGTCTTACCACAGTACATATATCAGCAACTTTATATAGCATTATATGTAGCACATTCTTCTTCTATGTAAATGGCCACAGTTTCGTTCATCTATTGTATGTCATTTCCATCTTGTGGTCAATGTCATGGTCAGTCTCACATTTTCTCGTGCCAATATGATAATGTGAGTACTTACTTTTTAAAGCAAGCTTTGACAAATAGGGAATAAATATTTATATTTTAATTTATGTTACATTTTAATCATAATACTTGTACACACACGGGCTCGTGCCTGCTTAATATGCAAGTGCAATGAGCTGAATGGAATACTGCCTTCTCATTGGTCAACCGAAAATGACGTACTGATAACCTGATTTTCATTCAACCAATAAGGGGGCAGTATTCCATTCATTGCATTTTATTTGCATATTAAGCAGGCATGATCATGACCATATTGACCAGTAGTGTGGAAAAATGGTCTGGCATTCTTTAAAGGTATGGTAGCAAGTCAAACTTTGTGTAGGCATAAAAATTTGAATGCCTGACCTAAACATCAGTACAAAATTTATTATGCTACACAAAGTGTAGCTTGAAATAGCAGCTTTGATTCTTAAAAAGATCACACGAGAAGGCAGAGAAGTGTCATTCCTTGTTATAATTATATGTATAGTACATGTGTATAGGTAAATTGTACGCAACTATACAAGCCCCTGTGTTTTTACGTAGTGGGGATTCGACGACGTTCGGGTCATAAGTTAGTCATTGGCTGTTTGTCAGAGAGCCGACTCTAAACACTCTGCTTTTTCAAGGATTGTTTTGATGCATGTGGCCAATTTTATGGTGATAGGTGTTAATTGTTAATAATTTTTCTCATGAGATTTCTTTGACAGGTATGTTTGGAAATAAAAAGCAATCGTCTCTAACAATTAACCACCATAAGGAGTTCGTTCAAAGCGTGATTGATGCTATGAAAATGCAGCACCCACAAGCGGTGTTTATGATCTGTTGTTTACATGATAATTACAGGAGACCAATACATACTTACTTCTTGGCAAACAATGAAATGGACAAAAAAAAGTGTTCTCAAATCATTCTCAAAAGTCAGATTGTTAAATATTTTGATGCATACTGCTGATTCCAAAGTGACTAGATGATAATTGTTAAGTAAATGGATAAAATAAGTGTTCACCAATCCTTCAGTTGTGAGTATAAATAAATTATTACATTCTAACCCTATCTCTCTCTCTCTCTCTCTTTCTCTCTCTCTCTTACTTACAAATCTAACTATTTCCAAACCCTTTTCTACCTATCCAATTATTTGTCTATATACATGTACATGTCTACTATAGCTCTTCTAACTATATCTGCATTCTAATTCTTTCTAATCTACATATCTATCTACATGTATTATTTACATATATATTTTTTGATAACTTTAATTATTGGCATATGGTTTTAAGGTGTCAACAAAGATAACAAGAAAACAAAAGTTTAAATAAATATAACATGATTTCCTTAAAATATACCATATTTTATTTTATCTTATTGTTTTACACATGTTGGGATATTATGTTTCGGGCAAGCTGAAATTTTCCAAGGGCAAGTTCAATTTTCCAGTCAGCTTGCCAGACTGTGATACAATTTTTAAATCACTGAAGTAATTGTTAGCTATATCAAGAATAAAACCAAGAGTGTTCTCAAAGAAACTGCATGTATGGAAAGCAGCATCAACCCAAGGCAAATGCAACCTGTCTTAACCATCCAACTCCAGACCAAGCATTAGTCTGTTCCCACCAATATAAGCCACGCATGTATCAGCTGCTCAAATCCGAGGTCAACACCCACTGAATACAACTGTGTTCTGTTCTGACAGGGATTAATACTAAAAGTAAGTGTTCTACATGATTTAATGCCAAGGATCAATAGAAGAGGAATTATACTTGCCGTATGGATACAATGGACAGTTGAAGTAATTTTATTAATTAGTACTGAGTGGACTGAAGATTCCTGTTTCCGATGGAGTGGACTGTCTATCATGGAGTCTGTCTTAATATGCTTGTTCTCCACCACCATTCATGTCAGATAAATATACAAAAGGAGCAGAGAACAACTTGTTGGTCTAAGGTCATAGGTGAAGGGGAAGTCCTACAATATAAGACGTCTACCCTGATATTTATGTTGTTTGGGTCGACCCAAACAACATAAATATCAGGGTAGACGTCTTACATTGTAGGACTCACGGTACTAAATATATGCAAGGGGAACCAGTCTAGAAATGGGTGAAGATAAAATAGAGTATATATGGGTTTGGCTGGCCAGGATTAGTTGGTGAAAAGAATCTTTTGAGAGTTTATCCTAGTTGTAACTGAAAAAAATAGAGACCATATTTAGTGATGGAATTTCAGTCCTTTTGCAGACTGGAGTTTGGAGAACACATTTCTGAAATTAGCACCTGACTCTTTGGTGCGGAATTGAAAGCACATGTTTCAAACAAATATAGATCCAGAAAATACCACGACTCATATTGTTTTCTCTACACAGAAGCTGTCATCAAGGATATGTCTATACTGATAAATGTAGGTTTTAGAAATTTAAAGTTATTGAATTTTTAATATCATGGTATTTGCATGGGTTTACTATGGGAGCTGAATTAGTACCGCGAGTCCTGTAGAACTAGTGAAGGGGGTGGGGTGTTCCCCTGTTATCATTATACATGGTACATTATTTATAAATAAACTGTAGCAACGATATAAGCCCCTGTGATACTACCGACGTTGCCCAACATATTACGGCCAGTCCAACAAAATAAGATCCTAAACTTTACCGTATCATGAAGGATAAAGACAGAGTTCACCTCAGTCAAACGATAGATCACCTCAAAATACCCGGATTTAAAATTGTTCTATGTCATAGGCAATGATACGCAGTGATGTGTCATAATTACGTAACTCTTGTTCTGGGAAAAAAAGTGGAGTATTCCCACTAAAACTTACAAGAATACGTAACCACCAAGGTCTATACTTGTCGTTCACAACATAACTGACATGTTTTGTACATCATCTGCCAAAAATGTCATCCCTTTTAACTCTGCTAATCAACATTTTTGTTTCCTCCAGTACGCCAAGCAAGAAATATTAGGGCCTTTCTGATTGGATAGTAAACGTCATACTTGCCATATAGAAATAGATTTTACAACTTTTAGGGGAGAACACATAATTACTTATTGCATTTTAATATTTAAAGTTCCTAGATTTTCGATCATACATTGACATTAATTTAAAGAACAATATTTTAACATAATGTGTAAAGAAAATGCTGTTGTATATCGGCAAGTATTTATCAATAGATCTATAGAATTTTTTGCGATATATTCACTGTTACGAAAGGATCCTGACCATTACAGTCATACAAACGCTTTAGTAAAAAACGGAACCCACTGTAAGCTTTTCTTACGAAGATGTTAGTACCATGGTGTCGAATATTGGGAAGATATGAGATTCGTTGCATTTAGCAGCTATAATTGTTGCTCATGATTTTAATCTTGTGAAGCCAGGAGTTAGTGTCACCTCTGATTCAAGGGTTACCTTACATTCTTTAATTTTAGCTTCCAGCAACGATAAGTTGTCTCAGTTTTATATACAATTTCTTTCCCTCCAAACACTTGGGCTGACAGCTCGATGTTCCGAATGAGTATTTGTCCGAAGGTTCATAAGTCCGAACTATTTTTGTACAAGAGCTCTATTTTCCGAACATTGTAGCCCAAAGTTCCATTGTTCCGAAGGTTCGCAAGTTCGAAGAATATAGGGATCAGTTGTCCGAAGGTTCATTGATCTGAGGGTTCATAACTTCGAAGGGAAAGGTTCACAAGTTTGAAGGTTCGTTAGTCCGAAGTTTTTTGACAAGAAGGGGTTCATTGGTCAGAAGGTTAATTAACCCGAAAATATTTGGAAAAAGGTTCACAAGTCCGAAGGTATTTTAAAATGGGTTCATTCATTCGAACATTCAATATTTCCATTCTTTTATTCCATTTGGTTGTTGATGCTAACGCACCTTCAGACTAACGCACCTTCGGAACACTTAACCCTTCTTTCGGACCAATGAACCTTCAGACTAGCGCACATGTAGACCACTGAGCCTTTGGAACATTGAACCCTTGTTTCAGACTAAGGCACCTTAGGGCCATTGAGCCCCTCTTTCTGATTGATGACCCTTCTAAACAGTGAACCTTTCTTTCGTACCATAGAACCTTTGGTCCAATAAACCTTCAGACTATCGAAATGTAACTCTCAGGTTTTCTCCCAAGGCCAAGACCTGGTATTTGCAGTGTTCTTTCAGAATTCCATAATAAGATATTTCTTTGATTAGGTTGTCAGAAGTCATTTTGAAAAAAGTGAATGTAGTATGAAGTGTTTCTGAAAGATGACATAATAAAAGTGAATGGAATATGGTCATTCGTTTCTTCCAGTGTCTTGCAAACTCAAGCATTACAAAAGCCATTTATTTTTTCAAAATAATTCCCATGACATGCTTCAATTGTAATTTAGGTCATTTAAGACTTCTATTCTCTTCTGTTTGTTACATCGAAAAGATTAATTTAGAAATTAAAAATTAATTTATATGGTTTGCTTTATATACCAGTAGAAAAAGGTTTGTATGCAAAAATATCAGAACTTAATCTCATTGTGATTCTTGATCCTCAGTGTATATTACAAGTCCAAATTTGTGTTTAAGAAACTAATATATGATTAGTTTTATAGTGTTTGTTTTTTTGACAAAAAGAAACATTTTCATTCAGCAGTTAATGTTTATTTTGCAACATCGATGCTTAAATCAAAGGTGCCAAGTAGTGGGTGTTAGGAGCCGTGAGTACACATACTTCCTTCCTGACTGACTGTTGTTGATTCAAGGCAGAAAGGTAACACATGAAGTGACAGACTTTAAAGTAAGAAAATCATTCCTTGGCTGGTGCCTGATGGTAGGATCCCGAAAAAGTAAAGACAAAAGTAAACTTTTTCATGAAAATCACTTCGTTAATGACATGAATGGCCATTGCTAGAGCTCAGCTGTCAATACAGTGTAGACAAATTCCATGCATTAAAAAATGTTCATAATCTTAAACAATCAGTTATTTTATAAGTCTGCGGATAAAGCTACACAAGAACATTTTCTAGGGTAGCTCACATATCTTTTTTATTATTTTAATATATGATGCTGCATTATTCTGATTGAATAAACTTTAGAAAGAATTATAACATGTCATTATGTCACATGTACTTGATGGTACATATATGCTAGAAATAGTATGGTATTCATTTGTAATCTCTATTAATTACGAAAATCAGAAATTGGCGTCACCAATAGTGGCAGTGATTCCGATTCCGATAGCATCGGCATGATTTCCACAAAGAAAGATATCTAGAAACGAAGGACGGGATTTAACAATGAATGGAAGACGTTATACCCTTGGGTGGAAATTGCTGGATCGGATGGGAAGTTTTATTATTGTTCAGATCTACTGGGGGGGTGGGGGGATAACTGTGTCAGCAGCAGGTAGATAAAACAATTTAAACCTTTGAACGACATTTAAGATAATCTGACATTGATTCAGTGAAGAAATTAAACAATACAACAAGGATTCAGGTAGTTTTGTCTCTTTTTGTACATCTATTCATAAATTTTATGTTCCATTTTTTTGAGATTGTGAAAGGTCATTCTCCTCAGTGAATCGAATTAAGAGTGTTTTAAGGAACAGGTTAACACAGAGGGTACTGAACAACCTGAAGACAAGCAGTACTGAAGGACAATTCTTAAAAGACTTTAATTTTAATGAGGCAGTCAGTATATAAGGCAAAAAGAAGAAGAGATGTATATCATTTATTTAAATTAAGAAACAAATGAGATGGACATTAAGTCTTGTTATAACCTAGGTAAATAAAGAATACTATGTAAATATGTGCACTTCTTTTTTATTTCATTGATCTTAATTTATTTCACTTTTATGATGTTAACGCACGCTTTTTAAAACATTTTATGACCCTAACGTGCTTACCCCGATGCTATCAAAAATTTATGGGGAGATCACTGTCTCCATGCCGCAAAAAACATTTTTTTTCAGATGGTAGCCCATCTTGAAAAAAATGTCCCACCTGAGATATTATTATATATTATTTATTTATTCTCCTGAATTACTCTTGTTCCAGGATGCAAACAGTCTTAGGGAGGGATAAACTTCAGAGATAGGGGTTTATCTCCTCCACTCTCACCCCCACTCCACCCCACCCCCAAGATTTGCCATGTCCTTGTCAGGGTCTATTTTAGGATGTGTGCTTGTGGGATTCGTAATTATTTCCTAAGCATTGCACTGAAAAATGAACTGAATGCATGAAAATCGTCCATTATATTTTCAAGTCCTTACCTTTATTTCTTCAATAAATCTCACATATTTAGAAAATTTCCCTCTTATTTCAAACTGAGGGGTGAATTTCTCCTCAGAACTTTCAGTTATGCAAAAGAAATCCACCTATTAAAATCTTACAGGCTTTGTTTCACTGTATTTGTTTATATTTAGCACATGCCCAACTCCAAACATCCTCAGATACACAATAATGACAAATTTCACTTTACATTCATCACTGTGGTGTACATTGTCTGGCAGACACCTCAGATTACATAATGCATGTATTCACAAGATGATGCATACAATTGATAAGTCAGTTATATCTTTTGTATCAAACTTGGCGCTGTTTTTTTATTTAGATAAAAAAAAATGCAGTTTCCTCTCTGTACACATTGATAGGGAGTATTATCAGACCAAAGCATCTTGGAACAAGTTTGAGTGTCTAAACTTTTTCTTGATTTTGATATAACAATGTCAGACAGTTGCTGGAGGAATTGGAGTTTTACAAGCAGCTTAATATACAGAGTCTGGCAAATTTCAAAACTGAATGGTAGTTCAGTAGGTTACAAGGAAAATAAATTGGTAGCCCATGCAGTTTTAATTTGGTGGCCCAGAGAAGGCACTTAATATGAGCATGGTGAAACCGTTAGTTCAAGACTCTCATTTTGTTATGAGTTATCATTAACTATTCTTCTCTATGAGTTAGTTTTATAGTCATGTTTTGAAAACATGTCGAACAAGTCATGATACAGTATCAGGGCTGAGCAAATCCCATAGCCCGACGTCCCGGACTATTCATTTTTGAAGTCAGGCAAGTAAAATTTTCCAAGTCGCTAGTCCGGGACAAGTGCTTTTTAAAAAAGTCGAACAAGTCGTTATTTTCGTGCTTTAATCACTAAATCTACCTTTATTTGGCCAATCATGCCCTCTGGGTGTACTGAATACTTGATTCTACCCTCTTCATGTATACATTTACATTCTGTATAACACATACATGTGGTCAGTGATAATTTTCATATATGCACACATTCTGTTACCGCTTGACTGCATATTGAGCTAAGCGACCAAATTATCAGCAAATCAAAACTTGTCAAACAAAAGAAAGCCAGTATGATCAATTAGCAGTGTTTTAAGCGACTTTGTTGCATTGTGTTTACTCAAGCCAGATCCTCACGAGCAGCTCACTATGATTTTAATCCAGTGAGTCAGCATAATTAAATTAATGAAAGGTACTTTACCGACACCAGTGTTGGTTTCCTTTATGAACTGATTAAATGACAGTAATGATTCTTTAAATTTTAATTGATTATACAGATGATTAACTCCACGTGCGATATTGCATTTGAAGCGAAACAATTATGCTAATTAATGAGCTGTCTCTTCGTATTTAAAAGAGAAAATGTATGTTATGATCACTCTAGAAGTAGTTGTCAAGCAAGCTGATAGTTACTCTGTGGATAAAATGAGTTTGCTAAATTATTTTCACAAGGAAGGTAATAAAGACAATTTGGAGAAGGAAAATTTTTTGTGAAAGTGGAGGGATAAAACATAAGACTGCTACTGAATGTGCGGTAGCTATTTCTCCAAAGAGACATAAGCAGAACCTTTGAGATGCCTTAGAGCATTTGACTACAGGCACTTTCCTCATGAGAGGGCAGCTGTGTTGAAATATGGGAGGGAAGACTTGCAGGTTCTTCTTAATCATCTTCAGGGCTGACCAAATCCCATAGCCCGACGTCCTGAACTATTCATTTTTGAAGTCGGGCAAGTAAAATTTTCCAAGTCGATAGTCCGGGACTAGTGGATGAAAAAAAAATTTGCTCAGCCCTGAGTATATTAGCCTGCTGGGCTACCTGCAATCAATATATGGTAACTTAGTCCTAGCATTCTGGTAGACCTTGAGATCGGGCCATGAGAGATGTTAGACCGTGAATTCATTAGCCCTGTAGTTTACCTCTAAATCTACCCAGGATCATATTGCATTTGTTTTACAAACTTCATAAATTTCATGCCTAATGAACAAAAGTTTGAGATTGTATTTATCACAAGTTTTGAAAGCTGGAAAGACTTTGCATTACCTAATGACATTATTATATGTTGTTGCCAAGTGCAGTGTTAAAGATTTAACCATGTTTGTGCATGTATAAGGTACACCCAACTGCAAACAGGGTAGACCCAGATCTGTTGTCACATGTTATACCTCTCATGATCATGGTGGATGCTATTCATTTTACTTATGATTTGAAGTGAACAACATAGAGTCTGATCTGAGAAGGTTTAATGGAATGGCAGATCTGAATCGGTGCTGTTTGCAGGTGTGTGGATACCATACAGGTGTAGACATAGTAAGTATCATATACTCGCTTATAAGTAAAATCAAACTGCAAACTGCACAGACCCAGATCTGCTGTTATATAACGCACCATCAGATCTGGGTCTATGCAGTTTGTTAGGAGTAATCAGTTGAACAAACAACATAGACCCTGATCTGCAGGTGCATTATGTGACAGCAGTTCAGGATCTATGTTGTTTACAGTTGGACTCAACTTTTATGCAAGTATTAATGGACACAAATGTGATATTATAATAGTGTTTCATCTTCTTAAATTTTAGTTGTAAATGTTTTAAGATTAATCATATCTCATGCAAGGTTTTTAAATTTAGGTTGCATATCATTGTAATGGAATTTGGTGGACATCTTTTTGCTCAAGCTGATGTGAGATGTTCATGGTGCCATGCTTGATCCAGATGAATCTCAAGAGGAAAATATAGGTATTTATTGATGGTACAATGTTCATATGAAATTTTTCAAACTCCTTCTAAAGTTAGAACATATGGACTTTGTAAATATCCATTACAACCTAAATATATTTCATGTTTCGCTGACTGTGATGAACTTATATAACTTGATTTTTAAGATACTATTTATAATAGGTACAATTAAGTATATTATATTCCCAGGGAATATAACTGACTCTTAGTCAGTTCTCACACTCAGAACTGTGGGAACTCGTGCTTTTTGAGCCACTTGTTGAATTACATGGAAGAATTTACTTTTAAGCTTTTAATTCTCAAGAGATTGGTTCAGATTATGCTTTCTAAGGTGCCAGATTAAATTAAAACAGCTGATACATGTATCTCTAATATGTCATAATTTTAATCGTTCAATACATATGCAAAGAAATGATTTTTATCCAGATATTTGCATTGCCAGTTGAATGATATGTTTGAGGAACACATGTACTGTATGTTCAGTGAAGGAGACTTCATGCTTATCTACATTTTTATTATAGCAAAAAAAAAGAGTGAATATCATGCAGCTTAATAATCGTCCTCGTTTATTTTTTTTTAAATAGGAAAGGTGGGGATCATGTCCTTCTGCCAGTATGCATGTTTGTCTCTCAGTCCATTACAACATTGAAGATACAGACTCGAAAGTTTGGGATATAATTAAGGGTGGTCCATGGATGTGTACAATTCTCTTAAAATTTTGATATGACCCCTTAAGGTGGGGATTTTTTAAAAATATAAAATCTCAAACATTTTCGTAAGTATTGTAGATGTAAATCTGAAATTGGCATGTGTCATCATAAAGGTCAGGTACATAACACAAGTAACATTTTTTTTATTATACTCTTGGGTCTTACCCCTGGGTGTGCAAATACTTCCCCTGGGTCATCACTTAGAATCTTATGAAATAGCCACCATGTAATCATACAGTGGTTCCCCATATTATGAGGCTAGCCATTCTTAACTCATTAACCCCTAGCGCCACGTTTACGCATCATGAGGTTGTACCCTTCTTCCGAGCTCTGTAACATCAACATCATTTAAGATACACTAAAGTGGATGCTATTGCAGGAAAGTAGACAGATGTAGCTCTACAATGATACCAAATAATGTCGACTTTCTACTCGCATTAAAAAGTACAGCGAACAAAATGCATTTTTTGAGACCCGATTTTTTTTAGGTCGAAAATTGACAGTTGCGGAACCGGAGTTTGTGTCCGGATTTTAGACTTTTTTTACCTTAGATCTAAAGCAGACTCGTCTGAACTGCACACAGACAGATGAACCTTTGCAAAAAGTAGGATAAGTTTGAGATTTGGAGCAAAAAGGGGCCAGGACACAAAAATCTGGGGTCCAATACGAAAAAAAAAAAAGTCCAACTTTTACCCTTCTGAACATGTGTGAGCATAATAGCCAATGAAAAACAATGTTTCTGATACACCTAAGCATCCGGCTAAACGATAAACTTTCTTAAGCAGATCTGTTTGGCTGAATTCAGAATTAACCCCAAAAATGCGTTGCCTACCCCCATTTCACGCAAAAATGAAAAAAATCTCCAGGGGTTAATGACTTAAGTGAAAGGCTTCTGATCAGGGGTGGCCTGTCATGCAAGGGGCCTCTCAAGACGGGGATCACTGTATGAGGTTTGAGGACATGAAGAGATGAATTAAGATATACAGTATATCCAGTACATACCTTTTGTGACTCCCCTGGGATAGGGGGTTTGCCTCTGGATCATAACTTGGAAACTGTTAAGATTCCTCCCTAACACCATGTATGCATTCCATGGCTGTGGGGAGATAAATTTGTGCATGCAGTCAACACAGATCGTGTGTCATCTCCGTGGGTTTTGGGACTTTCCCCCTGCATCATAACTTGGAAGATCCCCACCCTATAACCATATAATTATACTTTTAATACTGGACATGAAGTGTCAAATACATATATGCAATAACACAATATTGGCCCCCTGGTCAGACCTTACACTTAGTGGTATAACTTGGAAGCACAGGGATATGCAATCATATGCCATTAACCCAATTCTAGTTAACATTGCATTGTTATTATCCGACATTTGCAGATATTTTCTAAAATAGTTCCAAAATAATCACATGTATTCAGTTACCTTGTTTTTTTTCTTCCTGCTAGTATGGACAAAAGGAGATACGTGTTTATCACCCTGGTCAGAAGATGGCAAACTGTATGCAGGCAAGATAATCCAACTCAAACATTCCCCAGCAGGAAAAATCAGAGCTTTGATCAAGTTTGAAGACTATGATGATGAAGAGGAGGTAGATGTAAGAGATTTGAGGAAACTTGGGCCTAAAAGGAATGGTAAATCAACAGACAAGAAATTGATAAAAGCAAAATATCTGAGAGACAAAAGACCAACATTATAAAAAATATGGAAAATAAATATAGACTGAAATATTGACAGATGGCAGAAGATGACAGAACAAACTTTCAGCAGAGTTGGAAATTAGCATCAGACTATCGGTGATTACCAACAATTTTTTTATTATTTTGGACCAGCGAAAGTTGCTGTTTAGGAAGCTGATGTAAATCAGAGTAAAAATCAATGTCATGGTTGTATGCTAGCTTTTCATTGGCTGAATCCTGGCAAATTAACCAGTCAAATAAAGTCAGACATAATTTGAATGGTTCTCCTATATATGCACTCTACTACTTTTTGTGATTTCAGTCCTACAACACATTGATTGGACCTGCAAAGATCCAAAACTTGCTGGACCAAATGTCCTGCAAGAGTGAAAAGTTTTTTTCCAAGACTGTTTTAGCATCCGTACAATCAGTTGCCCACATTTATGCACAATAGCATTTATTTTCATTAATTTGAAAAGCTTTATGATGTAAATATCCCATAACATTAAGCAGATAAACATACAAAACATTGTCAGGGTCCACGCTGTGGGGGAGGGGGGACATTTCAGGTGAAATAGTCGCCATCAAGAAGTCTGTTGTTTCACCTAAACACGCCAAAAAAGCAAACATCTCTGTGCCTTGCCTTGGTTTCATGCCATTCTCCCCATCGCCTTTTGTTTCAGTATGATGCATTAATAATCAAAGTAAAAAATTGACTTTTGTGTCAATTTTTCCTTCAAAAAAGAGGGTGGACAGTAATGAAAGAAGTTTTATACTATGTAATCAATTTTAGTCAACTCTTGTTACAACAACATTCATTGCAAGAGAATATTTGGTTAGAACAGAAAATTGATGACAACAAACATGTTCAATTTTAAATTTGATCTTTTTAACAGAATATTTAGCTTCCAACTCATACAGCAATGTCCCAGAAGGAAATATGTATATTTCCTTTACAATAGTATTGTCATTCCTTAGGGTTTTGCTTTTACCAGGAATGTCAGAGGATAGTGTGCAAGCCTTTTATTGATACAAAAATGGGTTGTAAATGTAGTAAAATATATATGAGATTAAAAAAATAATTTTGTAAATATATAATATAAAGTATGGATTTATATTTCTGACATTTATAAAACAATAAGAAAAGGATGATCATTCTTCTGAATTAAAAACTTTATCTCTACAACAACAGATTTGTTATTATGACAGAATGGCTCAAAATGAACATTGTTGTTATAATGAGAGTTGAATGTACTCCTTTATGTGATGTGATCTATTGGTTGTAGGTATAACTGACATTTGCCTTCTGACCCTGTTATGTCCCTTTTAATGGAATAGCATGTCTATTTTTTTTATTGCATAACAGATACCATTTAAACTGATGTTACTCAACTATTTGTAGATCAAAGATGGATACATTTTAAGCATCTACTTCAAAGGGCTTTTCAATTATAAAGATATTTATGGGAAGGGAAAACTTGGATTTTATAAAAAGTGGTATGCTAGGATGAGTTTGTTTTTGTTTTGATGGTTTTTAAGGCACTT
Source organism: Margaritifera margaritifera (assembly GCA_029931535.1). Taxonomy (NCBI): domain Eukaryota; kingdom Metazoa; phylum Mollusca; class Bivalvia; order Unionida; family Margaritiferidae; genus Margaritifera; species Margaritifera margaritifera. The sequence continues at coordinate 4,419,994 of JAQPZY010001678.1, forward strand.
GGAACACATTATTGGCTATATCGTGCCAAGGGAATGGGAGTTAAGTTCCTTTTCCCAGGACACACAGAGGGAGCCAACCCAGGCTGGCCTGGTCAACTTATCAAACTCGCGACCCTTGGATTACTAGTCCAACACTCTACCAACTGAGCTACTGCAGCTCTCTGGTATGCTAGTATGAAGAAAAGTAGTGCATTTATTATATCAAATCCATGGATGCTATTTACCTTTCTTTATAGTTTCTTTCATAATAAAAAGACATTTTTGTATAAAATGTTGACTTTGAATTTTGATATGTCTCTAAGCAATGTAACGGGTTTAGTCTTGCAAGGATACTAATACCATGCTTTTTTTCTCAGTCATAGGACTAGGAATAGATCTAGTGTGATTGCATTTTTTAGGGTATAAATTTTTGTGGTTTGCGGAAAAATTATATTTTTGTCCATGCTTAAATTTGTGGATTTTAGAAGGTGGTTCAGCTATTCCATAAAAGGATAATTGTCTCTTGCATCTTTTAATTAGTGGTTTGTAGCTACAGAATAAGCAACAATTTGTATTTCATGAATAATAATTAATTCAAAGTAAAGTCTGTCATACTCTATGTCTTTTAATAGCCTTTTATTCTTATCTCAAATTCAAATTAAAAAATCCTTTATTTAAAGTACTATATAGACCTCAGCCCAGAGCACCTATTAATACATGCAAAATGTAGAAACGTAAGTTATTTTGAATGCAATCAAAAGCCTTTGAAAGTCAATATATACTGTGAAAATACATCCTTTCAGTTTGCTTACCGTATATACTCATGTATAATCTGGGTTCAAATGCAAACAACATAGACCCTGATCAGGGTCTATGTTGTTTGTTCTACTGATTAGTCCTTACAAACTGCATAGACCCAGATCTGCCGGCGCATTATGCAGTTTGCAGTTGGTATCATGTATATACGTGAGTATATATGATATATACTTTCGCATAGCACCATATAAAGATAAACAGTTGTCTTTTGTAGAATCCTTTTCTCTGTAGCCAGGTTAATGTTCATAAGATTTCTTTTCAATTTATCAATTGATAATTTAGTGCTTTTGTAAATATAAACAACCAAATTGTACCTATAATATCTAACATGGATATTTCTCTGTAGTTCTTTGGACTATCATTACTGCCTTTTTTATGTAAAGTATAGTTTTACACCACTCTGATGGGAATTAACCCATATCCAATATGTAATTGAAGAGTATGTCTGACTATGGCAGGGTCCATACTAGGGAGTAATTTCGGTGAAATAGTTGCCCCAGTGTCAATCATAAGCCCAAATATGCAGTAGAGTAGATGTCTCTACCATATCCTTAGTGACTATTGAATGCTATCATATTCTGACTACAATATCAACTCTTTTTGTATTTTTTCTGTTCAGAGAGCAATGTAAAACAGTTTAAACATACCGTTTATACTCGGGTATAAGCTGATACCAAATGCAATCTGCATTGACCCAGATCTGCTGTCGCATAATGTCTATGCAGTTTGTAAGGACTAATCAGTAGAACAAACAACATAGACCCTGATCTGCTGGCACATTATGCGACAGTCGAATGAGTATATACGCTAGTAGTTTCATGCTATTAATCAACTTTTGTGTCAATTTGATGGTTATGTATGCAGTTAAATTTCAATAAATGAGATCTCCCCAGAAACATTCACACATATTGCTAGCGATTGAAATTTCATGCATTTGTAACCCAGTCACAAGCAAATTATTACTCTGTGGAGATTTATAGACTGATTACTGGTAAAGGTAAACAAATTGATTTCATATTTCATTTTGAAAAAGTACAGAAATGAATGTCTTAAGCACCTTTTTTGAACATTCCAAATTTTGACCACTTTACTCTAGCTTCTCCCTATTTTCCCACCACTTCACCCTATTCTGGCAGGGGAGAGGTCACTTCACCCTAAAAGTTGAATCCAGCATGGACACTGTTTAGTAGCTTGAATTGTAGCAGATTTTTTAAACATTTCTACCATAATTCCATCCTGCTCATGAGCTTTGTTATTTGTCATTTTACATGAGGCTACTTGAATTTCTTCATCATTCTGATTTCTAATGTTTCTACATACCGTATATACTCGCGTATAAGTCGGTCCAAATGCAAACAACAAAGATCCTGATCTGCCGTCGCATAATGCGCCGGCAGATCAGGGTCTGTGTTGTTTGTTCTACTGATTAGTCCTTACAAACTGCATAGACCCAGATCTGCTGGCGCATTATGCGATGGCAGATCTGGGTCTATGCAGTTTGCAGTTGGTATTAGCTTATGGTACTTAGCTGCTAGAGACTTAGAATATGTAAAATACAGATTAACTTGTTCCGAATTTTTTTAATCCATATTGAATTTTGTGCTGTTCAACAAATCATGAAAAGAAAATTATTTGTTTCCATTATTGAGTGATATCTGAAATAGTGTATAGAATACTTACTTGCTCTCTTGTTTCAATTGTTTGTTTTTTTGTGCACATCTTTTTAAATGCCTATTTGGATGACAGATATGCATGTAGGTCATTGTCAAGGTTGCTTAGCATAAACTTATTTCAGAGATTGTATTTCAGTTATTTTGCTTTTTCACATTGTTCCATGAAGTGTGCTATGTTACAGATATCTGACACTGACATAGCATACTAGATACTGTGTATTTAAATACTTCAATAATGATTTCAATAGCATCATTTATATTGTCATTCGTTTAACTCTTCATCAACTTTGATGAACCATACAGTCAATTTGAATGTGTTATCATTCCACTTACATCTTGCATATTTTTCTCCCTTTAGAGTGTTTCATTCATATTGTACATCAAAATTACTGGAAAATTTTTTGCATAACAGTAAATAAGAAAATGTGTGCAGAATCATCAGTTTTTAGTATGTAAAATTATGTAATTAATGTAATTATGGGGAAAATGACATTGGGAACAGCAATACAGTCTATGACACTTTTAACTTGATGTGAAATAAAAGTAAATTCTCCAATTTTGACTGAAGAACTTATACCATTAAGAACATGCATATCTAAATTAAAACACATTGACAATAAATATTTTCCAAATTTGTTAAGTATTTTATTATTTGATTGTCATGTAGTTTTGAAAGTGTCTTCTACATAGTATTCTTGGAATGTGTAATATTTTGAAACATCTTCATTTATAAAGTCCTGCTCTTCACTAATACATGCATCTAAATGACCAGCTAAAATAAAATGTTAATCAGAATAATACCTATTACAAAATTTCACTAACTCAGTTTTTAAGTCTAACTGCCATATATACTAGGTTTTAAGTTGGATCCAACTGCAGACTGCACAGACCCAGATCTGTTGTTGCATAAGGTGCATGCAGATCTGGGTCTATCCAGTTTGTTAGAAGTAAGCAGCAGAACAAATAGCATAGACCCTGATCTGTTGGGGGATTATGCGACGACAAAACTGGGGCAATGTTGTTTGCAGTTGGACTTGATTTATGAGTGAGTATATATGGTTGTCTATTTTACTCCTTTTTGTCATCATAATATTTTGACCCCTTTTTTTGCAGAACACAGCAATACATCTTTCACTGTTCTCCTAAATTATTATCAAAAGAAACATAATATTATGAATGGCTGAGTCATGTTTGTTGTTTATTTTTCATCACTTTCTTCAGTATCCCAGACTGTCACATTATCTCTCCTTGATTGATCTTCAAGTTTATTGACCTTGTCTCAAAGTTTATTCTTTGTGGAGAGTTTGTCAGATTTTTTAGAGAGATCACCTTGGCATGTGGCTACTTGAACTTTTAAGTTTTTTTTTCTTAGTCCTGAACCTCAATTCAAGTGCCTTTCCCATCTACAACCTCTTGTTTCAACACATGCATGTTGTTGCACATTTCTCTGGTCAGGTCAGTACTTAGACCTTTGATGTCATCATCATCATTGTGCTCATCAGAAACACTGTCTTACTGTTGTCTTCTTAGTATGTCTAATAAATACATTTGTATCATTCTGTTAGATCTTTTGTTAATAACCTCTAGACAAGGTGAGAAGTTAATCAGGCATGCCCTCATGAATTTTCTTCCTTTGTGAAATTTGGTTGGTTAGCAGTTACAACAAATTACAAATGGAGGCAACCTGCTGTGTTATCCACTCCAGGTCAGTCAAAAAAAACAAAAAACAAATACATCAGTCCATTTGATGTCAAACTTTTATTATGAATTACACTTAAATAATTGCATTTCAGAAACATTAACTTTGTAAATAGATACAGTCTTCTAGTTGCCCCACCCTGAACACAAATGGGCTTGCGTAATATATATCTATGATAGAGTGGTCGTAAAGTCTTTGGCCTAAGTGAAATGTTGTACAAGTCATATGTAGCATTAGTACCACTATGGCCAAATACATTCTTGCCTTTTTTTTTTTTGACAAAAAAGTATTTTAAAAATGGCTCATGTGGCTCGTTCTCTGGTGTGGGCTTTAACACCAAAAATTAAAATATAATTCCAAAGACTGATAATGGTTTTTTTCATTATTTTTGTAAAAATAAAATTTAATTGTCTCTTCAGAAGCCAACCCAAAATGTTCTCCCAAAGAGGAGTCTTCTTCATCTGATGCTGACCAAGGATTTTTCAAGCCCCTGGATGGAGATGAACAGCACAAAAGATTAAGGTATGATGATGCTGTAAAGTTTGATTTCACTGGTACAAAGTGCAGAACATAGAACATATTACATGCCACATTCTGTTGTCATTTTTTTTGTCCCCAGTTTAACCTTAGAATATAAGAAATTGTCAATGATATATGTTATTTTTATGGTACCTTATTAGATTGGTTATAGAGTATTGTAGGTATGCTTGGCCAATTTTTGACCAGTCTAACTGGTCAGGACCTTTTTATCAAAAGTTTGTGTACCTTACTTTATCGCAAAAGGGCCTGTGATCTGATCCTCGGCAGCAGCTGTGCTTTCTTTGCTCCTGTTGCCTTCAAGAGTATATCTGATTGTCAGTATGTGGCTCTGTGGGAATAACTTTTTATTGCTCAAAGGGGAGAATCAGGATTCAAGTTTAAATCCCATAGTGAGGGAAGAGGAGTCTAGCAGTCATGTTATGTAAAGCCATTTCTTGACCAGTGAAAAAATTACTATAAACAGTCCATTAGCGAACATGTTAATCCCAAACTGTTGAAATGTGTGGAGTTGATGTATCCAATGTAATTCTAATTTCAGTTAAAGAGCATACTGGCTAGTCTGGACCATTAAGGTCTAGTAGTAAGTGTGCCTGATTTAAAAAAAGATCATGGGTTTTGATTCTCTGTGGCACTTATTCTTTTTCTTTTCTTGTTACATTCACCATGATTTAATTTTGGTGCAAAGTTCATTGGCTCTTAAAAAGCACAATGTGATATATATTGTTTCATTTTATAGCATCATTCATATAGAGGGTCTAAAATGATACACTTTTTAACTATGCAAGTTGGAAGAGGGGGGATTTGGAATTTTGAGTCCTCAAAATTACTAAAGTTTTCTTTCCATAGAAGAGTAAGACTTTAAGTACATGTTTTTCGAAGTGTGTGATATACTTAATCTATTAATTCTTGTGTTAAGATATAATTCCTCTAATCATAACTAGTGCATAGTTTCCTGAACACAGGGGTCCAAAAAGATCAATCAAGGGTATTTTTATGCTTTCTTTTATTCTAGGGAAAAATATGGCAGCTTTGAAGATGAGGAAACCAAATGTCATCTTGAAAGGATATCTGCCAACATATTTAGAGAAAATAAGCCCTCAAGCTCCCAAGAGACCCAGGTTTGCAGTCAGCAATCAACTTCATCCAAAAGGTCCAGAAAGGGAGTTGTGGCTGTAGGTGGTGAAGCATTAACTCCCACAAATAGATCAAGGTATTTTAGCATCATTACCGTATGTACTCGTGTATAGGTCAATACCAACTGCAGACACCCAGATCTGCCGGCGCATTATGTGCCAGCAGATCTGGGTCTATGCAGTTTGTAAGGACTAATTAGTAAAACAAGCAACAAAAACCCTGATCTGCTGGTACATTTTGCAATGGCAGATCAGGGTCTATGTTGTTTGCATTTGGACCCGGCTTATAAACGAGTATATACTGTACATTTTCACGTGTATAGTAAATTCAGCATTTCTGCCACATTGTTCTTGCAGTTTGCTTATTGGCAATTCAAAAAATGTGTTTCAATACTGCTGAAAGCTTTAACTGATATTTTGTGACTTGCAGTGTTTCTGTACCTTCTGGCCTGCATAATCAAGGAAAATTAATTACAAGTGTTGGAGTCTGAAAAACATGGTGCACACAAGCACCATAAACTTTCTTTTTTGCCTTGTACATGTAAAAGTATCAGCTTAGTTTGCATACCAGTATGTACAGACCCTGAAATGGTAATTTTACCAAATCTGCATTTTGTTTGCATTTCATTTGCACTTCATTTGCACTTGAAATGCATTCGGAATTCATTACATTTGCAGAACTGTCTACTGCTACTATTTCACTGTAGTTTCTACAAAATATTTCACAAAGATACAGGTTTCAGTTCAAGATACCATATATATTCACTTTTAAGTGAAGTCCAACTGCATCAGCATAGATCCTCATCCATCTGCTATTGCATAATATGCTGGCAGATGAGTGTCTGTGTTGTTTGTTCTAACAAACTTCATAGGCCCAGATCTGCTGGCGCATTATGCAATGGCAGATCTGGGTCTGTGCAGTTTGCAGTTGGACTCAACTTATAAGCGAGTATATACAATATTAATTTTACAGGCAGTCTTTTTCTGCAAAGATGTTGCATGCCAGAGCTCTATTCAGTTGTTAGGCTCTTCAGCTAAATCACTAAAGTGCTTGAATGGTATGCTGCATTCAATTCAAGCATATGTACAATTATCATTGAGGCCATTACATGTGAAACTCACAAGTTTAATGTTGTGATGAACTGTTGAGAGATGATTAAAGCAGTGGGATTTATCATCACTCTGTATAACAGATGAGATAGACTTAATATAGATGAAGTTATGCATGAAGAATTGTGACATTGCCCCAGTCAGTTCATGCAAACTACTGTTGCTATAGAAAAGGGGAGGGGTGTCAGCTAATTAGAAGATCAGTGACACCAGAAATAGCCACATGCATACTTAGAATTTCTTAAAAACTGTTGATGATAGACCAGCTGTTAGTGTGTACAGCAAACTATGGACATGTGGCTAAAATTACAGATTGGACTTTGGAAACTACTGATAGACGTATGTCAGGGTAAACAGATCTACATTTATGTTTCGTTTGCTGCATTCCATTAATGTTTTGCCCTTCAGCTATTTTGTCATTTTTCACTTGCTGTCTTAGATTGCATTCTGATTTTGCATTTATTGCTTCCATTCATCATTTTCATTTGTTTGAAATGAATGAAAATGCATACCAAAGTTGGGTTTTTCGTTTTCAAGTGTTAAAGGGAAAGACCTATTGCTTTTATGTCTTGTCTTATTAGATGAGTGCTTTATTAAACTAGCAAATGTATAAAATGCAAAAGAGAACATTGAATTTATGAAAAATAAAAGTATACCTATAGCTTCAATAAATGCAAATTTATCAGCAAATTTTCTTATTTTGTTTCAGTCAAATAAAAATTATTTAGATACAATCACTGGTGATGATGTCATCACATCAGTGCCAGTTGTTATGTCCGCATTGACAAGAATGATGTCAAAGCTTGTAATGAGTGAAAACTTGTCTGTCAGTGTAAAGAATTTGATCTTGAATTGTCATACAAAAGGACTTTTGACTGTAAAAAGTTACTGGCAGTCAGAAAATAGTCTATTTTCAAATCCCTCCATTAACTGCATGAATTGTGCATTTCATCCCATTTTTGTTTGTTATTCATTATTCTGCATTTTACATTTGCTTTCTTCATTTCTTCAAAATGCATTCAGCATTTAGTTTGCATTCATTTTTCATTTCATTTACATTCATTCTGCAATATTTTAGCATTCCATTTTAGTTTCACTGGTAAAATTATGTATGCCAAAACGTTTAAAAAGTTTCAGAAGGTTTGTTCCCAGTTTTTGTAAGTGATTATAATGCAACTGTTTCCCTTAGAAACAAGACTAGTTGGGTGTAAGGACTTGCATTGTTTGGTGAAATTGGGGCCAATGACAGTCAAAACCACAAACATGGCTACCAAAATTATGTGGTCATAAACCCTTAGTGATCATCTTACTTAATTTTATATTTAATACAGAGTTTAATATTCCTTCTTACTTAGACAGTACTCGAGACACAAATGTTTCATCGCATAGACAAGACTTTGTTACATTGAGATCGCTCACTATAAAGCTATTCAAGAGAGCTATAAAAGAGTACCATGTTATAAATGCGGTCATCTTATACAGTACTCCCTCATTATATGCATATAATTTTACTATCATATAGTAAAACCACGCTCCATGACCATACTAGCCCTATGACAGAAACAGTGTTATAATGATGGTCCTTATAGTAAGGGAGTGCTGTACTGAGTTAGGTTTGATATAACAATACAGTCATCCCCTAAATTTAATTCATGACCAAACCCATGTTATATTAGGGACCATGCTGCATTTAGTCTTTTTGTAGTCAAGGACCTCTGTACCATCATCCTCTGCAAGTATAATAGTAACATATATTTATTTCATCGTCTAAATGTGTGAAATAATGAAAAAATTCATTACCTGTCAATTGTAGAACAAATTCTTTCAAATTACATGAAGTACTGTTGAAATTCTGATGTTACATTTAGAGTGGTCTTTGAGTTGAGGATCCTGAAGAACTCATGAAAAACCAAAAAACCTGGATAGACTACCATCAACCCTTGCATTTTATTGTGAATTTGAATCGCACACGATGAAATAAATGTATACAGATATATCAGTAACACAAAAAGTATTTTATTGTTTTGTGATAGGATCCATGTCTAAGCTGGTCTTCAATGAACTAATGTTCATCTTTATAGGAAATTATGGTTTTTATACTGTGTGAACAAACTTGCTTAATTTGCTACTTGATTTTGATGCAAGATGTACGGTCACAGCTGATGCAAAGACACAAAATGGCATGAAAGAAAGAGAACAGGAGGATGAAATCCCAGTAGCCTCAACAAGCAAAGAACCTCAAGAAGTGTCTAGTAGGCAGAAAGAAACAAACTCAGGTAATAAATACTGTATGTACGCACTTATAAGTCGAGTCCAACTGCAAACTGCACAGACCCATATCAGGCATTGCATAATGCTCCAGCAGATCTGGGTCTCTGCAATTTTTTAGGAGTAATCAGTAGAACAAACAACATTGACCCTGATCTGCCAGCACAATATGTGATGGCAGATCAGAATCTATGTTGTTTTCAGTTGGACTCGACTTATACGCTAGTATAGATAGTAGTTCAGCCAATAAACACTGTATTATCCCTTTTTATCTCAGTGTAATTTTAGAGTAAAGCAGCTTCTATGGTCCTTTACAAGACAAAGCCATCATATCAAGAACATTCTGAAATAAATGTATACATAAAATGTTTATATAATTAGTATGCCATGTACATACAGTCATGTGCCTCTAATTAATACAGATTTGCTGAATAAATTATACATAATTGGTACAGACATATACATTAAATGCATCTTTATGTGATCTATTGATCAGGTACTTGAACTTGTATTTTTTCTGTAAAGTTAGTTAAGGTTAGTGCTGTTTTCTCTCACCTGCAGAAAGAATACATGGAAATCACTTAGCATGGTCAGCAGAGGAGGGTCATGCTTATTTTTGATTTGTGATAACCATTTTTAGTCAGGTTGTTGTAGAGCTGCTGATTTAAATTGCAGGTGAGACTCTGCATTTTGTAGAATACTTTATAAAATAATTCGAAATGAGGTACAATTTCTTATTGTAAATTGTAACTTTAGCATCTTTGAATTGCTGTGGATGCAACAAATGCAATGCATTTGGAATTATATAAATTTTGCAAATTAATAATTAATTAATTAATTAATTAATTGACTAAACGTTTGCTATTATGTTCTACAGTTTTATCACAAAATTCACTCAAAATTTTGTACATGTTAATGGTTTTAGCTCACCTGACAATAAAGTCATGTGAGCTTATGGTATAGTCCTGCCTGCATTGTATATCAGAAGTTGCAATTTGTAACTTCTTCTCAAAACCATTTGACCAGTTTCATCCAAACTTTGCTGATGTAAAGGCTTTTTCATTTAAACAAAAGATGCTGATCTGCCATCAAATATTACCACCATTACTAAAAATACAAAAACATTCAAGCAATCTTTAAAAAACCAATGAACTGAATTTGACTAAATTTGACAGAAGGCATCCTGATGAAAAGGCCTTTCAAGTTTATACAAATTATGCCTATCCACCATCAAATATGGCCACTCTTAATACAAATAGAAAACCCTCTGAATGTTGTCTCAAAAACTGTTGAACAGAATTTGACCAAATATGACATATAGCTATAACGCTTAAAGGCTGTTCAATTTTTACAAATGATGCCAATCTGCCATCAAATATTGCCACCATTACTAAAAACAAAACAATTTTGAAGAGACTTCTTTGAAATTGCTGAACAGAATTTGACCAAATTTGACAGAAATCATCCTGGCATGAAGGCCTTTCAGTTTTGTACAAAGGATACCATTCTATCCTCAAAATTATGGTTGCCATTTCTAAAAATAGAAAAACCTTCAAATGACTTTAGCTCAAAACAGAACAGAATTGACCAAATTGTATCAAAAACATCTGTGTATGAAGGCTTTTTAAGTTTGTACAAAGGATTATCAAATATGGCTGTAGTTACTAAAAATAGAAAAACCTTTAAATGTTAGTAAGTATCATACTGATTGAGATTTCGTAGCCAACTGCCTTTGCTTTAGGCTTTTAGGTAGATGTCATCCAGGTGATCAATTTTAGGCCCAACTGCACCCCTTTTTGATTTTCAATATGATTCAAAATTAAATCTTGAGTTTACAGTATGGAAGTTAATATGAAGTATCAATTTATTAGGATTTAGTGATGATGAACTTGAGAAGCCCAAGTTTAAGTTTACACCAGCTGCAGCCAAGGTTCCCTTCCAGTTATCTGAAAGTGGTGAGAAGCCAGTTCAGGTAAAATTTTCTGATGCACACATTCGTATTTACAAACATGCAGATTATGTACATTAATAAATACATGTAAATACTTGATTCACTATTCATACCTGTTTATACATACATGAACCTCCTTACCTACCTACCTAATTATAACATGAACATTAGGGTCCATAAAATGACATTGGGATAATCCCCTAATCAATTTTATGACATGATGGTCCAAACCTAAGATTAAGTTCACAATAGACAGGAGGATGGGGGTGGGGGTGGGGAAGGGCATATATATCAGCTTTAACAAAATTGCATTGAGGTATTTAGCACACATTATTTTGTAAAATGACTGCATCAGTGAGAAAATTAAACCATAACCTGATATAAAAATAATTTTAAAAATTATTCTCTTTGTCAGCAATCCTGAGCAATAGAAATTGACTGCCAATGTGGCATGTGGTTAGGTAGAAAGAATTCGGACTGGTACAAATGAACAGAAGATTTATGCACATGACACAGAGAGATTCCAATCAAAATATTGAGGTTCCTGAATGAGCATTCAGTGACACAAGGTTACTGAATAATATTGGTTTGCTGTAAAACTGTCCAAGAATTTACATTAAGCCGAGGTCACTGCACTATATGCCCATCAGTTGGTGTCATGGTAGTTTGACACCCAGGATGTATTTTCTTTTTTGTAATGAAAAACAGTTAAAATGGCATATTTCTTTGAGGAGGCAAATACATAGGTTATGTTTTTGACCAAAAAATATATTTCCATGGTTGAGTTAAGACTTTTACACTTTATAGTGAAAATGAACTTACAGCTGGTATAATTTTGCAGAAAATTAACCAAACCAAATACACATGACTCATCCCCATCCCAATTCCCCCATCTGTGTTAAGCTAGATGCCATATGGGTTAAAATGAAGGTGGAACAGGGAACCATTCTAAGCCTATATCTAGAGCAGATCATTTGTTGAAAGATTATTAATTACTATAGGTGTTCATAGGTACATAAAGTGAATTGATCCAGAGGCCATTTAACTGCTCTTCCAAAGTAAGTAAAGATTATTCATTATTGTTTTGATCTGTTTTGAACAGTCCTTGTGCACAGAAACTGAGCCATTGTTTGTTTAATGTCAGGGGTAATTTTCCTAACTGCCATTAGGCATTTTTCATTTAATGCACAGGCTGGAAATCCCCTCATGAATATCGGGTTACACTGGTACCAATAGTGGGAATATGTACCGTTATGACAGATTATGTGTTTATATGTGATTGAAAATGGTTTTCAGAATGTGCTATGAACATGCATCATTGAAAGCATATATTTAAACAGGGTTTGCTCAACCTTGAAAAGTCCTTGTATTCAGAGGGTTGCCTTGAAAAACCCTTGAATTTAAAAAAAATGGATTTTGTTTTTGAAAAGTGCTTGAATTTCTATAAAAAAAACTACTTGAATTTCTAAAAAGAAAACATCCTTGAATTTTATCAGTACTGTCAAAACCTTATTGTTAAAATGTAATTTAAAAAAGAAAAGAAAGTTTTAAAAAAAATGTTAAGAGTGTAATACGATAAAATCGAGTTGGTGAGTACATGACACTAGTAGTTATTGGAACAAGTTGTGTCCCTTTGCATAGGTGGCAATGTAATTGGACCAACAGTGTAAATGTCTGACCTAGCTCACACATGACATACCATGAGCTGTGTATTTGATAGCAAATGGGAACATGACTTGCATTTAAGCAGTTGTGTGAAAGCATTGCAGGGAGACAAAAACAAAGCGATGTTTAAGACTTGTGACAAAATAATGGATATTTCTTGTGACAAGATATTGGATATTTCCAGCATGGAAGAAAGTGCTGTCAAGTCTCGTATGAAAAGTGAGAAACGTAATAGAAATATAAGTTCGTTTGTTGTCATGTTGCACTCATTTTATGAAACTGATGGAAAGTGAGGCATCTGGAACTTTACCCACAGTCTCAAGTGAAAGGTTACCAGTGCCCCCTACACTGTTGTCATTAACAACTGCTCTTCCTTGAGGTTTTATTGATTATTGTGCAAGAAAGGATGGTGTTTTAAAAGCAGAAATATTACGGACTTTGAGAACTGCAGCTGGACACCATTGATACCATTCATCAGAAAAAACGGACAAGCTGTTCTGAGCCGTGTTTCCCAATAGTGACATAGTTCAGAAGGTTGCTATTTTATTCAGGAAAAATACTCCTTGAAAAACTGGTAATGATCTTGAAAAGCCCTTGAAAAAAATGTCTTCAGTATTTCTGATTATTATAATAAAAGCCTTTACAGGCTCAGCAAATCACACTGACAATTGGCATCAAATGAGTTTTCAAAATGGTCAGCTTGATAGCAGAACTTATCAATACATTTTGCAATACAATCATTTATATCACAATATATCACAATATGATTTTAGCTGGCAATACTCACCCCTACTGGTAAATTGGTTGGTTGGTTGGTTGATTGATTTGATTGATTGATTGATTGATTGACTGATTGACTGCTTGATCAATTGATTTTAAGAGTTTAGAGTTGGTTGAACTTATTTTTGGTTCGCAATGCACCTTCCAGATTTAAAAAAAAAAAACAGTAATTGATCTGATTTAAAAAAAAAAACAAGAATGTTTTTAGAATGGTCACATGCTAATTTGGGAGTAAAATTGTATTAAGACATTAAGAAAGATCACTCCCAGCTCAAGGTAAAAAAATGTGGCTTGATCATTGACTGTGTGAGGGTTGATTTTTAAAAAATGCATTTTTTCAAAGTCACTTGTGTCTCAAATGAAAGTTGGTCATAAAAAGGTGTTTTTGATAATGTAGATTTTACCACATCATCTGAAATATAAAAGTGGAATTGATGATCGTAGATCAACAAATTTGTTATTGTTTGGACATGTCCTGATAAATCTGTCTCAATAACAAGATTTTTTATGGTTATTATCAATAGCAACCATCAGAATAAAAATCTCGTTATCAAGACAGGTTTTTTGGCATTGTTAGGACTTTTAAAAAAAACAACTGATCATGTCAAATCACTGAATACTGTTATTACAACCGACCTATTTGACTGAATACTGTTATTACAACCGACCTATTTGACAGCTAATATTTGTTCAGTTAGTGCATATTATGCAGAAAATGTACTTTAGCACTGAATTTATCATAATGTGATAAACATCATGATCATGGTATTTTTTTGCTAGGTCCCAGCAACAATCAACCAATACTTGAGGGACTATCAGAGAGAAGGAATCCGTTTCCTTTACAATCACTACAAATACAACAGAGGGGCCTTGTTAGAGGATGACATGGGGCTTGGAAAAACAGTACAGGTGATTATTTCCTTCTGTAATGGCCAAATGGGGCTTCTTGCACACTTTATGTTCATCCATAATTTTTGTCTGGTTTTTCAACTGCTTATACTTTTGCTACCTCAGAATAAAATTAATTTCAAGTTTTCCATAATCTACTTTAAAATTTTGTTATATACCCATCGTGAAAGGGCACATTATGTTATAGTGTTTTAATTGCTCCATCTATCTGTTCATCAGTTCATCTGTGCATAACTAAGCCTTGGAAAGATTTTGAGCAAACTTTTCCCAGATGTGCTTCATAATTAGGTAGTTTCTCATACCATTGTGAGGTCTCTTGCTCACAGGTAAATATCTTGGCAAGGAAAAATGTAATTTGACACCAAATTTTGCAAGAAGTTATTATTCATGTGCTTTTAAAGAAGCGAGAGCGTATTGTGATGTACATATGGTCAGTTGTACAATGTCTTGAACTCTTCCTACATCGTTATAGCTGGACACATAAAACTTGGGTCCTTGATAGTCCTATGAGAGCAGATTGTGTCAGTACTTTTTGGAATTGTGATCACATCTCTAGGGGATGGGAAAGGGGGAGGGATAGGGGCGATTTTACATTGATTTCAAATAATTCTGGAGTTGTATGTCTCACTTCAATGAGAATTTTCAGGAGTGATCAATGACTCAAGCATCAACACATATAAAACAAATTTATACATGGAACTGACATTGACCTGGGTGGGTGTCCATCTTTACCCCACCCACCCCCACGCCTAGGATTTAGCTCCTGGGTCATAACTTGGAAACTATTGAGACATCACCCAATAACTATATGTACACCTAATGGGTATGAAGAGAAAAGTTTATAAATGCAACTGATATTTGCCTCAGTGTCCATCCTTACCAACAGGTGGACTTGAGTCATAGCTTGACAATTTTAAAGCAACTAAGCCTTGGAAAGATTTTGATAAATCTTTTACCAAATAAACTACACAACTAGGTAGTTTCTCACATACCATTGTCAGGCCCCAAGCACAAAGGTCAAAATCTTAGCAAGAAAAAGTGTAAATTGTCACCAGTTTTTGCAGCCAATTATTATCCACATGCTTGCAAAGAAGTCGGGGGATATTGTTATATAGTCTGTCTGTCTGAAGTACATACAGTGTGGTTAGTTGTACGTACATGTACAATGACTTGAACTCTTCCTACATTATTATAGCTGCACACATAAAACTTGGGTCCTTAATAGTCCAATGAGAGCAGATTGTGCCAATAGTTTTGGAATTTTTATCACACCCCTTTTGGGAATGGCGATGGGTGGGGGTAGGGGTGAATTTACATAAATTTCAAATAATTCTGGAGTTGTACATATCAGAATTAACTCCGGAGGCCACCCCTACCCTCTGGAACCTAATGCCAGGGTTATAACTTGGAAACAATTGAGAGCGACATGAAAAAGAAACTAACAATAACTCCAGGGTTCAACTCTACCCTCAGGGATGTAGTCCCTGGGTTATAACTTGGAATTGATTGAGATCCCCACCTTATTCCCATATATACATTTACTACACATGAAAAAACAAATTTATACATGAAACTGACATTGACCTAAGAGTCAATCCCCCCTCTCCCCCCCCCCAAAAAAAAAAAAAAGGATTTAGCCCCTGGGTCATAACTTGAAAACTGTTAAGATTGGCACCCAATAACCATATATAAACTTACTGGGCATGAAGAGAAAACTTTATACATGCAACTGATATTTTGCTTCAGGGTCCATCATTACTCCCAGGTGGACTTTGCCCCTGGGTCATAGTTTGAAAACCATAAAGATCTCTACCCTGTAACCATGTACATTCTAACTGGGCATGAAACAACAAATGCATATACACAACTGACATTTGCCGCAGGAGTAGTCCTTGCTCTTATTGACCTTCCCAAGAGGCCCAAACTTTGGGGTGTTGGTCCAAACAGAGATGTTTGGGGATAGTTGTTTTTCAGACACAGAATTCTAGTATTTAATTATATTTATTTCGCCTGATTCAGCCTGATTCCTTAGAATTCTAGTATTTAATTATGTTTATTTTGGCCTGATTTAGCCTTCTTCCTAGAATTCTAGTATTTAATTATGTTTATATTGGCCTGATTTAGCCTTCTTCCTAGAATTCTAGTATGTAATTATATTTATATTGGCCTGATTTAGCCTTCTTCCTAGAATTCTAGTATTTAATTATGTTTATATTGGCCTGATTTAGCCTTTTTCCTAGAATTCTAGTATTTAATTATGCTTCTTTGGCCTGATTTTAGCCGTCTTCCTAGAATTCTAGTATGTAATTATATTTATTTGACCTGATTCAGCTTTCTTCCTAGAATTCTAGTATGTAATTATATTTATTTGACCTGATTCAGTTTTCTTCCTAGAATTCTAGTATGTAATTATATTTATTTGACCTGATTCAGCCTTCTTCCTAGAATTCTAGTATGTAATTATATTTATTTGACCTGATTCAGCTTTCTTCCTAGAATTCTAGTATGTAATTATATTTATTTGACCTGATTCAGTTTTCTTCCTAGAATTCTAGTATGTAATTATATTTATTTGACCTGATTCAGCCTTCTTCCTAGAATTCTAGTATGTAATTATATTTATTTGACCTGATTCAGCTTTCTTCCTAGAATTCTAGTATGTAATTATATTTATTTGACCTGATTCAGTTTTCTTCCTAGAATTCTAGTATGTAATTATATTTATTTGACCTGATTCAGCCTTCTTCCTAGAATTCTAGTATGTAATTATATTTATTTGACCTGATTCAGCCTTTTTCCTTTGTCACCTCGAAAGGGTGACACCAATAATAGGAATGGTATACACTGAATTCAGTTATAAAAAAATTGAAAACTTTTCTATATTATGATGCTACATGTTCAGTTGTTTCATTCATTGATGGATTTATTGATTGATTGATTTATTTACATGGCAGGTGATTGGGTTTTTGGCTGCATTGCTAAAGAAACGTGGCAACAGAGTTGACTTCATGAGACAGAAACCTAAGTTCATCAGAAATGTAAGTTTGTATACCTTTAGTTAAAAGCAATAGGTTTGGAACTCTTGTTCCTTCCATCTAGTCTCTATAGCAACTGTACATGCCACTTCTGTTGTTATTAATAATAATAAGTCTTCATCAGCGTTGTGATTGAATATACTTTATGATATATGTGAGTTGCATTTACTGGGAAATTTCCCATTGTTACATGTGTGTATCTCATTTTTTTATGCAGTTATTTACTAGTGAATTATGGGTCCCATGACTGCAGTCATAGCTACAGATTTTCTTGTCAGGAACTACCGTATATACTCACTTATAAGTCAAGTCCAACTGCAAACTGCACAGATCCAGATCTGCCATTGCATAATGCGCCAGCAGATCTGGGTCTATGCAGTTTGTTTGGAGTAATCAGCAGAACAAACAACATAGACCCTGATCTGCTGGTGCATTATGTGATGGCAGATCAGGCTCTATGTTGTTTGTGGTTGGACTTGACCTATAATCAGATGAGGGAGGAATATATTTATGCTTAATGTCTTCATCAATTTCAGAAACTGTTGCATGGTGTTTTGATTTTTCATTCATTATGACATATGGATCGTTCATATTTTTTACTATTACAGTTGGACAGCATCTTCATTTGTTCCAGGCCAGCCTGGATTGGCTGCCTCAGTGTGTCCCCGGGAAAGAAAGTGCCATTAAAAACTAACCAACCAACCAACTTCCTTTGTTCATTGTATAAATAAATTTACACAATCTTTTTTTTCTTAACAATAAGGTGTAAACTATTGTTCCTGATAACTTTTATTATAAAAAGAGTAACATATGTTTGCATAGTGATTATGACTAATAATTCACATTTGCTTTTTGATCAAGACACTCACTAGTTCACTGCATTCCCTCATGAGTACCATGATCTTGGGCACACATGAATTATTAAACATAGTCCCATACCTGCCAAATCAAGGCAGGTGAAACAAAAACATGATTCAAAAGTATAAAGCGACTGACACACTGAGTTTGGAGAAAAACGTGAATTCCCCAAAATGCATCCATGAACAGAGGAGGGGAGGAGGTAGTAGTTTCAAACACTTCTCCACTAATCTCTGTCAAAGTAATATTATGATTTGGGGAAGTTTTTAGAGATTATTACTGCCTTCATCAAAATATAAACAAGGAATGAACAGCTTTTTGTGCAAAATGTGTACATTAGAATACACAGTAACTGCTGTTGAAGCAACATCCACTTGGCAGACAGGGAAGATCTTCAGGGGAAGTAACTGGTACATTGTGGTTAAGAGCACTTATTTACAACCCTGACCCCTGAAAATGAACATGAAAGAAAAACAAATTGGGAAATAAAATGCAATGAATGTTAAGGCTAGAATATGAGCATTGCCAATGAAAAATGAAATTTAAAAAATCAGTATGATACAATAAAATAGAAATAGAAAGCATGGTAACATTGATAGAGAAATAGCCATAAAAAAACTTGGCATGCAATAATGGCTTTTGATATTTTTTATTGTATAAATGCCAGAAGATTTATTTAGGTGTTTTAATTAATAAATATTTTAATAAACTATTTTTCTCTTAAAGGTAAATTATTGAAAATCAAATGGGTTATAAGATCCAATTAACAATACCAAATGTTTTATTCATTATAAATTGACATTGACTAAGGCCACACTCATTGACCCTGACTTTTCCACCACCACCACCAATCACTGTCTAAAAGGTTAGTAGGTTCAGCACTCTCATTATAATGCTGTTCATTGGAGCCATAGAGTACACTGCCTTATAGTGAAGTACACTATGCATCTACCGTATATACCCGCCTATAATCTGGGTCCAAATGCAAACAACATAGACCCTGATCTGCCGTCACATAATGTGCCGGCAGATCAGGGTCTATGTTGTTTGTTCTACTGATTAGTCCTTACAAACTGTATAGACCCAGATCTGCCGGCGCATTATGCGACGGAAGATCTGGGTCTATGCAGTTTGCAGTTGGTATCAAATTATACGCGGGTATAGTAACATTGAACATCTAAAAGAATTAAGGGCCGAATTTTATGAAATCTATAGGTCTATGCAGTTTGCAGTTGGTATCGGATTATATGCGAGCATATACAGTAATTTAAGTGTTACATAATAAAATGGCATCCATGACCATATCCACTTTGTAACAGGAAATGTGTTATAATGAATGGTGATATAGTGAGTGAGTGCTGTATGTAGTCACCAAGCAAATGTGCATTTTCCTAAATGTATACAATGTGTGTATCTTTGTGCCTGTCCATAACATATATGTAAACTGACCTTACTGGTAATTGGCCAGTATGTTAGGATTTTGGCCTCACCTAAGATCGGTGTGATACAAAACAGTACACCATATTTCATTGTGTATAGCATGCAATCAGCTCCAAACATCATAGACCCAGATCTGTTATAACGTAGACCCAGATCTGTTAGCACATAATGGGCCAGCAGATAAGGGTCTAGACACTTTGCTGGAAGTCTGAATCAGAACAAATAGTGAAGACCCTGATATAATTGCACATCATGTGATAACAGCTCTAAGTCTACAATGCTTTCAGTGGGATTCATGCTCTGTGCAAGGAAATATAGTAGTGATTTTGTATAAAGTCTGGCCAGAAAGCATGCAGCATCCAAGAGAGTGTCAACTTTTGGTTTAAATTTTTAGTTCACGTGGACATATGGCAAAGTGAGTTTATGGTACATCTTGTGCTACACATATGTCAACATTTGCTTGCTACGCCATTCTGGAGGCCATATTTCTGATCCAGTTTTTATCAAATATGGGTTTATATCATCAAAATCTTGGATGAGTTTAATAATGAGCAAGATCCATGCATATTAATGAGTAGATCTTGCTTCTGATTGGCTGAGCTTGTTACCACTCTGGAAACCATATTTAAGATTCGATTCTCATCAGACTTGGAATATAGGCTTATATTATCAAGATCTTAACAAGTTCAGTAATGATCAAGATCTGCACATTTATGAGTTGGATTTGCATCTGATTGACATACTATCAAGATCTTGGATGAGGTCATTAATACCAGGAAGTCGGGTAAAAAGTTGGGAGAAATAATAGGTTTGTTCCTGACCAGGAAAAGCCCTTTAATCTTGCAAATATTGATCAAAGTTGGGGAAAAACCAGGAATTTTCAACCATCACTTGGATCACACACAAAAATACCTAATTGAGTCTTAATTGAAAAGATTTGGAGTTAAATTTATTGAGTTCTTACCAGAATTGTTGGAGGTTGCAGAACTCTTCAGTAAATTGAGATACCATTGTTGTATGGATCATTTGGGTGGTTGTGCTAAACATATTTGTATAGTGAATCCAAGTGCTAAGGTGATTAGATCAGTCAAGTAGACTTTTTACCTCTTAGTCCATGCCATATCGGTATCTTGTGCCAATATGGCTGCGACGTGTGGTCATGGTGAGTGTTAGAGAAAATAATAAAGCTTTTCCTTCCCAGTTCCCCTTTTGATATGTAAAGTTAATGAAAATGTATTTGTGATAAATCTCTGCTTATATCTTTGTAGTTTGCACTTGGAAAACTGTGTTAAGCATTATCATCAATGGTAACCTTTGGCACCCCCCACTCGCCTTTGTGGTGAATTTTACTCTCAGACCATGCTAACTACCTCAGAGATGATTCCAAAAAAATTTTGAGGACCCCATTCCTAGATTTGGTACAAATATTTTGGGGAATTTTTATCATTAAACAAATATTTTGGGAAATTTTTATTGTGAAAGAAGTATTTGGGGGAATTTTTAACACATAAACTTGTAACCTTCTATCCCATAATTTTTGTTGCAGTTTATTTTATTGTCCCTTTATAGCAGATTAAAAAAGTTAATATTATAAGGGTTTGTGTATGGTGTGAACCCAAATAGTTATATAATTTTATCTATGTTTTGTAGACAATTTGCCTTCTTAAATAGCAGTGGTAATATAAGTTGCTGTTGTTGTGTTCTTGGCATAAAAAAACATTTTTTTTTTAATAATAAGTCCTTAATATCAAACAGATTTATCTTTTTATTTATCCTATATAATATAAATTTAGTTTAATAATAATTTTGTTTGTGTTAATGGAATAAAGGTGCCCAATGATCATATGGCACTGTTAGTTTCACATCAAATCAAAGTTAAGTTCTGTTTTTAAGGAGTGGACTCTTTGCAGCGTAATTATCAAGTGGACACAAGTCAACAAACTAGAATACTGAACACTATTGAAAATTCTATTCCCTTTTACAATGAAAAAAGCATGAAATAGAATGTCATAAAAAAGCATGAAATAGAATGTCATAAAAAAACATGAAATAGAATGTCATAAAAAAGCATGAAATAGAATATCATAAAAAAACATGAAATAGAATGTCATAAAAAAGCATGAAATAGAATGTCATAAAAAAGCATGAAATAGAATGTCATAAAAAAACATGATTTGGTTCAGTAGAAGTTAAGTAGTCACAAAAGTGATTTGGCATTTCAGCTAGAATACATGACTCCAAGCATATCCTAGCAAACAGATCTGAGGCTATATGTTGAAATAAAGTCATTCAAAGCACAAAATGTGTGTATAGATCATTACCAATATGTATTGTCAACTATCCAAACAGCTAGTCAAAAAGAGGAAAGAACACAAATTCATCTCTATGAAAATGGGAGAGCTGTCTGCTTGCTTGTAAGCATTTCAACAATGCACATATGTTGGAGACTGCAAATACTTATAGGATTCATGCTAAGGGGTGATTTGGGTGAAATAGTTGCCTTAGAGTCTGTCATTTCATCTCAACAGGTCCAAAAAGCAAAGTTAACTTCACCTTGTATTGATTTCACAATATTTCCCCCCTCCACCTCCTTTTGTTTCAATACAATGTATTATTAATCAAAGTAAAATATTGACTTTTTTGTAAATTTTCCCTTCAAAGAGGAAGCTGGAAAGGTAGATAAAAAAAGAAGTTTTATGTTCTGTAGTCAATTTTGGTGCTAATTTGATTATACCACAAATTATGTTGCTTTCTGCAGAATTCCTGCTGAAAATTCACACATGATCCATAAAAAAAAACAAGTGAAAAATTTAATTATTCAACAACTGTACTGGAGCAATATAAGAAAAGTGTTACTATTTTTATAAACTTCTAATAGTATTTCATCAGCATTTTAATCATTTGACATGAAAATATTCAAAAACAGTAGTTTTTGGCAACTATTTTGAACACTGTACACCTGCTTCTCCACATTTTTGCCAACTTTGCCCTATTCAGGCTAGAGAGAGGTAATTTCACCCAAATATTGGATTCCAGTCAAGCTTGGACCCTGACTTATTATGATTAGGTGCACTTAAAAGCAATGCCAAGCTTTTGCATGATTAATATGACTTCTGGTAAGGAAAAAGGTAAAATTAGAGTTCCAATCTCATAACAGATGTTAACGATACAAATGAAATGAGGGAATATTCTGGTAAGCAAGATTTACTAACATTCAATTGAGATGTTTCAAAATAAAAATTCTAGGGCTGCCAACAGAAATTGGGACCGCCAGGTGACCCCAAGTAATGTAGCAGATTCATCCCTGTACTTAGAAATATACCAACTTTTGGTGCAATTTTCAATGCAGAATCCCATGTTATGAGTGTACTTGACAATGACTGCATTAAATATAGTCCATAGTCAGATTACACTGAAAGTTGATGTTAGGGCACCAACTAGACATAAGTGGATTTAGAAAAAGAAATTCAGTCCTTCTCTTTATACAAAGGTATATAATTGTTATGGTTTTTTTGTCCAAATTAAAAACAAGCCTTGCCTAAAAGACTTTCTTCAAACCAGCATATGCAGTTAAGCAGAGTAAAGTTAACATTTTTATTCTGTAAAATGAAATAAATTAAATGCAAATTTATAAGAATTTTGATAGTTATACTTGTTTCTAGCAAGACATCCTGTGTTTTGGTACATGGTCATATATCTAATTCAGATGTCATGGAAGTTTCTTAAAATAGAAATAGCTTTTGATTTGAAAAATGCATGTTTTTCTAAACCAAATGTTATAAATATGTTCAGTCAGGGTCATAAGTGATACTTGAAAAAAAATCAATTTCATCCAGGAAAAAACCTGGAAAAGACCTGGAAATTTTTGTTTTAAAAAGCATGGGAACCCTGCAATAAGGTGGCGCTCTCCAGTTTCGTACTTTGCATAGGGTTAGAAATTTAAAGAAAAAGAATTAGCCAGGGTTTCCTCACTGGCTGTCCTGGCTATTTAAAAAAGACCTTGTATATCTTAGGTATTGTTAAAAGAACTTTGAATTCTCTTTATTTTGGTGTATGATTGATGGGTGAAATTTGGGTTATAGAGTATACAGCTTGGTCTTACTTAAGATGTGCACCTCTCAAAAAACTGCTAGCTCCGCTTGGTCATTTTCACTTCCTGGACTTCAAAGGTAAATAAAAAAAAAAAGAGCCAATAACTTTTTTTACTTTTTGGATATTTTTTAGTTCATTCATAGTACTTTCAGAGGCTGGTATTGTCTGCTCTGGCAAAATTCGTTTCCCTATTTTAATAACTGCTGAAAATAGTGCACTTTTGACTAATTCAGGCTGATTTTTCGAGTACTTTGGAGCGGCCATTTTGTCCGCTGTGTGCTTAGATCATGTCCAGTTTCCACAAGTACAATATGTAAAGAAATTTCAGCCACAGTACATGAAAGTAACATAGAGGTATGCCAACATTCTCTCCATTGTGCATGTTGCAAATGCAAAATACTTCATCTTACACCTGTCACTCCCTCAGAAGCATCTATTATCTGTAGAGTGCCCCCTAAGCAAGATACACACATAGTAATGAAGTGATCTTACATCTGATTGGCCAAGTTTGTTATCACTGAGAAAGGCATATTTCTGATTCAGTTTGATCAAATTTGGAATATAGGCTTATATGATCAAGATCTCACATGAGTTCAATAATGAGCAAGATCCATACATTTCAGTTTATCTGATTGACTGGGCATGGTACCATTTTAGAGACTATTTTTGATCCAGATTTGATTAAACTGGTAAATAGACTTAAATCAGCAAGATCTGGGATGACTACAATTATCCAACAATGATCGAGATCCACACATACATATGACGTGATCTTGAATAAGATTGTTGAGCTTGTTACCACAATGTAGAGCACATGTCTGATCTAATTTGTATCAAACTTGGAATATGGACCTGTATTATCAAAATCTTGGATGAGTTTTTCATTAATGAGCAGGAGTCATACATGTTAATGAGTTTATTTTGCATATGATTGACTTATTGGGATGAGTTTTTCATTAATGAGCAAGAGTCATACATATTAATGAGTTTATTTTGCATATGACTGACTGCTTGGATGAGTTTTTCATTAAGGAGCAGGAGTCATACATATTAATGAGTTTATTTTGCATATGGTTGACTGATTGGATGAGTTTTTCATTAATGAGCAAGAGTCATACATATTAATGAGTTTATTTTACATATGATTGACTGATTGGATGAGTTTTTCATTAATGAGCAAGAGTCATACATATTAATATGAGTATATTTTACATAAGATTGACTGATTGGATGAGGTTTTCATTAATGAGCAAGAGTCATACATATTAATGAGTTTATTTTACATATGATTGACTGGGCTTGTTACCTCTCTGTACACCATATTTCTGGTCCGATTTTATCAGATTGGCTGAGCTTGTTACCACACTGGAGACAGAATTTTGTTATGATTTTGCTCCAACTTGCTAATTAAGCTTATATCATCATTGTTGTAGACAGGTTCTATAATAAATTATACATACAGTATTGATGAGAAGATTTTGCATCCGATGGGCCAAGCTTGTTACCTCCCTAGAGCTGGAGACTATATTTCTCATCCAGTTTTGATAAAACTTGGTAAATAAGTTGATATCACTAAGATCTTGAACAAGTTCAGCTATAAACAAGGGACAATGCATATTGTCTTTATCTTTGGAAAGAATTTTTATCAAACTACAATAAAATATGTAAAATCAACATGATATAAAGTTTGGGAAATAGTTTACATAGGGTTATCTTCTTACAATGCTGCTTAAGCATGAAATAGTGATATGGTCAAGTGTTAAGTTATGTTAGCCAGATGAGTGATATCAGGGGCTCATGTTAGCTCATATGGCTAGATTATGGTATGGTCCTGCATCCATCATGCACTGTGTGTTGTGTACCATTCATCAAGCACTGTGTGTTGTGTACCATCCATCATGCACTGTGTGTTGTGTACCATCCATCATGTACTGTGTTGTGTACCATCCATCATGCACAGTGTGTTGTGTACCATTCATCATGCACTGTGTGTTGTGTACCATTCATCATGCACTGTGTTGTGTACCATTCATCATGCACTGTGTTGTGTACCATCCATCATGCACTGTGTTGTGTACCATTCATCATGCACTGTGTGTTGAGTACCATTCATCATGCACTGTGTGTTGTGTACCATTCATCATGCACTGTGTTGTGTACCATATATCATGCACTGTGTGTTGTGTACCATTCATCATGCACTGTGTGTTGTGTACCATTCATCATGCACTGTGTTTTGTATCATCCATAATGCACTGTGTGTTGTGTATCATCCATCATGCACTGTGTGTTGTGTACCATTCATCATGCACTGTGTGTTGTGTACCATTCATCATGCACTGTGTTGTGTACCATCCATCATGCACTGTGTGTTGTGTACCATCCATCATGCACTGTGTGTTGTGTACCATTCATCAACAGTTGAAGTTTTTGACTTTTTCTCAAGAACCACTGGACCAGATTCAACCAAACTTGGCAGAGATCATTCTGGCATGAAGGATGATCTGCCATCATATATGGCTGCCATTAATAAAAATAGAAAAAACAAAATGACTTATTCTCAAAACTGCTGGATGGAGTTTGACCAAATTTGACTGGCATCCTGCTATGAAGGCCTTACAATTGTTTTTACAAATTATGCCAATCTCACCATCAGATATGACCACCATTACTAAATATAGAAAAAAACATTAAACTGCTTCTTGTTGCAAACCACTAAAAAGAATTTGACAAAATTTGACAAAAAGCATCCTAGCACATAAAGGCCTTTTAAATTTGTACCAACAATGCTGATCTGCTATCAGATATGGCCACTTTTACTAAAAATAGAAAAACTTTTAAACAAAATCATAGAAACTGCTGAACAGAATGTGACAGGATTTAACAGAAAGCATCCGGCAAGAAGGCCTTTCAGGTTTGTACAAAATATGCTGATGTGCCATCAGATTTGGTTGTATTGCCAAAATAAAAAACCAAAACTTAAAATGACTTCTTCTCAAAAACTGCAATACGAATTTAACCATTGGACAGAAAACATCCTGACATACACTCCCTTCAGTTTTGCACAAATCATGCTGATCCATTATTCAACATTGCCCTTGTTACTAAAAAAGGATATAAAAAAAAACTTTAAATGACTACTTGTCAAAAAGAAGTCAACAGAAGTTGACAAAATTCTACAGAAGCATTGTGGCATAAGACCTTTTAAGTTTGCACAAATGATACTGATTGGCCACCCAGTATGGCTGCCAATACTAAAAAATATAAAAACCTTTAAATGTCAAAAAACATCGTACTAACCCAGATTTCTAGGCCAACTGCCCTTTCGATTTCAGGCACACTTGGGCCTCTTGTTTAAATACTACCTCTTGTCTTCTCTGCATTGAAGTATTTTTGTCAAACTTTGATCCAAGTTCATGGCAGTGGAAGGGGGAAGGTCAGAGTATGAAGGGTGAATGGTTCATTAGTCAAAATGTGTTTATTAAGGTTTACATTGACAGTAACCTTATCTCACGTGTCCATAAACAGGTTGTCATAAGATTTTGCTTGCATGTTAACCAAGGGACATGGGACATCCATAATATTTGCAGTCAAAAGTCATAGGGTGACATTTTTTTTTTTAAATGATGTAAGAAAGTGCACATATAACCCTTAGTGTATATGGAAAAAAGATTTAACTCTTTAGCTACAGTGCAGTTGTTGTATAGCTTCACTACTGTTGAGTGTTATCATATTAACTACTGGGACTGGTTGCCAGCTATCATATCAACTACTGGGACTGGTTGCTAGGCTGAATACTAGAGCATTATCATGGATGACTACATTAGGGCTGTTCCATTTAAACACACATGGTACCCAGGGAAGGCACTTTTTAAAAAATATATGCCAGGGTACTCTGATTACTCAGAATTCACATGAAAATGATACAGAATTCTAAAATGCAGCCATGGGTGACTACTCCATATTCAAAGTGCCAAGTATATTTTACTGGAACAACCCTAAGATGACAGTAAAAGCATGGTTACATTTAGTTTCATTATTTCATTATTTATTGGTTTATTTCAATGAAATAAAAACAATAGCTTACCTGGTATAGTGTTTTTTATTGATATATTTCCACTTTTACATACTCCTGTGTCCCATCATACAAGACATTTTCCAGTCATGTAAGTTGTTTTGAATGCCATCAAATAAATCCAATATTTGCATAATTATATACTTATAAAATATGAATGAAATCCACATTCTCTAATTCCAAAGTTGAGAGTGGTACCTCTCAAAACAGTCATTGTCTACACATATATGTACTTGGCACTTCATGTTTTCTCCCTTCCCTTAAATGCATCTTACATCTCCCATGTTTTTGGAGCCATTTTGAGTCTTGCTTTTGCTCCCCCCCCCCCCATTTTTATGGCGTGAGTGTTTGTTTCTTTCACAAGTTTTTCCACCACGCATTTAGGAAATAAATGAAGAAAAAAAAATTCTCGTTGCTTTCTGGTCCAAGCTCAACAGTTGTGCCGACATGAGAATCAAAACAATTATTATCGAACATGGAGATATCATTACTCCTTTGTGCAAGCGACACACTGGCCTCCTTGTCATTTGATTCAAAATTGCTTATATTTGGTGTTTAAACTAGACTAACATTAATATCCAAGCCAATTTCTAAGCTTGATTTATCAAACTCTTCTATATCACTTGGAATAGACCCTTCAAATGTGCTAAAATCCTAATCAGAATCCATCTTTGTTTACCTGAACTACATGTGGCTCTATAAAGTGTGGAAAAGTTCTTCCTTTGTGTCTAAATTTGACCAGTCATGTTACAAACTTGTATCAAAATACAGAGTAAACTCTCCTCTCATTGGGTATGATAATCAAAAATATGTAAACTTTTGTACTTTCAACCAATCAACATTAAGTTAGCATAATGTTAATGTACACATATATGCAACACATGGCATAGGAGTAGTGCTGTATTAAGTGTTGTCAACAGCACATATAAGTGGCAGTAGGGTTGAAGAGTTATTTACAGGTGACACATAGATGCGGCAATGGTAGCCAAAGGGTTAAGCAAACTGAATTTCCTTTTTTTTGCAAACAACCAACTTCACTGCTTTATTTTCTTGACATTCCTCATGCTGCTTGTAATAAACAGAACAATATAAGTTAGCATAGCAGTTATTTATAATATTGTCTTTACTTGCATATAAGTCAAATCCAACTGCATAATGTGCCACCAGATCAGGGTCTGTCATGTTTGTTCTACTGATTACTCCTAACAAACTGCACAGACCCAGATCTGCCACCACATTATGTGACAGCAGATCTGCATCTGTGCAGTTTGCAGTTGGACTCGACTTATAAGTGAGTATATATGGTAATTCTCTTGTGTCTAAAATCAAGGAACTCCGTAATTTTTGCTGCACTCACTCGAGTTCCTTGGTCACAGGCAGTTGTGAATTGTTTAATCATAATTGCTATGTAAATATAAATTATGCTGTATATAATGTATGATATATTTAATACCTTTCTAGTTATCAGATACATCCAAAAGGGCAATAGCCGAAGACGAGGAAGATGTTAAGAAGCCATTCCTAATTATAGGTCCAGGCTGTATTTTGTACAATTGGCTGGATGAGTTCGAAACTTGGGGATATTTTAATGTCAGGTCTGTAGCATTCCATCATATTACTTTAACTGAATCTTGATCACTGAAGGATTGTAATGATCATGCATGACCTCCCTTTGACACTCACTGTGCTAAACATTTATTCTTCATTTTACCATCATACTTAGTTAAATAAATAAAAATGA
This sequence comes from Margaritifera margaritifera, assembly GCA_029931535.1. Lineage (NCBI taxonomy): Eukaryota > Metazoa > Mollusca > Bivalvia > Unionida > Margaritiferidae > Margaritifera > Margaritifera margaritifera. The sequence goes on from JAQPZY010001678.1 coordinate 4,449,758, forward strand.
ATGTGGAATTGACTTTTAATTTTATTGACGTTGAATTAACTGAGAGTGATACATAGGTTTCACTTGTTTGATAGCGACAGGGGCAGCTGCAGTGTTAAATTGTTTAAAAAAAATATTGAGCTCTCAACATAGCAATCACCTTGTCATACATGTTTGTGTCTGTCCATTCATCATAAGGTTAATCTTAAAGTGTTTTAGATTAAGCATAATCTTTAATTTTTTTACTTTCTAACTAAATAAAAATCTGGCTGAACAAAAAAGGGATCTCTTGTGTTTCAGAGTTATTTGAAAGTTAGATAGCACACTTTCTAGGTAGGACATAGTATTCTACCGACCCTTTGAACCATGACAGCATTCAATTGGAATGACAAATTTAGTTTTTATTTGTATATTCAGTGGAACCTCTCGAGACCAAATCCCATAGGACCAAATGTTTTGGGATTTGAGAGGTTTTTAGTTTACTGAGATTTTCAAATTTCAACTAAAATGAGATGCAATCAGTTATGACCCCGTTAGTTATAACATAATGTGTATATTGATTAGTGCCTACTTTACGTTTTATTAATATAATGATATTATATCTATTGATATTTATTCTATGTTTACTCAAATTTTGTTTTGGCATATGCTGTACTTTATGTAAATTTACATGATTTGATAAAAAGTTACTTGCCAGAGAGAATATTGTTCAAAAGCCAGTTGATTGAGGATTATGTAGGACATAGAAGATGACAAATGAACATAATCTCCTTTGATTTGCACAATCACTGGCTATATATTACGAACAATTAACTTTGAAAACTGTCACTTAAACCAGGTGTAAAGACTACTGATAAGCATTTTGTTTACACTGGCCATATTCTGTAAAAATTGCATGTGCCAAGCTTTGTTTTACTTCATGCTTGGCTGTAGGCTATTTCCCGACAATTGTTCCACCTCATAACCAAGATATGGCAGCTACCTGGTCATGTTTTGAGTAAAGTGTGGTTTTATGGGGTTCATTTCAGTGTAAAAATGAAATCTGGCACTGAAAAGTTGTTTTGGTTTTAAGAATAGTTTGGTTTCAGTTGACTGAATGGTTTTTACTAAAATTAAAGGAAGAAAAATTCAGGACCAGTAAAATGTTTTGATCTTAAGAGGATTTCAGTTTAGTGAGGTTTCAGTATGGAGAGGTTTCATTGTACTAGGTAACTCTTTGTTGTACAGCATACATTGTCATTGGCTTTCAGTAAGTATTTTAAAATATGCTTATATATATTTTCCTATCAGTCATAAATCAGTTTGTATGTTTTTCAGGAAGTATCATGGAGCAGACAAGCAAGAATGTCTGGCTGACTTAAAGAAAGGAAAAGTTGAGATTGTTGTCACCACTTTTGAGACTTACAGAGATAATCAGGTTATACACAGTTAATTCCCTTAATAAGAGGTTTAGCACTGGTTATTTCCCTTCAATGGGCAAAAATGTTTATAGTCTGTGTTCTTTTGAGCCACTTTCACAATAGTTTTATGTAGTTGAGAGTAAATCAGTGGATGCTAGAATAACAATAATTATTTGGAGTAGTAAATATTGCTGGTTGTTCCATCTAAACTAAAAATCTCCCTATATATGTAATCACTAAAATATAAATTGCTAAAACTTACATCCAACATTTCAGTACAAAATTGCAAAATTATATGTCCATAATAACCCGCTGTATGGTAAAATGTTATAAATTTCCTCATAGGAAGTATGCATAATGTATGATTATCTTGCTATTTAAAAGAAATTTGTTTTTGCAAATTTAGTTCTTTGAGAATTTAGTCATCCTGCTAAGTTTGCAAAGCTTGTTTTGTTTTTGAAAGTTTTAGTTTGAAGTACATAGACATAATTCATATCTCCTTGTAATGTGGATAATCAACACATTCACAACATTTACACTATCGTCAAGAAGCATCAAATTTTCATGCATATTATGTAGAAGTCTTATGACTATTAGTGTTTTATTTCTGTCTCTCAATGTGAATGTTTTTATTGTCATGCCCTACTCACATTAGTGTGATTGCAAGACATAGCAGTCACATTTCCAGCAATGGCAGCAGTGACAACAGTTTATTAAGGTTTGTTAAAGATTTTCATCAATGTTTGATCATGGGTTCAACATGCAGGCCCTTGTCTTTTTGTCTTAATGTCCATACGTTTTTTTTTATTATGAATCAATGAATTTTTGTGTTAATGTCCATATGTATTTTTGAGTATGAATCAATGAATTTTTGTATCTTGCTTGCATTAGAAAATTGGACACATACAGTAGTTATCACTTGTCTGGTGGTGATGTCATTGTCACCATCGTCACTTTTAAGATTCTGGGTTTGAGTTTTGTGTTGACGTTTTTGCAGGTCAGATACCATGGAGGTACATCATAGTATGATGAAAAGAAGAGAGTGGTGTGACGATTAATGAAAATAATTGAAGACTGGTTGGAAAAGTCAAATGACCAAGTGTTCAATTACGATTTTCAATAACTGAATATAAATTATTACAGTTTTTAAAAAAAAATAGTTTATCTTTTTGGGATGTAATCATCAATGCAAAGAAAAATATGGAAATAACAGCTTCCGGTCTATAGAGCTTTCAAATTTTAAGTACAACTCAAGTGCCAACAAAATAGCAGACAGCAAATGTGCCTGTAAACCATTCTTAGATACAAACTATTATAAAGTAAACAAAAGTTACATCATTCATGAAAAAATATAGAAAATATTTCCAGCTGACTGAAATTAAATGTTTCATTGGTTACAATTACCCATCTATAAATTTCAGCCAGTTTTCAACACTTGGCAAGATACCTTATTCCATACAAGCCTTTGTTTTCTCTTTTTTTTTGTTCAGTGGAGACTGTCATTTTATTGTATTTTGTAAAGAAATAAAAAACCTTCTATTTTCCTTCTTTACAAGTAAAAATGGTTTATAATGTTGGTAATGTATTGACTCAAATCTTGATTTTTTCTCATAATGGTTCATAAAAACTGTAACATGTCCTTTCCAGGAGTCTTTAAATTCTGTTGAGTGGGATGCTGTGATTGTGGATGAAGTGCATAGGATAAAGGTAATAAGTTTTACTGCTAGAAACATCTGTCCAGCAAATCCAGTGCAGATACAGTCTCATGTCATATATTTAATTACTGAATTAGTTCATTGAACTGTGGTTTTGATATGCTGTGAACAGAAACAATTTGCAAGGCATTCAGACTTAAAACTGTAATTGCACGATCAGATTTACTTGACAGGTTTAATAACAGTTGGCTGAATATTAGATTTTTTTTCTTGTACCTGCACAGTCATGATAAGAACTTGTGTTTACCCAGTGCTTGCATTTCTTATTTAGCGCTGCCCCCTATATAACACCATTATTGTGACCCGTATTATAATTGAGGCCACCTCATAATAAGGTACTTGTACGTTCCATCAAGACTGTTATAAGTGAGGCCACCTTATACTGCGGTATTGGTATGTTCCAACAAGATTGTATTATAAGTGAGGCCACCTCATACCTAAATACTGGTATGTACCAACAAAACTGTTATAAGTGAAGCCACCTCATATTGAGGCACTGATATGTTCCAGCAACTGGTATGTTCCCACAAGACTGTGTTATACAACTGCATAAAATCACAGAATGTGCTATTAAATGATAGGAAACCACATAATCAGTTTGCATTGGACAAAAACTAAAATAAAGTGTATAATTAATAAAAATACCAATTATATAACAAAATGTAGCCAATGTTATGGGGATTCTTGACCATACCTGCTTCATAAGAGGAGCAGCAATACATAGAGTGGCTTTATAGTGAGGGACCCGAAGAGCTTATGGGATGGTCTGTCGTCAGTCTGTAGTCTCTGGTCTGTCTGCCCATTAGCACAAGTTTGTTATCACTACTCCTCCTAAACTAATTGAAGGATTGCCATGAAACTTTACACACACATTCATCCCATGGTCTAGTTGGGACTAGATGAAAACGATGCTGCCTGGACATCCAATATGGCTGGCACAGTGGCCATCTTGAAAATCTTGTTATCGCTGGATGGTCATATCAAGATGGGGTTTTCACTAAAAGACCTTATGATGTCTAGTTGGTCCAAAATGAAAATGGTGCAGATCTGACATCCAATATGGCTGCCATGGCAGCCATCTTGAAAATCTTGTTATCACTACTCCTTCTGAATCGATGGTCATATCAACATTGGGTTTTCACTAAAAGACTTCTTATGATGTCTACTTGGTCCAAAATGAAAATGGTGATAATCTTACATCCAATATGGCCACCATGACAGCCATCTTGAAAATCTTGTTATCACTACTCCTCCTGAATGGATGGTCATATCAGCATGGGGTTTTCACTAAAAGACTTCTTATGATGTCTACTTAGTCAAAGGTACCTATCTGACATCCAGTATGGCCACCATGATGGCCATCTTGAAAATCTTTTTATCACTACTCCTCCTGAATGGATGGTCATATCAACAAAACGGTTTTCACTTAAAGACTTCTTATGATGTCTAGTTAGTCCTAAATGAAAATGGTGCCTTTCTAAAATCCAATATGGCCACCATGGTGACTATCTTGAAATCTTGTTATCACTACTACTCCTGGATGGATGGTCATATCAACATGGGGTTTTCACTAAGAGACTCCTTATAATGTCTAGTTAGTCCTGAATGAAAATGGTGCTGATCTGGGGTTCAATATGGCTGCAATGGCAGTCATATTGAAAATCTTATTGCAACTCCTCCTGAACAGAAAGTTATATTGATGTGGGGTTTTTACTAAATTCTTCTTATGTTGTCTACTTGGTCCTAAATGAAAATGAGGCGGATCTGACATCCAATATGGCCACCATGGCAGCCATCTTGAAAATCTTGTTATTGCTACTTCGTCTGAATGGATGGTCATATCAACATGCGGTTTTCATTAGAAGACTTCTTATGGTGTGTAGTTGGTCCTAAATAAAAATGGTGTTGCTCTGATGTGCAATATGGCTGCCATGGCAGCCATCTTGAAAATCTTGTTTTCACTACTCCTCCTGAATATATGGCCATATGAACATGGGGTCTTCACTAAAAGACCCCGTATCATGTCTTCTTGGTCCTAAATGAAAATGGTACTGATCTGTTGTCCATTGTCCAATGTCCGTCCATCCATTAGCACAAGTTTTATATATATATATAGACACACATATGCATATATACACATACAGATTAA